>CM017439.1:31734830-32173408 GCA_007726485.1 Eragrostis curvula
GTGATTCACTCAAGGGAGTGTGTGAGAACAAGAGATTTGTGTTGAGAGCAAGCAATCCCACTCTTGAGCTTCTTGTGGCATCATCTCACTTGGTTTCATTTGTTACTCTTGGAGCTTTGTGCTCCTAGACGGCTAGAGGTTGTCCGGGAGCTCCCAATTCGTGTGGTGAAGCTCCGGGAAGTTTGTATTACCCATTCCCGCAAGGGATTTGCTAGTGGAACACTCAAATCGGTCTTGGTGACCATTTGAGCGAGGTTTAGAGTTGAGAGCAACCCGGTCCTTTGTGGACTCCTCAACGGAGACGTAGGGTACTGTGTGTGCCTGAACTTCGGGAGAAAATCGTGTGTCAATTTGTCTGTCTTTTGATTGTTCTTGTTGTTCATACTTGTTCTTATTCACATTGCTTATATATTGCTATATTGCCTCGATCTACTTATCTACTTGTTTTCCTTCCGCAATTGTTGTGTAGATTTACTTGATAGCATCTACACAAGTCTTTTGATTCAAGTAGAATTGCTAGAAACTTCATAGTTTTCAAATTTCGCAAGATTATCCCCTGTTCCGGATTGTCTGACACAGTACCGGATATTCCGGTACCGGAGTATCCGGCAGTGTACCGGACTATCCGGTAGTTCTGACGATTTGCTTAAGTCCTAATTTGCAGAAGTTTTTAGCGTTGCCTATTCACCCCCCCTCTAGGCAACTTTCACTCGTGTTCCTCTGCTCTCGCCCCCCATGGGCGAGCTTGTGGACCTCAAATCAAGATAGGGAAAGGGGAAGATGGTGGCCAAGAAGCGGTAGGATCGAATCCTCGAGGTAGCATGATTCCATTTGAGCAATCAATTTGGGTTGACTCATGGCGGGATGCCGAGCTCGACGAGGGGGAGTCGGGAGGAGAGAGAGGAGGCCGAGCAGGCGAGGTGAGAGTCCGGAGGAGAGAGGCTAGAGGGAAGCGGTATTTTTTGGGTACCCTTCTGACGTGGCATGTGGGACGGGGGGAGGAGCGCGTAGAAGCACCCCTTGCGCCGCTCCCGGCTTCGCCCGCTTTCAGCGACCGGCTCCCTCCGTGTTTTCCGCTGGAGCACCTCGTGGAGCAGTCCGTTTGTTTGCGTTTTGGGTGGAGCCGCTCCGGGAGCTGCTGAGGGAGCCGAAACAAACGGCCCCGTAGTAGAGTAGTACCGGTGGTGACTGGTTCGACGCTGAGGACGACAAGGCGGACCTGGTGGCGTGCGCCGCCAGGGACGACCTCCATGATGGTGATCCGCCTGGGCACGTCGGCCAGCCGCGTGACCCGTGCCTCGACGACCATCCTTCCGGACCGTCGGAACGCTGCCTTGTCGAAATGGGTGAGGACGCCAAACCTGACCACGCAGCCGCCGGCGGCGGGCTCCGTCCACAGGTTGCACGGGAAGCCGAGGAACTCGATCCACGCCCGCGTCCGGAGCTCCGGGGACGCCTCCGACGGTTCCGACGGGCCCGGGACGAAGAGCGCCACCCGACGAGCATCCATGGTGTACTGTTGGGTTCGTGGGTCCTGAGGTTCTGGCCTTCTGGGGAGAGGAGGGAAGGGAGGGCAGCGTTTGCACCAACAGTGCCGGCTCTGCCATGTCCACGGCACTCGGCCGGCCGGATTCATGACAAATTTACCGTGAATCGGAGGACAAACTGGAGCAGCGCGGATCAACATTGATGGCATACCACGGATAGAGGAGGGATTTGGATCCTCTGCATTGGTTGTCTAAATTCAGAGGCGCTACAGTAACCCTTCATTAGCTCTCATCTCAGCCATTGGATGGGAAAAGGAAGGATGAGAATGAGTGCTACAGTAATTTATGAACAGTAGCAAAAAGTCCGAACAGTAGAAGGATGAACTGTTTTAACAGTGTTCGCTAGTGTTACTTCAGGATCCTATAGCTCCTCCCACAAAACTACTGTTCTCTGAATTGAGTGAGCCACTTCAGAGAACCCCGATCCGCGAGGCGCACGCCGCCGCAGTCCCATGGGCCCGCTCTTTAATTCAATACCTAGAGACCCGAAAGCTCCAGTCCAAGTTGAGGCGGCCAAGCGCAAGAAACGTGGAGGGCGGAACAGGCGAGAAGCAGCTGTCCGTCAGCTTTCGGCCGCTGGCACTGTGTTCAGCGCTGGCCAGGACATGGCGCGGCCGTCTGGCAACGAGCAGGAACCGCCCATTCCGTCAAAAGACCACGATGCCACGCCCGCCCGCCCGTACGCGCGTCCGGGACAATGGAGAGGTGCATCGAGGGAACCATCAACGACGACACCGTGCTGATTTTGTGTTCACGGAAATGTTTTGTACGCTACAGAAGGAAGAACATCAGAGTCCCAACACAAGCCGCCCAGCAATCGCTTTTGCCAGGGTGCCAAACTGCGCGATCAACAATTAACGCTCCTTGTGTAGCTCTTGCAAACCAAGAACTGAACTGCACAGCTCAAAAAAACCGATCGAGGTGAAAACCGATCAATCCAAGCGTGTCAGTGACGTCTTAATTTGGGACTCCTAGCTAGTCTCTTGCATTGGCAACAGAGCTCATCGAGTAGCGGAGAGCAGCAACATGCAGCACATTAGTCTTTCAGACATGAACAAATAATACCGCTTAGACATCATAATTAACAGACGACGCAACAGCTAGTAGCACCACCAACTAGTACTAGATACTCCATGAACATGCCAACTCCTGCAGCTTACACAAAGTGAGCACCAACACAAGAGGCGCAGCAGCACCATAGAACAAATGCATGTCGTCTGGCAGGCCCAGGGTAAACCAAGTGACATGCATGTTGTTCACAACTTATCAGCACGAAGCTATGGCTACATGGATCACGCGCATGACATGCTGGCAAAAGAAACTTGGTAGTAGTTCAATCCCACAGACGCTCGTTCCTGCTCAGGAAGCACTTGACAAACTCAGGCCGTTCTTCGTTGTCTACCTGCAAAATTTCCAGTCACATTAACAACCGATAAATCTCATACCCAAGTCAGATGAAAAGACCCAAATGGAGATTGTAGTAGCAATGACAGTGCATACCTGGCTCTCGCCGAGCTCGGCAGCAGAGACCGCCGATCTCCTGTTCCCCGTGCTGCCTTCTTCATCTGCATTGCACATCGATCACAATAGTTTAGCAGTACTAGTAGACAGGAAGGTAGGTAATCAATTAATGGCACAAGCGCGCGTATGGTAATGTACCGAAGACTGGCTCGGCGGCGAGGACGACGAGGCGGACGTCGTGGCGGAGGAAATGGTTGGGCAGGCCGGGGACGCCGGACTCGAAGACGAAGACCCGCTTGGGCACCTCCGCCACACGCGTGACGCGCGCCTCCACGACCATCCGCCCGGACCGCCGGAGCTCCGCCGCGTCGAAGTGGGTCACGCCGCCGAACGAGCTGAGGCAGCCGTTGGCGGCGCGCTTGAACCACAGGTTGCGCGGGAAGCCGAGGAACTCGATCCACGCCCGCGTCCGCAGCTCCGGGCACAGCGGGGACATGTACACCGTCAACGTCTTCGGCCGTGCGGGCACAGCGGGGTCCGGCGGCGGCGGCGCGGGAGACGCCATGCTAACCGAGCTGATATGTTCTGTCTTGATGAGGATGGTGTGAGAGGAGCAGGGTGGAAATGGCAAGACGAGCTGAGCTGGTTTCGTGCGAGATTGCAGGATGCATTCATTTATCTATTGACCGGCATTCGGCCGGTGGCAGTGGCAGCCTGGCAGGACCGGGGCGGAAGCGCCGAAAGCTTCGCGTCGGGTTTAATTCACTGCACGACGATTTGGCGGACGATTTGGCTCGGAAGCGTGGGCGGGACTGGCGTGAGATTCGGCAAAACTGCAACATGTGCAGTCTGTTCGCGTCGCTGCTGCGAAGCAGCTGTTTTACTGTAACTACTGCAGAAGAAATATCTGCGAATACTGTAGCTGCTGCTGAAAAAATAACCGTAAACACTGTAGCTACTGCAAAACAGCTGCTGCAATGCAGCGAAGCGAACAGGCTGGTGTTCTTGTAAATGCGATACAATTGGTGAGTCACCAGCACAAAGGATGTATGTGCTGGAACTGGAAGTGGCCGGCAAATAGTATATACAACAATTTTCTCAGAGCAAGCCCAATAGTTCAGACAAGTGCTTGTCTTGTAGGCAAACAAATAAACATATAAACAGACAAACTTGTCTCAACTGTCATTGTGGGACCCATAATCCATGACACAGCAACTCACGCGACCATCGCCGTCTGCAGCTACAAACTGCTCTCTCTCTCCTACTTTCTCTCCTTCCCATGAAGCAAAAAGCTGACAGAACGGGCGATACGCCCGTTATTGCGCCTGCTCTCATACGGCGTGCGGACCACAACCGAAGGTGGCCTTGTTGTACTCACTACTCAGAGCAAGCCCAACGGTGGACGCATCGACAAGCATAGCAGGCTTTTTGTCAGATAAAGTAAGAAAGAGAGTGCCCTTGGTCGCTGCAGGACGCGCCGATCGCCACGGCTGGTTGTGTGATAGACTATGGGCCCAATAGTGAATAGTTGAGACAAGTTGTTTGCATTCTTATCTATTTACTTGTCGGTAAGACAAATACTTGTCTCAACTATTGGGATTGCTCTCAGCATGAGTGGTTCAAAATACAAAGCACGTGCGTGCACAGCGGCCTCAACGTCGTTGATTATGGTATAAAGCCAGCACGTGAAGGCGCCCGTCAGCGACTCTGGCGGTTCTTCGGTGCCGACCTGCACATTTGAAACAACAAGATGGTCGCCATGGATGCTAGGAAAGTAGAGTAATATGAAACCGATTGAAAAAAAGGTACTCCAATATGGAACGACTACTTCTACTTGCCTTGCTCCCGCCATGGTGGCTTCTGGGCCTCGCATATTCTTGTGTTCCTTGCTCCCCATATTCTTGTCTTCGTCTGCGTCGCACATTTAGAACAAGTCATCTGTTGCTTAACTCTCTCCAACTCAAAAATAAATAATAAAAAATATTGTGAAACCACAGGTCTAGGCTTGGTGCTGAGGACGACAAGGCCTTTATGAACATGTGGTTATGCCCTTTGGTTTAACAAATGCACATGTTACTTTTCAAGCTCTCATGAACAAACTCTTAGCCAAGTACCTCTAGAAGTTTGTCCTTGTTTTTTTTATGACATTCTAATATATAGCAAAAGTGAGCAAGAGCATTACCGACACCTCCAGCTAGTACCCAAACCTTGAGTGAAAATCAATTGTATGTAAAAATGAATAAATGTGTCTTTCGCAAGCCACAGATTGGGTACCCAGGCCACATAATAACACCTGAAGGGGTATGTATCTATTGATCCTGAGAAGATCAAAGGAGTACAACAGTGGACTATTCCTACAAATATCACTCAACTCAGAGGTTTTTTAGGCCTAGCTGGTTACTATAGGAGGTTCATTAAAAACTAAGGTCAATCTGCAGACCAATGTTACTACTCCCTTTGTCCCAGTATATAAAAGATTGGGGGAGTTTGAAATTGTCCCAGAATATAAGGGTTTGAAGAGCTATGGGCCTCACAGATGAATACTTTATCTCTTTCCCCACCACATCTGCCTTATCCTCCTCACCACCAACGGCGGAGGTCACGGAGCAACAACGAGCCGCCGTCGAAGACCACCGCCTCCTTGGACTCGAGCAACTGGGAGCCATGGTGGTTTCGCAGCAAGTCGTTCGTGCCCGCCGGCGGCTTGACGCGAAACTTATCCCTTCGTGGCGCTCGCATCTCGACAACCTCCCCTCCTCTCCCAAGCAGCAATCCTAGCTGGTGCCGCCATGGAGGAGCCCATGGAGCGATAGCCATCTTCGAAGGAGGCGACGACGGTGGAGGGAAAGAAGCGGCGTTGTGGCCTAGATGCATCCAGCAGCTCGCCGCCGACGTAGCCTACAGCACGATTCGCGTTGCTGCTTCTCACCGGGGAAAGGGGCGAGATGCTCCAACGAGGCATGGGCTGCGTGCTCGGTGCTCCAAGGTCTTCTTCCCCGACCCCGGCAGCGGCTACGCGGGGCGGGCTGCGCTGCGGCGGGCACGTGGCAGGCTGCGCTGCGGCCTGCGGCGAGCTCGGTCGGGCGGCGTGGGGAGGGCTGCGCGGCGGCGACCTCGGTCAGGCGGGGCGGGAGGGGCTGCGCGGTGGCGGGCGGCGCAGAGGGCGGCGCGGCGGCGGGCTCTGTTAAGCGGCGTGAGGCGAGCTCGGTCGGGCTGCGCCGCGGCGAGCTCGAGCGGATGTGGCACTGGCTCGGAAGAGGCCGCGGCGTGAGGGACAACAGTTATTGAGGGGCACTTTGGTCTTTGCACTCTTCTGCTAGTTTTCTTGAAACTCCCCCGATCCCTTATATATTGGGACGGAGGGAGCATAGGAGATTCATTAAAAGCTAAGGTCACATCTGCAGACCGATGTCACAAAAGACGATTTCAAACGGACTGAAAAACAACAGTAATTGCAGTGTTATCTTTTGCATGCGGATTCTGATACCTTTTGCAGTTCATCCACAACAAAAAAATAGAAAAATTGAATAGAAAAAACTCCTTAGGCCACTCTCAATGCACACTTTTATTTCATTGTTTCCAAGACAAATTTTAGGAAAGAGGGCCAGGTTTCTTTCATTAGGATGAAATGCCTCTCACAAAAAATGAAAGTTTGTCTCCTCTCTCCTTATAATTACCTTGTCAAGTCAGCAAAAATTGCATATGTGACATATAATTTAATTCTTATGAAATGATACATTGAGACTGGCCTTACGAATCTCCAACCTGGTTCCTTAATGGCCACTGCAGACATGCAATTCTCAATTCAAGTCTCTCACAAAATGAACTTTAGTGGTTCGTGACATTCGTACCATCTTGTGGTGGAGACAGACACTAAGACATTGAGGGAGTGGGGAGAATAAAAAATGGAGCAACTCCTTGACATGCCGAGGAGTGGTTGCCTTGCCGTACTTGCTCAAGCGAGGCTAGGACTTGTGAATTGCGATGATAACTTGGAGGCTTCATCTAGTCCGTCCTTGTTAGGCAAGCATGCAGCACATCTCATGTTCTCACACACTACAAAGTAATCATAGTTACATGGTGATTAAGAACATGGCATAATTTTGGGTTGGGGGGGGGGGGGGGGGCATGGCCCCCGCATTAAGGGTCGGCCTTGATAAATAAGCCTTAGGGCTTTAATTTGGGCAGCCAGGACACTATGAAACAGAGACAATGGTAACAAGCAGTGGACGCTTCCTGCTCTTGTTGTTGGACACGAACTTAAATTCGAGGATGTCTTTGACGAGAAACCACACATTCATGTTTGCAGAAAGACACTAAATGCCAAATTTGCTGGTGGACATTGTGACTTTGTAGAATTGGCTGTTGAACACTATCAAAACGTGGAAATTAGCTGATGGACACTATAACATAGGAAAAGAGTTGTTACTAATTTATTATCTCGATGCATATGACACACGACGACTCAAAGTTTTGCATAAGTACGTATTGTTACATTCTCTAACTATGTGTCTTTTTCTCTTATTTTTTTCAGAATAAACTATACAAACAGTTAAGAAAATTTTTGGAAAAAAAAAACACATAGTTAGAGAATGCAATAATGCATACTTATGCAAAATTTCAAGTCATCATATGCTATGTACATTGAGATAAAAAAATCACAATAACCCTTCTACTACGTTATAGTGTTCAGCAGCTAATTTCCACATTTTAATAGTGTCCAGCAGCTAAAACGATTTTTTTCAGTGTCTAGCAGTCAATTCCATAAAGTCATGGTATCCACCAGCAAATTTGGCCTAGACTAAAAAGATATGGCTTTCGCCACAGCACACTTCAACTCCCGTATTTACCTGTAGCACATTCTAATGGTCCATGAGGTGGACTGTCACTCTAATTGCCCTTTATTTTCAGATTGTCATTAAAAATCAATCCAACTAGCGACTCTTTGACTGTTCGGCAGGCTGCAGTTACGGCTGCTGCTGCAGAAAAATAATTGTACTGTAGCGGTTGCTGAAGAAATAACTAAAACACTGAAAGCAGCCAGTCGAACACGCCGTCTTACCCATCTTTCTCCCAGGCACGTGGTGGGCGACGTGGATCCAGCAGGCAAGCAGACGGAGGCAAGCAAATGATGCATGGCTTCTTCATCCATCTGGGCTTCTCCCTCCCACACTTCATCCTCGGGGCAGCTCCCTCCAGATTCTTCTATGGGCTTGGTTGCCAGTTTTTTTTTCTTAGTTAATTTTGTAGCGACTGTAAGGGCGCCTACTGCGGACATTTTTTTTTTATTCTAGCAGCGGTCATTGAAACCATCATGCTGTTCATCGGTTCTCGCACTCTACATGTCTCTCACCATTAACTTTTAATGTAACTGACATGCCACATCTGTTCAGGCCCTTTTGCCATATTACCTAGTAGGGGATTTGGTGTTTTACCCTTGTTTTGAGAATCAATTGTGTTTTTACCCATACTTTTCATGATTTGCGATTTTACCTCTAATTTTTGAAAACGAAGCATCATTTTACCCTTGGTTCGTTAGAGGCACTTAACGGTGTTAAATCCGGGGCAAAAATACTTAAATGCCCTTGCAATTTTAACTCTGTTTTGGAAGAATTAATGTGTGTATCATGGACAACAAACTTTTTTAACAAGTAAAATATTTTTGAATATTACAATTTCTTTAAAAAAATCAGCAGCATTTTAACACAATTTCAGCAAGTCACAACTTGAATCAGGTAATTTATATAAATTGAAGATGTATTTGGACAATAATTTGAATCAAGTAAGTTATATATCTTTAATATCAATTTTGGCTCTATTTTCCTTCTTTGAATTGAACGAATCTTGTTAATTATAAACTAAAGGCAAATCTTCCAAGATGCTGTGCGCCAAGAAGCGACCGTTTCTGAAAAACGAAGACCTGTTTGAGTTATATGGAGCTAAGCGTTCGTAGTTTGAGTACAGCGGCACCATGCACTGGTGGGCATTCAGAGTTTCAAAAAATGACAGACATCGCCGCCATGCTTAATTAGCTCCCTGCAAACTCCAGAGCAACGGGTCGGCAAGCCAAGCGCCCGTTCACGAATCAACTCCATACGCACGAACCGCGCCACCGCCATTCGATACAATACGATTCGTGTCGGCCTGACGCGTGACAAGTCCGTCACGCCGCCGCCGCGCTCGCTGGTGCGTGATTTGGAGGCAGCACCGAGCACCGAGTCCCAGCTCCGCTCTCCAAGTCGCGCCGCCCCCTCCTCGCAGCAGCGCCGCCTGGCCCAATCCCCAAACGCGCCACCCTTCCTCTTCCACGACGCGCTACGTCCCAGGGAGATGCTCCTCCATGGCCGGGTGGGCAAATAGCCAGGATAGCACTCTTAAAAGAAACCAGCTCTAAAAGGCCATCACTACATATGGAAGCTTCAAAAAGCCACTACCGAGTGCAGTTTTCATTCCACAATGCCAAATTGCTCCCGGCCCACCAAAACATACATTTTCAGGACGGTTTTGCCCTTGGGCTATTTTCACTCATGGAGACCTTGAATAATTTGGAAAAAAAGAGGGGAAAACGAAAAAAAATGCTCAGATGCCATTTAAATCTGTACAGCCACCCAGAAATGCGTAGAAATTCAAAAACAAATCGAAAAATCCCCCAAAATAATCCATGGTTTGGGGATGGCACGACGGACGAAAAAATTCCCCTTCTCCTGCTGCAACGGCGCCTTTCCCTTCTCCTCCTGCTCCGGTCATGGCGCCCTCTCCCTCTTCTTCTGTTGTGCGCCCTCTTTCTCCAGCTGCAGTGCGCCTTCCTCCTGACGCCCTAGTGCGCCGGCGCGTCGACCCGGACTGGGGCACCTGTGGATCCGCGACATGGCCTCCCTCCACTAGCCGCGACGTAGGCCTGCTAGCCCCACATCCTGCCGCCTCCGTCCCCGCCGACCAGCGCTGCCGGATGCGCGCCCTCTGGATAGGGTTGGGGCCAGGGGAGACGAAGAATAGGAGCGGCGCGACTCGATTGGATTCGATTCAGGTTGGAGACTTGGAGTTCGTTTCAGCCAGGGGCAAATTAGCCAGTTCAATTGTTTTGTGCTACGGTTGAATGAAAACTACACATAGTAATGGCCTTTTGGAGCTTCCACCTTTACTGATGGCATTTTGGAGATGGCTTCTTTTAGGAGTGCTATCCTGGCTATTTGCCTGGCCGGGTTAGGGTTGGAGGATTCGGGCTCGGGAGAGAGAAAGTGGTCGGGGGAGAGAGAGCCCAGGAGAGAAAGAAAAGGAACGAGAGAGAAGAGAGAAAGTGAGGGGTAGTTGTGTCCTTTCCCATTTTTCAATATATTTTTTAATTTTAAATCCGAAATTCGGGCTAGGCTGGCGGATTAGAAAACGAGGGTAGACGGAGGCTTCATTTTCAAAAAGCAAGGGCAAATTCGCAATCAGTGAAAAAGAGAGGTAAAAACGACATTAGCTCCGAAACAAAGGATAAATATCACCAAATCCCCTACCTAGTATGTTGTATCCAGCATAGGGTTCGCGAGAGCTCTCTGATCGATTACAATTCCAGAGGTGCCTTTCGGGAAGCATGTTCAGAGGCATTGGATCATGCTTTAAGATTTGTATCCATGAAGGTTACGAAGGTAGCTTCAGTTTTGCATTTGCCCTTTGTTTACACGCTCACTCTCCATGGCGCGGCCGTGTGGCGAGGAGCAGTCACCGCCCATCCGTCAAAGGCCTGCGCGTCCGGACAATTGCGGTGCATCGAGAGAACGAGCAACGAAAACAGCCGGCTTATTCCCGCCAGGTTTGTGTTCACGGAAATGTTTTGTATTACGCTACTGTAGCGCAAGAATATCAGGGTGACAACACAAACCGCTCAGCAATAATCCATTTTGCGGTTTTGCCAGCGCACTAAACCTACAGGCTACAAAAGACCCCCGACGGTATGCCGCAGCAAGATGAACAACGATGCTGCTAGTGTAGCTCTTGCAAAAAACGGTACTGCAACGACGCCGATCCACCAGCTCCGGCGGTATGCCAGTGTCACATCACGATCAACGATGCGGCTAATGTATACTCTTACAAACCAAGAACTGCCGATCGAGGCGAAAACTGGTGGATCCATACATGCAAGTGACAATCTTTGGGACAGAGCTCATCGAGCTGTAGCGGAGAGCAACAATGTAGCGCGCGCATTAGTCTTCAGACATGACCTAATTGATATCATGATTAGCAGACGCCGAAACAGCTATTAAAAGATCACTAATCAACTCATAACTAAAACGATACTGCAACGATGCTGATCCACCAGCCGCGAAGAAACCGTCGCCCACGTACGCGTCCCATGGGCCATGGCTGCCGGTCGTCGGCGGCGACAGGAGTCTAGTCATCGCTGAATGCCTGGCACGTGCTGGAGGCCGGCCGCTCGACGGCGCCGCTGGCCTGCCAATGCATTGCGCACACACCATCAGATTCAGTGACGGGAAATTTCCCCGTTTTTTAGAGCAAGGATTATGGTTTCGGCAGCTGCCGGCGGACGTAGCTGCCATGTTATCTTGCATGTGGATACAATCTGATGTGGTTTAGATCTTTGTGGCCTTCTTGCTCCCAACTGTTCATCCAGGAACAAAACAAATGCTATGGCTGTTTCAGTGAACATCATTTCATCAATCAAAATACCTGTATCCTCTTGAATATAACAGATTACTTAGAAACAAGATGGCTGATTAATTTTGAGGTCTATAACATAGATTTCCTCCAAGCAACAATATTCATCTTAATACCTAGATGACAAATAACTGATGGTACATATATTGCACCATGACATCAGTGCTTAAACATTACAAAAGTCTTTCTAAAAATGCCTACATCAACAGTACTTCTAATAAGCTTTCCGAAGCCGAAAGGCACAAAGCCATAGTTGCAACTTCAGTTCAAAAGAACAACCAATCTATCGCACCAACATTTTTGAAATAGCACCAGCAGTCACCATAGCATAGCATAGTCCTGAAAATATAATACAACCAAACAGATTTCAGTTTCTCACCATTACTAGTTAATGAAATAGTAAAACTCAGATTCAGTAGGGTAGTACCTTAGTTAGTGTTGCCAAATAACTTCTCCCTTAAACACCTCAATGCTAACACATGCTCAGATCTCACATCTTCAGCCATAATAGTTGTGTCTTGCTTCAACAACTCTCTGTATGTTTCTAGCATGTCTGATTCTTTGCTCTCTTTTGCTGCAAGGTAAGCAAGCTTCTTTGCTTCAAGGTTCTCACTGGACACACGCTTATGTGTCTCTAGCATCTCTTTGCGGCCTTCATTTGCTTTGTTCTGAGCATCTACAAATATTTGGAGCTCATCTTCAAGATCTATGATACAAGATTGATCCTTCCTTTTTCGTTTCTGCAGCTCTTTAGCTTTCTTGCCCCCTATTGGCCGTTCCTCTTTCTCATCATCTACAGAGAACTGCTGCCCAACATCATCCTCAACATTAAATTTTCTCTTGTCTGGATCCAATTCCGCAAGACGTTCCAAATAGGCATCCCACTTTGGTTCCTTACGAAGAACATCCTCTTGGCGCCGGCGCGGAGGTCCTCTTGAAGTGCCGAGACATCTCGCCGTGAAAGAGGAACCGCGTCAATGGCTAGGGTTTGGATGTGAGGATTGGGGATGAACAGGCGAGTATTTGTTGTTTCATCCCTCGATTTGGCGCGCGGGGAATCGATTTGGCGCGCAAGGGACTGTTTTGGCGGGAGGAGTGCAAGAGATTGTCGCGATGGAGGCGAGTAGGAGCACGGGATCGCGGGGAGGAGGAAGACGCCGATGAAGTCGCCCGCAACTGGCGAACAGCGGGCGCCGCTGCCGGCTTCGTTCTCTCTCTTCCGCCCCCACCCCGCCACGTAGGATTTTTCTGAGCTGGAGTTTGTATTCGCCGGCTGACTAGGACCCATAATACTTGCTCTTAAGCAACAGAAGATGGAAGCATCGGTAACAGTACCTCGCCGCCGCCGTCAAGAATCCCAACACATTCCTCTGGTTTCGGAGCTGGGTACGTCACCCTCTTCGGCTTGCCAACTTTCACCAAGAAGAAGCAACAAAGACAGTGAGAAGGCAGAGATCCAAAATTCGTACTGCTACAGTAATGCAGCAACAGGACCGGCATGTTGCAATACTAGCAGGGACTGTAAGGCCCCTTTGGAACGCGGGATTTTTTTCGATTCCTGTGTTTTTTCTGTGAATAGTCAACTGATTCCTGTGAAATTCCTATACAATTTCTATAAAAATCCTGCGTTCCAAAGGGGGCCTAAACCGGAAGCAGGTTGTGTTGTACTAGCAAGTTGCAAAAATGGAAGCCGGTCACCTTGGGGTTCCTCGCCGTCGTCGTCGATGGCAAAGCCCTCGTCTTCGGGGTTAGCGCACCACATGACGAGGGCCCCCGGCGGGGCGGTCTCGTCACCGTCCCCGACGGGCGCGTACGCGAGGATCTCGACGTGGACGGGCCAGGTGAGGAAATGGCCGAAGCCGAGGTGGTGCCGGGCGTCGATCCGGCGGGGCACGTCCTCGGGGCGCCTGATCCGCGCCTCGAGCACCAAGCGGCGGCCGTCCCCGTCGGACGGCGGCATGTGGAAGCGGACGACGCCGCCAAAGGGCACGACGGCGGACTCGCAGGTGCGCTTCGTCCAGAGGTGCGGCGGGAGGCCGTCGAAGGCGAGCCATGCCTTGGTGCGCAGCGGCGTGCACCAAGGCGACATGTAGCTCGTCGGGGCGTACCGGGGGCGGAGGCTGAGGTCGAACGGGAGCGCCATGGACGACGCGCTGCTCGAGCTCCCCTGGGCGGGCATGGTCGAGCCCGAGCTCGCGCTGCTTGAGCTCCCCCGCCCCGGGCTCTTCTTCTTCCCTGCTTCTTGCTCCTCTGCCTTGGCATGGTCACGGACGCTCGATAGACACGGTGGGCGAGGGTGGGAGGAGATTGGCTGACTCGGTGCGTGGGTGTGTGTGGAAATTAAAAGGCCTGTGGCTGTGGAAGTGAACCAGCTACTCCTGTCCTAGTAGTGCGTGGTACCTAGGTCCCGGGTGCTCAAGCAACTTTGCATTGCCGCAGACGTGACAAATCAAATTGCCGCAGACGTGACAAATCAATTTGGCACACGCGGTGACAAACCATACTCCTCCGTCCCTTTCTCCACACATCATGCCTGCCCCCGTGCCTGAAACCACCACGGCACCGGAACAGATGCCTGAACCTCCGGACGTAAACCATGCACTCGTAGGTGTTTTAATTTGACTGGGCGAGATGGCTTTTCGAAAAAAAATTGACTGGGCGAGACGTTGCCGTAGCGCGAGCAGAGTAGGAAAAAATCGCGAGGTCTGTGCGGGCAGCAGCTGATCAGCGACTGGTGCTGCTGTTACACGTATTTTACGGATAACGGAGTCCATCCTTAAAATGTAAACCCTATTCTCGAATACTCCGTTGTGTATATGCTCCATCGTTGCATATACACCCGAGCTCGCGCTGCTTGAGCTCCCCCGGGCTCTTCTTCTTCCCTGCTTCTTGCTCCTCTGCCTTGGCATGGTGACGCTCGATCACAGGGCGGGCTACCGTGAGAGGAGATTGGCTAGGTGCGTGTTTGTGTGTGTAAATTTAAAAGCCTGTAGAAGTAGTACTACCTTGGTCACGCGTGGCACAAGCAACTTTCTAGGCAACACGCTGGCTGATAAGACTGAGGGCACTCGATTTTTATATATCAGACCGTTCAAATGCTACAAGGTGCAAACTCAACATCACGGCAGGAGGGATGGCCCGCCGACGTGCCCTTCCTCAGAACTTCATGACAACAGTTCGTCAACAACGTATAGACATTTATGGAGATATACAACCCAACAACAACTTTAAGAAACAAATACTTGTACGTGCCCTTCCTCAGAACTTCATGACAACAGTTCGCCAACAACGTATAGACATTTATGGAGATATACAACCCAACAACAACTTTAAGAAACAAATACTTGTAGAAAATACACAGACATTTGTGGACTTTCACACAATATTATGTAACCATTCGTTTTAGGATTAAATCCAACTTTAGTCTCTCAACTCTCATCTCAATTCGATTTTGGTTCCTCATCTATGGAACCAGTTATGTTTGATCTCTCATCTTTTTATACCATTCATCATATTGATTCTTAAGTGGTTTTTGTAGTGGTTTAGCGTGTCCCTCCTTCCTTCAGCAGAATCATGCCATCAGCCAGATTACCCCAACGCTTCGGCTCCTGAATTTGGCTCCTCCGTCGTGTGGCAAGATGGCAGAGAATCAAGAGTCAAGATGCCATGCTCAAGTACAAAGCAATTTAACTGTGTTTGGGGGTCGAATTGTTTATCTGTGTTAATAGAATCTTTGCTATTATTTATGCATCTCGACGGGTGACAAAATACTGCATAGGAGTCAATCAAATCCTTTTTTTTTACACAGATATTTATGGATGATTGTAAATTGCAACGCCATGGCGCATGCATGTGTTCTGGAAGTTCTGCACAAAATGAATCAACATGTGGCACACCTTTGATGGCACCTGAAATGTATGTATGAATCACAAAATGATCAGGCAAGGCACATTGACTCACAACGCACGTGTATCGGCAGCATGGACTGGCTAGGTGATTCCAAACTTTGGCGGCGGTACTATATATTTGCGGCGGCAGATGTAACCGGTTATGGTTTAAAAGGCTTAATATGTGTTTATGCAAAACTACCATGAAAACCACTTAAGGATCAATATTGAAGGGCCTCAAGAGATGAGAGACTAAATCTAACCGGTTTAAGAGACGATGAACCAAAACTAAACCGAGACAAGAGTTGAGAGACCAAAATTAGACTTAATCCTCCGTTTTATTTAGAATATTTGTAAAATAAATTGTTTATTTTGTTATGACTTGATTTATCACTAGATATACTATGATTTCTTTGTTTTTTATGTTTTCATAATGTTTTGAATAAGACTAATGGCCAAACATGATGTCTCAAAATCAACAAATGCCTATATTTTGAAATGGATGGAGTAGTCACTTAAGGGCTGTTTGGACACCCGCCACACTTCGCCACGCAAACCTTCGGCGGCGCGAGACTCTGTGGCGAGCTTATGTAATGCGAAGTGTTGTGACTGGCGAATCTTTTACAACAACAAAGCACTAACAAACCTTTGTTATACCCGTCAAACCTTTCATGTGGTTTCTAGTGGCCGGGAAGCAAACAACCCCTTAATCTATACAAATGATTCTTTGTTCCTCCACATACTAACGTACCAAGTTCATATAGTAAGCATCAGTTCAGCATGCATGATAGAGTTGAACACGAATAGTATCAATACTCCCAATTCAAAGACAGGGGAAAGTCAGCAGTAGCAACACTTCCAATGATTTCATCATTGTATGGTTACAAGTAGTCAATAACAGAGTCTAGTGTAGGGTAAAGGGGCCTTTGTCCCCCCCCCCCCCCCCCCCCCAACCACACACACACCCAAACTATTCTCGACATGCTTCATAAAACAGTAATTAAATAGTTATCTGCACTAGTAACTAATATGTACACTAATAAATAGTTATTTACACCAATAAATCCCTAAAAACTAAATGTTTTTTAACTGGCCCTTATGTAATTTGCACTCAAGCTCCATCTGTACAAGTAGTGATTCTTACTATGTTTCGACAAAGGCATGAGTCACAAAATAATTTTTTGTTTCTTATCCTCCTTACCAATATACACACCGAAGAAGTGTCAAGTGTGGAGTCCTTACAATGTCCAACGAGCAAATGTATCTGTCTGCACTTCAAACAGTTTAGCGCCAACAAGTGACTAGGCTGCAGTAAGTGCATAGAGCACCACGTGCCATCATGGTAGTGTCGTAGTGGCCTTCAGTGTGGAGTTGGTCTGCGTAATCAATCAGAGTTTACCGCTTAAATTCTGGCCATACTGCACATAATCTGTTAACCGTCCATCAATTTTTCGTTGACGAGGAGGTGCGTCGGTGCGCAGCCGAGGTCGCCGGCCGGCGCCAGAACGCGCTCCGCGTGTCCGCCATCAAGTCCGTCATGTCCCTGCTCCACAACGCGCCTCCGCCCCACGACCACCTGCCGTTCAACCTGCTGGGCCTGCTCATTCTCAAGAGGCTCGTCGAGGACCTCCACAGCTGCGGCAAGATCGGGAGCACGCGCCAAGATCATCGACTTCACGCGGGCGCCGCCGACCCTCCTCCGCGACCCGCACGCGACCGAGTCGCAGGTGCGCGCCGTGAAGCGCGCGCTGCACGGGGAAGGCGCTCCGGCATTCTCCGTGTGTCCCATGGCGGCGCAACAAACGTGGAGGGCGGGCGACACAGCAAAGCAGCTTTTCCATCAGCTTTGGGCCGCTCGCCGGGACATGGCGCGGCCGTCTGGCAAGGAGCTCACGCCAAGTTTTGTGTGCACGGAAATGTTTTGTACTCCCTATACACTACTACCACGAATATCAGACTGCCTTGCCGACACATGCCGCCCAACTAGCGATCGATTTTGCCAGCGGGCCAAACTACGGAGACCCGGCCAGTTATGCCGCAGAAAGATCAGCGATGCTGTAGTGTAGCTCTTGCAAACGAAGAACTGAACTGCACAGCTCAACATGACCGTGATCAACATATGTAGCACATTAACGTGATCTTGTACTGATCGATCCATATACATGCAAGTCTCTTGCACTGGCAGAGCTTATCGAGCTCGATATTACGGAGATCAACATGTAGCACATCAACGTGATCAACATGTTGCTTATCGAGCTTAGTCTTCACACATGAACAAGTACTACTACTGCTACATATCCTAATTAACAGACGCCCCAACAGCGGGTAGGACCATTAGTTAACCACTAGCAAAACGATACTGCAACGACGCTGATCCACCAGCTCCCGGGCAGGACGGGTACGCTTCCCATGGCTGCCGGTCGGCCGCGACAGGAGCTTAATCGTCGGTGAAGGCAAAGACCGAGCTGGACTCCGGGCGCTCGACGGCGCCGCTGGCCTGCCATTGCATTGCGCACACACCATCAGATTGATTCAGGGAGCCACACCACAGGGAAGTTGACTGAGAAGCCAAAACGAAATTTCCCCATTTTTTGTGTAGCAACAGCAAAAAATGGAAGCTATGGGTAATAATACCTCGACGCCGCCGTCAAGAATCCCAACACACTCCTCAGGTTTCGGAGCAGGGAAGATCGCCCTCCTCAGCTTCCCAGCTTTCACCAAGAAGAAACAACAAGACAGCTGTAAGAAGTACTAGAACGAGAATATGCAACAGGCATGTAGGAGCAGTACTAGCAGAGACAGTAGTAAGCTGCAAAATGGAAGCAATTTCTATAGCAAATCGCAAAAGCGGAAGCGGATCACCTTCCTCCTCGACGGCATAGGGGCGCTCCTCGGGGTTAGAGGCCATCATGATGAGGGCCCCCGGCGGCGCGGTCTCGTCGTCTTCTCCGACGGGCGCGTAGGCGAGGATCTCGACGTCGACGGGCCAGGTGAGGAGGTGCCCGAACCCAACGATCTGGTCGGCCTCGATCCGGCGGGGCACGTCCTCGATGCGCGTGATCCGGGCCTCGAGCACCAAGAAGTCGTCCCCGTCGGACGGCACCGCCGAAGTCGGCGACGGCGGACATGCAGGTGCGCTCGGTCCAGAGGTGCGACGGGAGGCCGTGGAAGGCGAGCCAGGCCTTGGTGCGCAGCGGCGGGCACCACGGCGACATGTACCGCGTTTTGCCGTACCGAGGGTGGCTGCTGAGGTCGGAGGAGGGGGGCGCCATGAGCGGAGCCGAGGAGCTCGAGCTCTTCTGGACCTGAGCTCTGCTAGAGCTCGAGCTCGAGCCTCCCTGGTCTCTTCTTGTTCCTTGGTTGCTCCTCTGCCTTGGCATGGTGACGCTAGACAGACACGGCGGGCTAGCGCGAACGGAGAAAGAGAGGGGATGGGCTGGGTCGGAAGCGTTGCGTGTGGAAAGCCTGTGTAAGTGAACCAGCTGCTACTAGTAACGGTGGCACGAGCACCTTTGCAATGCAACCCTTGTGCAATGCCACAGATGTGACAAATCAACTTCGAGGCACACGTGGTGCTACTCCGGCTATGTGACACCAAACGACACCTCGAGTCAGAGAGACATCCTCCAAACCATGGCAGTCCTAGCAGAGACACCAAACCGCGTGGCTGCCTATCGCCGGGAGCATCTTCGACGGCATCAAGATGGACCTCGTCCTCTCGACTTTCTCGACGAGCAGCTCATCGGCGCGCGCATCCTGCAGCGGTTCGCCGCCACCAACGCCGCGGCGCCAGCCCGCGCTCAATCGACCGCCTCGTGGCCAAGCCCGCCGGTCGGCGCCAAAACGCGCTCCGCGTGTCTGCCATCCTTGGCGCCATCGAGTCCGTCATGTCCCTGCTCCACACCGCGCCTTCGCCACACGACGACCACCTGTCGTTCAACCTGCTGGGCCTGCTCATCCTCAAGAGGCTCGTCCAGGACCACGACAACTGCGGCAAGATCGGGAGCACGCGCGGCCTGCTCGCCAAGACATCGACTTCACGCGGGCGCCGCCGACCCTCCTCCGCGACCCGCACGCGACGGAGTCGCAGGTGCGCGCCGTGAAGCATGCGTTGCAGCTGGACAAGATGCTGGTGTCCGCGACGGGGAGCACGGGGAAGGCGCTCCGGCAGTAGGTCGCGGAGAACGTCTTCGACGTGCTCACAGGGAGCTGCACTGCAGAAGCTGGCCATCGACGTGCTCACCGGGCTGGCCATGGAGGACACAGGCAAGGCGGCGATCGTGAGCACCGGCGGCGTGGTGAAGCTGCTTCTGTCCGTGTTCGCCAGTGCCGAGGACAGGGAGCTCGGATGAGAGGCCGGTGAGGCGCTCGCCATGTTGGCGATGGAGAGCAACAACGTGCCGTACGACCGCCTCCTGCCGATGTGCGCCGCCTGAACGTAACGCGGCGAGGGTGCTGCGGAACCTGTGCGCCTACTCGGGTGCCGAGAACCGAGACTCGCTGCGCGCGGCGACCGATCGAGGCCGGCGTTGCCGGCGGTGCTGAACGCCACCGTGGCGCCGGAGGGCGACAAGATCCTCGAGGTGTCGATCCGATCGGCCTGACGACGAAGATCTGCAGGTTCATCCACGGCGAGCGGCGCTGGCGTGGAAGACAAGGCGTACGTGGAGCGGCTGGCGAGCGTCCTGCGACGGTATACGTCCTTTAGATCAATGATCCCACAGATGCGTCGTTTTGTGGTGCAGCAGGTCATCTGGCTAATGACGAGCTCCGGCGGCGGCGGCTACGTTGAGCTCCTGAGGGACGCCGGCATGGAGTGGCCGCTGGAGTCCGTCTCCGACACCACCTTGGGGCTCGAGCACTACCACTTCTTCGCCGGAAGCGCGGGCCTCGGCAAGCACCCGTTCAGATTTTATTTTATTTTATTTTTTAAATGAGAATGGAGTAGTCACATATAATATATACAACTAGTAAGATGGTTCGCACTAATATGTTTTTTAGATTCATATCTATTATCTTAGTATTTGAAGAGAAAAAGAAACCATTATGTTCGCTCTCAAGGTCACGAATCTATCTATTATCTTAGTATTTGAAGAGAAAAAGAAACCACCACGTTCGCTTTTAAAGTCACAAAATTACCACATTAATCAGGAAAAAGACAAAATATGAATCGTTAGATTTTACGAAGATTCAACGGCCAAAATTTAGACAAGTGTCCACCATGAAAACAACTTCTATAGATAGTTATTCAAACGAATCTGTGTCGGACATCAAAGAAATAAAATATTTTATCCCATCCTAATATACGTTCTGATGAGAGCCAAAATCCTTCACGCACGGGCACTTCGTCAAAGAATAAAATATTCTATTCTAATAAGTGATGCTGAGAACCAAAATCCGTCACGGCACTTCCTTTATTCACGTAGAGACGCAGGGAAATAAATCATCAACATGGACGATCCATATGTTAAAAATGCAGGGCGAAGAACCAAGCTGTGCAGTGGTTACTGCGCGTACGGACGCGCGTTTGGATAGCGCACGTACCCTCCCCGAGACGCCATGTGCCGCACCATCTTCTTCCTCGCCGACAACCACCCCCCCCCCCCCCCCCTCCCCGCCACGCCGCCTCCCACCGCTGCCCCACGAACCCCTCGTTATAAAGTCGTCAGAAATGGAGCTCCTTGTCACCGCCGATGCACCGGCAACCCAAACTCCTAACCCCGCCGGCGATAACCGCCACCTCGCCCTCGAGCTCCACCGCCGGCGATAACCGCCGCCCGTGACGCGGCGGTGAGACATAATTTTTTTTTTTTTTGCAAGATGAAGAAAACCCAAGATGTAAGATATATAAAAAGGCTTTATTGCATCTTCTATAAGTTTTTGTTGTATCTCAAATTTTGCATGATGGTAGGTGATGACATGCTTTTTCATCTATATTTTTCTTGGATTTTTCATGCACTTTTAATCTGCAAACACTAAATATGTTCTCTTTAAAAGTGCACAAAATGTTTTCAACAAAATATGGATGAATAGAGCGCGTGATCATCTATCGTCGCACCGTCCGCCCCCACCCCGTGCTCCGCCGTCGTGTAGCGTCCCGCCTCCCCGAGGCCAGGCCCGCACAACTGGCAGCTCTCTAGGAATCAAGACTTCCCTCACACGCCGCCTCGCCCCGAGCTCAACCGCCAGCTCTAATCCACCACCGGCGATGAGGCGGCGCGAGATGAAGAAAACCCCAAGATGCAAGATATATAAAAAGGCTTTATTGCATCTTCTATAAGTATTTGTTGTATCTCAAATTTTGCATGATGGTAGGTGATGACATGCTTTTTCATCCATATTTTTCTTGGATTTTTCATGCACTTTTGATCTGCAAACACTAAATATGTTCTTTTTAAAAGTGCACAAAATATTTTCAACAAAATATGGATGAATAGAGCGTGTGATCATCTATCGTCGCACCGCCCGCCTCCACCCCGCGTTCCGCCGCCGCCTCGCCCCGAGCTCACAACCGCCGGCCCTAAGCCACCACCGGCGACGAGGTGGCGCCGTCGCCGCCACGTCACGCCGCCAGCCCCCACCCCGCGCTCCGCCGCCACCTCCGTAATAAACCACTTCCGGCGATGCGGCGGCCTCCGCCGCCTTCCCGCGTGGGCCGGGACACAGTGGACGCGCACTAACGCGCAGACGCATACAGGTGCGCGATAAACTTATCGATAAACCATCGACATGGACGATCCATATGTTAAAAATGCAGGGCGAAGAACCAAGCTGTGTAGCGGTTGTAGCTCGCGTCGACACCTGCATGCGAACCTGAAATCAATGCAAGGTCACGCTACTCATAAAGTCGATGGTTGGGTTCTACATGGATCCCTGAACAGACGGCAATACGGTGGAGAGGGGCTTGCCTGGGCATGTCACCGCTTGGCATTAATAATTGGAACTAGACAACACGGTCAAGTTACAGCCTGCTTGGTTGACCGGTCGTCGTCATCCGGCACATGTTGATCCTGCATCCAAAGCAGACGAAGTCGTTCAGTATTTTTCTGTGGAACGAGTCCGTGCTACAGATAAGCTCTGCCATGAGACTGTTCGCACTGGTATTTCTCTATATCCTTCCTCTAAAAGAAATTTAGAAATATTTTGTCCTGGTCATCGAGATTCCTTCCTCTATATCAACTTCCTCCGCACCCATCATTCCTCTATATCCATCCTCTATATCAACTACCCAATATTTTATTCAACCTTCTTCAACTATCATCAATAGGGCCTACTTATAATTTTATCTAAATATATCCATGACATCCTGTTTCGAAGGATTTATTGAGACGAATTTAATGGTGGAATCGGAATTTGATTTGGGTTTTTGGTTTGTGAGTTAAAACTTTTTTTAGTTTGTTGAATCGGTGGGGCCCGCCACTGCTCACTCTCTCCAGATTCTCTCCCAGGCGCGCGGCGTTTTGATTGGACGAGTGGGTTGGACGAGTGCGGGCCTTGCGACTGATAGAGGAGGCTTCTGGATTGCGGTAGGAATAGAGGAACGGAGCTCTTCCTCTTGTTTAGCGTGGATGTTAAAGGAGACCGGTGCAGCTCTCCTCTCCTTTAAACATTCCTCGAGGGAGCGGTAGAGCGAGCCGGGGCGGGCAGCCTTACGCTGTATGGAACGGTTCAATGCCGGACGGAATGGTCTCGCGACGCAAAGCAAACAGCGTGGCAGCTTTGTCTTTGGATCAGATGATTCCGGATCGCTTCGTCTCGCAAACCAAAGAAGCTCTTAGATATCCAAGCATGAGATGTACTCCAAAGTCATATATGCATCGAGTGAAAGACTAGAGGGTGTCATCAAGATCCGGATTCGTCTTGCAAACCAAACAAGCTGTTAGAGTTAGAGATCCAAGCATGAGATGTATTCCATAGTCATCGATCAATCGAGTGAAAGACTAGAGGGTGTCATATCAAGATCGTGTTGGGTGAGCACCGTCGTGAGTTCCAGCATAGAGGTCTTCAACACCGCCAGTTGGCCCCCCATGCGCCAGATAATCATCAGCATGATGTCCTTCAGGATCTGAATTTACATAGGCATGCCAGCATTGACTATCTCAGTGTTGGCACTCGACGCCAAGCATGGAATGTCAGCACTGCTTCAAGTACCCAACGTCAAGCAGGGGAAACAACACGCATGGAAGCCAACGCGGTTATCAAGAGGATGACCTCAGGGAAACAAACACGTTAGTGTGGCTTCCAGATCTGCAGTGTTGTTCACAACCTAGATGTGTACCATTGCGACGATGATGGAATCCTCATGGAAGCAAAGCAGTCATCATGATTCTCGAGGATGCCCAGCTTTCAACCTGATGGCTGATTGGCTTAATGCCGAGCATGTTCGTTTCCTTTAGTTCTAAAGTTTAGTTTAAAGAATCTTGTTATTTAAAGATATTAAATAAGAGCTCTTCTACGGTGCTTGAGGGGAACCCGTGGTTCCTCTCCCCCTGATTAACGCCAGCCATTGATCCTAAAAAAGAGGCTTAGGAATCTAATTCAGCATTAGCCAGGGTACTTTGGTAAATGTCGGGGTTAATTCATCTCCCACGTCGCCCCTGGAAAACCGGAACCGGAAAACTGAAACACATCGCATCTCGACGGTTGCAGCGTCATCCTCGTCAGCCCTGGCCCAAGCTCTTCGCCATGTCCTCGCCCTGGATTTCTCGACTGCCCGGCCGCCGGTGACCGTACATGCGGCAAGCACCGTTTACCGTCCTGCCGCATTAACGTTGTTCACCGGCGAACATGCTAGTTTGGTAAATGTCGAACGTACGGTTGATCGGATCCAGCACGCTGGTGCCGTCCGTCAACGAGACCTCTGCCGCCTCCTCAATAGACAAGTTTTATCTGTTGTTTATGTGTAGGTTCAGCCATGGTGAGCATACGTACTGGCAGGAGATCATCATGAAATTTTCTTCTGAAATTTTAATCAAATGGCAACAAGTACGTGTTCATGTTCACTGCTTGATGATCGCATCTAAATGTTTCACCATACACGCAAGTAACAAAAGAAAAGACCGGGATTTTGTTTTGTATAGCCTGCCCTGCTGCAGATCAACGCAGATGTAGATCAGCAGCGTGACTTGTGTGGGGTATCCGGTGCACGACGCCCTGCTTCTAAGAGCTCGACGGCTACCATGCTGGAGCTCGGCAGGCTGGGGCCAGGAACGGACTCGAGTACCGGCAGCGTTAGGGGAAGCTCAAGGGCCTCATCGGGTGTTGGAGTCCTCGGCTCTGTAGATTATCTGATGGGGTGAAAGTACTTAATTACCCTCTGTCTAATTTGAATGAGAGAAAAAAGTTCCGGTCCCACCAACTTTTGGTACCGGTCCACAACTTAAAAGTTCCTTTTACTAGGTTCCTCCTTAATTCTAACCGTTAGATCTAACCAAACGAACGGTTACAATTAATTCCAAACGCCATAGAATTTCTCATTAAATAAAGTTTAATTACAAAACTTTTTTACAGTTGGATGCTAATCTAACGAGCCTAATTAAAATATATTTTGCTACCGTGACGCTACAGTAACCATCGTCTAATCGCAGCTTAATTACCCTCATTAGATTCGTATCGCAAAGTAGCCTAGGTTTCTATAAAAAGTTTTATAATTATACTTTATTTAATACTTTTAAATAGCAAAAACTTTGAACTAAATTTTAGTCCTAAACGAAACGAACACGCCAGGTCTTGCCGTGATGGAGAGGATAAAGTTAGTGGCTTGGTGACGTGATGCTCGGTTGCATACTTTGCAGCGTCCACCGGCATGGAGCCTCACGGGAAGAGCAGGGAAGCAAGAATGGAACAGAGCTTCTCCAAATATTCCATTCAAGCTCTAGCTAGCTATAATACCATGGCTCACCATGGCCAGGGCCATGGTAGTATAGCTAGCTAGAGCTTGGAGAAGCAGACGTAGGGTCTCTATTGAGTGCAACGGAGGCAAGCAGAAGTACGACAAGGATTGAGATGCTTTGGTTAAAAAATCTATCTGAAGATTGTTATGCTGGAAGACACCTCACAGAAGCATTACCAATTCATCTCTCTCTCTCTCTCTCTCTCTCTCTCTCTCTCTCTCTCTCTCTCTCTCTCTCTCTCTCTCTCTCTCTCTCTCTCTCTCTCTCTCTCTCAATTCACGTGATGAACAATCCATCGATGGCTTTTACCATATGTATATTGCGACTATCAGTCCTAAACTGACATCGTAATGGAGCAATGAAGTGCCATACATGTTGGAATCTAGCTGCACTTCCTGCTCTCTTCGATAGTGCAAATATATGAAAGAAATAAGGTAAAAAAATTTGATTGTGAAAATAGTAAAATAATAGCTAAGAATTGAATAAGTTGATAAGCTCTTTATTCACAAAAAAAAATCCTTTTGTAACCAACAAGTGACATTGGGTAGTCATGGAGCTGAAATAACGAAGGCAAGATTGGTCACCGCGAACTGAGCAAGGGTAGAGTTAAGGTGTTGCGTAGGACTACATGCGACATCAAAAGTAACACCAACAAAGATATGGATCAGAAAAAATGAGGAGAGCCGGGCTTAAATTGTGCAAGTCGCAGTAATGGTAGATAAACCATTTGTATGAATCTTCATGTTATCAGTTGAACAAGCCCATTTGACTACATATAATTTGTTAATAAAAAAAAAGTATGCCTATGAACCTATGAAAATGTCTAACAGATCTAGCCGTGCAATTTGCGCAGGCCACCTGCTAGTTTTATTAATAATAGAATGATTTTATTAAAAATGGATGTTACTGCGATGGAAGCTGCAGCCATCATGACCTTTACTCCAAATTAAGGTATAGCCAAACAGAAAACATCAGAATCCTATAAAAGCAAGAGTGATGTAAAACACATAAACAAAAAAGAACATTATTCATCTTATCGCAATTTGTGATCCAATGTGGTGGCTAGCTCAATGGTTTTGCAAATTACAAAGCTATGAGTTTCTAATTTATATACTTTCATTTGAAGAATTACACGCAATGATAGTTTGTTTCATGTTAAATCTTTTTTTGAGGCGAGTTTCATGTTAAATCTAGTAGCATATTTTATACATTGTCAATCTTTTATGATTTTTTGCTATTCCTCAATCTTACAAATGTTTGATTTTGATTGAACCCATAAATACTTTTGTATTAGGATTGAGGGAGTACCATGATTGTCAATAAGTAAAGTCTTGCCAATGTTCTCGTTCCTAAAGCTTAACTGGCACAATATGCTTTAATTTTTGTCAGCAGTCGATGAGCCATAGTCGAATGAAAGGCGACGTCACATATGTATGCTGAGCCCACGACTTCTTTCCTCTAGGTGTCTCTCTTACCCTATAGTCTTGGGAGTTGCTTTTGTGATAGCCTTGTTGAGAAGTGCTAGCTATCTCGTCGAGCAGTAGAACTCGCTCATCTCTCAGTCCTGCTACAATTGACAGAAGCAAAAAAAAAAAAAAAAAATTGTGGGCAGGTGGTGTTTCCCACCTCCGATGGTCCAGGGGCATTGGGAGGTTGCGAAGATCGTGGTGCTCTCCTGGTAGGGTAAGTTGTACTTTAGGTCCTAGTTTGTCTAGAGTTGGGTTTCAAGGTGCCGCGAGTGAGGCGATGGTGTCGGTGTCAATGTAGAATAGTCCTCGCTTTGGCTTTTCCTCGCCTTGTTGATGCCCCGCTCCGACAACAATGGCAAGCTTGTGGAGGTGAGGCTCCATGGAGGTAGCCTCTATATAGGATGGGGCGATGCTAGCCTTTTGCTTTAAGGATGTAGAGAAGGTCGTGGTAATCATGGCCGAAAGGAAGAATGATCTATCAACTTGAGCTTCCCTCAGTGGTGGTAGATGTCGATGGCGAGCTCAGATCCAAGGTTAAGGGAGCCTGAGATGTGTCCCAGGTCGATGGTCGTTTAGCGATGGCTTCGTCCCGCCCTCAGGGGCGGGTGTCTTCTACGACTCAACTCAAAATCAAGGTGCGATGGGGTTCTTTCTGATGGTCCAGTGGCATCTAAATGTGGTTTCTCTCAGCGTCTGCTTTTGTTTAGTTCGAGTTCTCTTGGGAGCACGTCAAGCACAAAGGATAAGGATCTTTTTGTGTTTTGTTTTTCTTTTCAGTTTTCTGTGCAAGTTGGGTGGAAATGTTTTCTTTTTGTGAGGAAAGTTGGATGAAAAAAATAGTCTCTCGATACGTTTTCCTTATCTATTAATACATATTAAAAAATAAGTATTGGCGCTATAAAATTTGCAGCTAACCCCCTATCATCGAATCAGCCAGGCATGGATTTCACCCCTTCTTGGTTTTTTTCCTTGTGTATGTATACGACTCAATGGATGGTAATATTCTGGTGAGAAAAAAGAAATCCAACGCTAAGACGTGAGAAGGGGGGGGGGGGGGGCGCACCAGTATAGGTTCGAACCGTATGAGCAGACTCCGGTTCGATTTTTCCTTTTCTTCTTCACGGGTGAGCGTTTTCTAGATGCAGCCCTTGCTGTTTTGGTGAAGCAAAAATAATATTTTATTGTGTATGGTTCACACCATGTTTAAGATACAGATTTTGGCTTCTGACAACCAAACGTCGAGGTCGAACGATGCAGATTTTGGTTCACATTAGGACTCCTCACCTGCGATATGGTGCAGTAGTATTTTACATAGACTTTTTTAGTTTTTTCCTACCCAAATTTGTATGCAAATCAATTCACTACTTTTTAGTTTTTAATTCTGAATTTTTTTCTGGCCGAAGTCAGTAGGGGAAACCCCAACCTATTTTTTTAATTTTATTTTATTCCAGCCTGGTTATTCGCTCCCATGGGGGTTGAACCCAGATCTGCTAGATGCTACTCAGGTGCTCTAACCACTAGGCTAGAGGCCCTTTCGCAATTCCAAATTTTTTTCATTATGAATTATTTTGATATGAATATGATGTTTAATCTAGACCGTTAGATGTTCATAAAATCCAACGGCTCATAGCTTTTCTTTTTTCCGATTAACGTGGTAATTTTGTGACCTCGAGAGCGAACGTGATGGCTCCTTTTTCCCTTCAAAAATATAAGATAATAGATAGATGATTCTTTGTTACTACACATACTGACGTACCAAGTCCATATAGTAAGCCAAAAGCATCATGTATCCAGTAACGAGCATCAGTTCGGAGTGCCTATCGGAATGTAGCTTAATTAATGACACCGTAAAAATCATAATCACCGGAACAAGCACTGCTTCTTTGACAACCAGGTACGCTGACAATGGGACCACAGAGTTTATGTAAAGCTTTGTTCCTAGTTACCATAAGATAGGAAAAATTGTTGCACTCTATTTATTAGCTATCAAATCTACAGCACCTCCTGAGATGCAAACGCTGCTATGCTGACATTGAATAGTGACAAAATCAGTACTCCCAATTCAAAGCTAGGGAAAGGAAGCATATTAGCAACACTTCCAGATGCATTCCAGTGGTTATAAGTAGTCAATGACAGAACTTAGTGTAGGCTAATGGGGGCCCCTGCCCCCCCCCCCCCCCCCCCCCTGCCCCAAAAAAAAAAAATGAACAGCCTTCGACGAGAAATTGTCTCTGGAACCGGCTGTCACGGGGCCCAAGCACATGGCTCTGTTAGCCGATCCGTTGCCATCTTCACTTGGTCCGAACACGAGCGATGGTTCAACGGTATCCGGGTGGTGGCGGCAGCAAGCAAGACCTCAAGGGATCTCGGGACGGCAAGAGGGATTCAAAAGTGCGCTCATGGTGGTGGCTCCTCAATTGGCAAAAGTGGTAAGTCGCGGAATTCTTGCGCGTCTGAGAGGGCGATATGTGATTGAGCACAACAGCTACAGATGGGAAATTGCGATTGAATTGGATTGGACTGGATTGCAGTGTGTCCTTCGCCTTGCTGATGAAACCGACTGGTTTACCCGTCAGCTCCTTTCAAAACCGGCGGGCTCGGCTTCCGTGGTTTACTAGTATAATCCGGCGCGCGAAGCTCGTTTAACTCTGCACTTGTTTGAATTCATTGCGGAGCCGTTTTCACCGGCACAGTCACGAGCGGGTTGGTATTGTGTTTTTTTAGCTTCAGATATAAACAAAAGAACAATCCAGAACTATATTTTTGGAATAGCAATGGTAATAGATAATGAGCAGGTAGTGTTCCATATGGAGAACACATCAGTAGAGTTGCACATAAGGTTTGGGTATCAATGCCAATGCCAAGCATTAACCGCATTATACATTTATTGAACCTACTATCTATGAAGCTTGTTGGAACCAGTGGATTGTATCACGCACCGAAGCTTCATATACCGCACGAGAAAATCGACTGGTTTTTGTAGTGAATGGAGTATCTGCTGCATCATGTTCATCATGGAGTTGAAACACGCCTGGGAAGTGCAGTGCTGAACTACTGATGATTAGTTTTATCTTCTGCGTGATATATGCTCACTTGCTCAATCTTCAATAGTGAACCCCCATTCTGGAACAAAGTCAATGCAATGGCTGCAGGAAGGAAAAGTATCAGCACTATAAGATAATCATTATTTACGGTCATTTCATTTGAGTGGATCGTAGTTTTATTGGACGAAATAAAGAAAAATATAAAATGTCTGGCATATTTTAAATAAAAGCAATCAATGCTTTTATAAGAGCAATTGAAAGGTCGATGCAAAAAATGGACCTGGTTACCAGCAGTGTGAAATCAAATAGGGCAAGGTCTCTCTTTTCCTCCATTTAGAACTATAATATTTATCGCGAAATATCGCACATGAAGCTTAAGAAGTAGTAAGTCAATTATGTTCACATCTGGAAACAACTCATAATCTATATGCATTTGAGTGTCATGGCTGCTGGAAGTTTGAACCCTCCTAACAATCCACATAATTGTTTACCCAGAGACATCTGATCCAGCTTCTCTAAATCCTCGAATAAAATCTAGTCTATTATAGAGGGAGCAATCATTTCAACAGCCATGAAAAATAGCATCCATCACGACAATTGACATGGTCAGAGTTCTGAATCCTTAAATATGGGCCTGGTCACTTATCTTTGGTGTTGTTGTACAAATGAAAAAAAAATATCAAAATTCAATTCATTTATATAGTCATAAACTGGCTGACAAAATGAAAGGTTCAACAAATGCAGTTAACTAATTAAGATGGTTCTTAGTCGGCATAGAGTTTGTATGGCCAGCCAGACATGCTCCTGCCCATTGCTAGAGCAGTGAATTGAAGTCATTTTATTAATTTCCTATGTTCATATTTCATTGAGAAATAAATAAAGGAATGATGCATTCCTTTGCTAAGAGAAATAAAGCTCAGTATGCTATTCTAAAAAATTGGAACCACTGTGAATCATCGCAGCAGGCCTCACATAAAAGGAATCGATGTTTTTATAAGGAAGAGCAGTGACACAATACAGCCAGCACATGCATACATGCTTTTCCATGATTCAAGGAGCAATGCTAGCTAAAACCCAATCTAGAAAATTGATTAAATAACACAATAGATAAATTTAAGAGTAACATACTTTTGTCTCTTCTTGAACCTCCGTGCTCTTGCCTGTTGGGTGGGTGTCGTCAGTCCTCTCCAGTGAACATGTGCAGGAAAAATGATCTTCAAGCCAATTGCTCGTCAGAAAAAAATCCCAAAGGCAGTAAGGCAGAGGAATCATCTATCCTATCTATCATCTGAACCTTGAACATATGTATTGATTCAGTAAGAATGCAGGCCAAGTAATTACTATGAGAGTCACTTAGAGCTAGAGCTAAAACCAAAATGTGCCCCTCCTGAAATATCACTTCTAAGTATATAGTTTCTCATGAAAAAGGTAAGGAGGGAAACATATATCTCATGACGAGATCAGTTTTCTCTCGCGAATTTCTTGCCAACTACAAGAAGTATATATCCCATATAAAACAGGAAACACCAATTCTTCTCCAATATGTGAAACAACCATTCATGATTCATCATAAGTATTTAGCTTCACATTAAATATTAGCTGCATTGCATGAAGATTAACCAACATAGGCATCACTCCATGATGCAAAGGAAATTTCAAGGGCTTCAACCATGATGATGCTACAAATACTACTACATCGCAAGTGCTATACTGCAGCTTGTGAGAACATGCATAAATAACACCCATAAATTTGACAAGAGTTATTCGTTCAATAATATTTTACAACAAATATATACTTTGGTATATCAATGGCTGCAATAGCATGCATGGCATCAAGCGGAGACTCAATTTAAGTTGGATAAAATGCAGTCTAGGTATTGGTGCCACCTGAAATACTTGTTCCTTGACAATTTGAAACAAACCTTCCAAGTACTTAAAGGGCTTAAATACTCTTTAATAGATGAAAATAAAAGGATTTCGAATTTCGACAGTAACATCATGTTGAATGCACTCCATTTGAATTGGCAATTTCTCAATCATGACTCATGGGAGGAGAGATGATTTGATCCGCATATGTTTGGTACAAGAACAATCCTGACTCATGGGAGGCAGGATGCAGAGGCACTAATCATAAAAGCATCCAGCTTAAAAAAAATATATCAAAAAAGCATCTAATGTAGCTTATTACATACGAAGCCAAATGACCTGTGTAAAAGATGACACTGAAGCAAGCCCCTTTGTTTTTTGGGTACGTGTCCTGAAATATATTTAGTTTGCTAACATAGAGGGGAATGATGACCTTTAACTAACATGGGTTAATAATAGCAAGGGAGCATGTCTAAATCATTTCCCTCTACCAGCAACCGGCGACTCTAACAACCATAAAGGACTAAAACATAAGAACTAAACCAGTATATGTCTCAAATGCTAATTCTTTTAACCAACTAATATTCAATTGTTAGAGCAGAAGGTACTTCCACAGATAACATAACTTAAGTTGTTTAATACCTAATGTATCTCAACAAACTGGAATGACAATTACTCTATGGAGAAACAACAGAGTGTGTAAACCATTTACCATAAGGGATATGCAAACCAAATGATCTGATTATTAACTGCAAGATGCATCAATCCATTATGAACTTCATTTTACAACTTGCCCGGCACAATGGCATGCATGCCGCTACCTGCCCTGTGCTTTTGTGTCGCAGTTTGATCAAGAAGAAAAAATCAGTGTTATTGTAGTAGAAGTCAACTGCATAGGATAACATAAATTATTTTTTTGGTACACTACATCTTTTAATATCTGGCAACTCACATGGAACGAAACAAGCAAGGAAATCTAATAGTGCACGGCATTGATATGAACCCAGGTTTGCATGCATCATGCATATATGATAGATGGCTGATCTATTACATACAGAGAAGAGTAAAGCAAAGAGTGAGGTATCTCAATGATACAAAAACTAACCTGGACAAACAGAAGACTACTCCCTCCGTTTTTAAATTGTTGTCGCCATTGACTTTTTTAGCTATGTTTGACCATTCGTCTTATTCAAAAAAGTTTAAAAAATATCAAATATTTTGTTATGATTTGTTTCATCTCCAATGTAATTTTGAACATAACGTATAATTTTGCATATTCGAACAAATATTTTGAATAAGACGAATGGTCAAACGTTAATAAAAAAGTCAATGGCGACAACAATTTAAAAACGGAGGGAGTAAAGTTTATGTGATGTGGCAATACATGCGCCAAAAGAACGCATTTTAGCAACAACTTGCCTTTTTGTCTCATCATCGGACGATTTGTTGCCTATTAGATGCATCAACCCTCCTCAGAGTTCACCGAACCTGTGCAAGGCTATGCAGGTTACCAAGTATAGGCTTACCAGCAAAGGAAAACATCCCAAGGTACCACAAACATCAATAATATGGTCCCTGGATTCCACTGACATTGTACAAATATACCCAAGTATTAGATGGCATGAAGTAGCATACATCTAAGGCGAAGACATCAACATAGCAGAAAGAGAAGCATGTAAAATAAAAGGTGACAAGGCAACATTGTTTTGTTTCCAAGGATGTAGACAGGGGTGCACATTGCTAAAAAATTCTGCACCATCAGTCCATTTCTTCAGGAAACCGTGTTAACTTGAGCTGCAAGACAATATTAGGCATACAAAATCTAAGGAAAAAGTACTAAACCTTGAAGCCAAACCTATGGATGTTAAAAGCTTCTGTTATTTTTAAATCTTCATCCCAGAAAACTAACATATAGCTAGTTCAAATAAACAGAAAGATAGAACTATATTGTAACCAAGCACACTAAATATTACAAAAGGCGACAATCAGGAAAGGCTAATCTTGTAGCACCGAAAGCCAATTGAATAACAAACAGTATTAATTACACTTCATAGCTTGGGGTCATGCTTCTCGCTTATCTACAGAAACAAATACCAAAGCCTCCCACAGTAACTTCCCAAATAAAATGTACAATTTCAAAACCTTTTTTTTTCCTAACCCAGAGCAGAATCTTTGATTATTAGGCCAGGTTATTAAGGCAGAACAGAAATATGTAATGCAAAACCTACTTACTAAAAGTTACAACGATAGATCCTGAACTCCAATTCTAATCAGATATAATGGACTCGTGAAACTGTACATGTTAATTAGAATAGATATCTTTTTATATGGTCATCTTCTTCATTTAGGTCATGATTTGGATTATTCTTGTTCATTGCCTTTCGTTACATGGAGAATAAATGTTTAAATACAATTAAAAATGTGTCATGACTAAAGATTCAAGCAGCTCTCTAGCACAATGCTGCTTAAAAATGAGAAAGCTAGTACTCATATATATAAACTAAATTAAATGAACATGGCCAAGGATGTACCTCTGTAACTTGTATTAAAATTAGTATGTAATTGTTAGCAGCACATAACAGCATTAAAAGAGGAACTTAACTTGTGAACTTTGGATCCTCAAACCAGCAAGCATTGTTAAAAACGTGTCCCTTGAAATGTTAGACATCTAAAATATCAACTGAAGGGCAACATTACGAAACTAAAACATCGAAACCCATAGGATAAGCAGCTGATCTCCCAACTACCAAAGTAGTATGAAGTTTTGGAACATCAAACTTATTTCAAAATATGACAGCAGGTATAACTGTATAATAGTTGAAAGTTGATTGGTACCTCTCATCAACACCCATGCCAGCATCAGATATAGCCTCTATAAAATTGTCTCTTTCAAGTTTCAACAACAACAACAAAAAAGACCTTGTCAGACTTAGAAGTAGACAGTGTATGATGAATTGATCAGAACTTAACCAAATTGCTTTTGGGAGCACAAAAGAAAAAGAACTCCCAAAGTGCCTTATAAGAATCAGTATATCTCTTCCTGCTCCACAAACACGAGGAACTAAATTCTGTACTACCAAAAGATTGTGTGCGTATCTTATGACACATATTTTTTTTCTTTATTAATAAGGAGACATGCTAGAACCAGAAACATCGATATTTGGTTGACTGATGGAAACAATGAAACCTGAATCGGTTGTTAATTGTTCTTGGCTGACATAGCAGCGCCAACACCATTGCAATACATGGGTATTGTTGAGCGGCATCCATCCGTGCAGTACACTAACCTGGCCAAGAGCAACAACCCTCTTTGGATGCATGTCATCACAGCCTCCCCCTTAGACAATCAACAGAAGAAAACTCTGAATAAAGAACAAACGTATGTATCACGGCAAGGCAGGAAAAAAGGGGCTCAACAGCAGGGAAAGGGAGAGAGAAGAGGTTCGCCAACCATGCCAGGTCGACGGACGCTCACCACCAACAGCAACCGGCGGCCGGAACCCAACGCCGAGGCAAGCAGGCAAACCAGGGAGAAGAGCAGCCACAGCCACCTGATCCCACATGACGCCGGATCCCACTTCGTCGAGCGAGAGGGCAGACGCTCCCCTGATCCCACATGACGCCGGATCGATCGGGTCGCCATCACAGGAGGAAAAGGGTCAGGCGGCGGCGTCCTCCCAGATCAATCGGAGGAGGCGTCGATCGGTGAAGAGGAGGCTGATGGGAGACGAAAGGATGCAATGGAGAAGACGATGACGGCGTTGTAGAGGTCACTCCAACCCGCAGCCTCGCGGCGCGCGCGCCGGCGCCGCCGCTCGTTCACGCCCCGGTCAGCGGAGCTCACCCCGCCGACGTGTCGTCGCCGCACCGCCGTGGACGATGTCGAGCGTGCTTCGCGCAGCGGCCTCGTGGAGCCGCGCTCCGCCGCCGCCCGTCCCGCAGCACACCTCGCCCGGCGGCCTCGGGGAGCCGCGCTCCGCCCCGCAGCCACGCGGCGGCCATCCGGCAGCACATCTCGCCTGCGGCCCTGCGCCGACGTGCTAGCCCGCGGCCGCGGCGGAGATGCAAACGAGGAAGAAAATCGAGGACCAACAAATCAGGAAAGGGGCGAAACACCAAAAACCCTCAAGAGGGACAACCGCACGACACGAAACCGAACAAAAAAAGGGAAGGAAACCCAACGAAAAAACAAGCGGCACCATCGGGGGCGCATCGTACTCGCATGGGCGAGTTAAAGGACGCCTCTCGCCCACCTCCGCGCGCTACTTGGATGCACTGGCCGGCTCTGCTGCGTCATCGTTCTGTCCAACAATGATGCTTTGTGGGCCCTGTGGTTCAGCTCAATCCAATTTCGTAGATGGAGCGGTGCTCGTTATCTTTACGGAGCACTCATATCCATAATTTATTTTGCCTTGTACTTATGACAGCTCCTCAAGTTCGAAAACTACATATTTTTAGTACTCTTGATATGCTAATCAGAGCATGCATCGATTGCTTTAGAGTATTATAGAAATAGTTTATGATACATGTTCTGTTATTTCATAAAAATAAACAATGTTCTATAGTTTATGACCAATGTTCCACTGGTTTATGAAAAATGTTCCATTGGCTCATGGGAAATGTTCTGCTGGATTGTTCCTAGTGTTCCACTAATTTATCATAAAATTGTTCCATTAGCTCATGAACAATGTTCTGTTAGTTGATGATTAGTGTTCCATAATTTTACAACAAATGTTCTATTATCTCACGAACAATGTTCAGCTAGTTGATAACTAGTGTTCCACAAGTTTACCACAAATGTTCCATTAGTTCACGAACAATGTTCTGCTAGTTGATGACTAATGTTCCACTAGTTCATTAACAATGTTATGCTAGTTTATCACTAGAGTATCATTGTCTTATTAGGATGACATAAGTACACAACCCAAGAAAAACAAAATATAGTCACAACGTCATGAAAGAAAAAAAACAGATAACAAAACGCATCACCCTTTCCTTGTAAAGTCTTATATGAAATAAAAAAATAACTTGAATTCGTTTATGAATTAGAAAATATACAATGCGGCAGAAGAAATGACAAGGACAAGTGCATAAAATGGCAAAAACTGGCAAATATAATTGTAATCAGTTGGGAATTAGAAAAATACAAGATGAGTAAAAGAAAAAAAAGAAAAGAGGAGTACGTACATGATGAAAGAAACGGAGAAAAAAAACTAGAAAAGTAAATTGACAAGGATAAAAAAGTCAGAAACTCGAACGGTGAACGTATGCCACCCACAACAATTGTTGGAGTGATGCAACAGGCTTCGTGATTGGGCAGTACCGTCACCGTGTCATACGAGGAAACGGACAACGCCGTGTGGCTACGGCTCGAAGCCTCGGAGGGTGCGCGAGTGCTCGCTTCGGCTCGCGTACGCGAGCCCGATGAATGCCGGGCACCATCACCCACCGCAGGCAAGATCCTGTCAAGCAGGAAAAGGAAAATGAAGGAGGCGACGGCGGAATGAGCGAGGAAGATGCAGCAGCAGGACGGAGCGCAAGTAAATGCGAAGCACTCACCCACTGCAGTTATTTCGTGCTTGGGAGAGCGGAGGTGAATCAGGGAGCGACACGCGCGACACCGTACGCGAGCCCGTTTGTCACCGCGAGACCGGTTTCACCCGAGGCCCGCACACACAAGCGATGACAATCCGACGGCGCGAAACGTCCGGGATAAGCCGCGAGCGCTGAGAGCGCGGTTACGCCGGGACGACTAGAGGAGTAAATTGGTAAATGAAACCCTGCGTACGATTACTCATGGCAGTCCATGCAAAACATGCCAGCTTACCCGAAGTGAATAACACACATGTTGATCACAACTTCTCTTCTGACACATACATGGGGCAACAAAACTATGGCTAACACACATGATATTCTGGCTGAAGAACTTTGAGCACATTGTTGTTCATCCCTACAGAGTCCTTCTCAGGATAATCCTGATTAAGTCCGGTCGTTCTTCGGTGCCGACGACCTGTCAATTTTCCAAAGACAAGAACGTCATTTCCGTTCTTATGAACCAATCAATCTTACAGGTAAAGCACATGAACAGATCGAAACCAGGCAGTAGCAACGAGCCCGCGACAGTATACACGACCTTGCTCATACCAGCCGACACACTCGGCGATGCCACGAATCTGTTATTGATCTTCTTCTTATTCTCACCCTTCCTGCCTTCTGCTTCATCTACGTCACAAAAGCACAAGAGCCGTGGAACGCCACTCCACAGAGCTAGGTTGAAACTTGAAAACATGCCAGTACCAGAAGGAAACGGAAATGACGATGACGAGTACCGAAGACTGGCTCGAAGCTGAGGATGACGAGGCGGACGTCGCGGCGGTGGAGAAGGTCTGGCGACAGGCCTTCGTAGACGATGACCCGCTTGAGCACCTCCGCCACACGCGTGACGTGCCCACGGCCATCCGTCCGGACCGCCGGAACTCGGCCGCGTCGAAGTGGGTGACGGCGCCGAACTGGACGATGCACGCGGCCGCGTTGGGCGCCGACCACAGGTGGCTCGGGAAGCCGACAAACTCGAGCCACACCCGCGTCCGCAGCTCCGGGCTCATCAAGGGCACGGTGACCGGCTTCGGCCACCGACGCCGAGGCCCTGCGACCCGCGTCGTCGCCGCGGCGCTCGAGCGGCCATGCGTGGCTACACTTGCAGCTGTGTTGCTCTGCCTTAAGAGTCAAAACCTGAGAGCAAGCCCAATAATGAGCTTGTAGCCAATATATGTCAGATATTTCAGAGAAAAGGTAAGAGAGAGAGTGTAATTTGTCTCCAACTGAAACTACCGTCGATTTGGTCAAATTTGCTCAGATTGAGGCACTGTTGGTGGGCTAGGCTTCAGATATTGAGACAAGTTGATTAGAGCAAGCCCATCGCGTCGGCTTGTAGCCGATTTGCGTCAGGAATCTACCTGGATGAGAGAGAAATGCCTCCTGACACAACTCTTGTTGCAGCAGCGAGTGACGATCACGTCTGCTAGTGGGGGCCACCACCTCTACTTGCGTGCATGGTGCACAGCAGCAGTCTCAAGGCTGGATGGTATAGGCCATCACATTCCAGGCGAAGCCAAACCTTGCCGTCGGGGTCAGCTATCCGTGATTTCCAGCTTTGACACCGAGACCGACCCCGGCGACACATTTGGCCAGCACGGCGAGAAGCCATTGACCCATTGTGTTGTTGAGTTCGTGGGTCCGGAGGTTCTGCGGGAGGGGAGGGGGAGGAGAAGGGCAGCACTTGTACTTGCAGCGTTCACACACTCGGGACAAATAGTGCTGCCTCGTGTCAACAATGTGAGGTCCACCCCACTACGCCAAATTTTACCGTGAACGAGGGCAAAGTGGAGCAACCACGCGAGCGTGCGTGGCTCAAGCCGCCGCACGCTCGGTCGCTTGACGACGACTTGAAATACAGGGCACGACGGTCCATTTCTGTTCGTGCGCGTGCTTGTTTATACGCTGTACTGCTGCAAATGCACGACAATTGAAATACAGAGCCATGCTCATACACCGCAGTTCATTAGCTAGAGAATCATGGTTACAATTGACTTCAATTCGTTACAAAACTAAACAACATAACGACGCAACAGATGCCGGTAGTCCCTAGTTCATAGTACAAACACGCATGACACATATGCTCACAAATACTACTAGTAAAAACCACTTGCGTGCACAGCGATCTCAACTTCACAAGGCTGGATCACTGTGGTACAGGCCAGCAGGTGAAGATGCCCGGGAGCGACTCCGGCCGTTCTTCGGGGCCGACCTGCACATTGGAAACAGCAAGATCATCGATCGCCATGGAAGCTAGGAAAGTAATACTAAACCGATTAAAAAAAGTAATATGAATAGTACTTACCTGCTTGCTCCCGCCGCGGTCGCTTCTGGGCCTGGCAGATCCTTTCTTCTTCCCCATCTCCTCTTCATCTGCGTTGTACTTAGAGCAGGTCATCGATTGCTTAACCCCAACAGAAAAAAAAGAAATGTGAAACCACAGACGACGTACCGGAGACGGGCTCGGCGCTGAGGACGACGAGGCCGACCTGGTGGAAGCGTGCGCCGCCGGGGACTTTCTCCATGACGGTGAACCACCTGGGCACGTCGGCCAGCCGCTTCACCCGCGCCTCGACGACCGTCCGGCCGGACCGCCGGAACTCCGCCGCGTCGAAGTGGGTGAGGGCGCCGAACCTGGAGACGCGCGCTTCAGCGGCGCGCTTGAACCACAGGTCCCGCGGGAAGCCGAGGAACTCGATCCACGCCCGCGTCTGGAGATCCGGGGACGCCGGCGACAGGTAGTACGCGTCACCCGATTCCGCCCGGCGAGCAGACATGGTGTTGGGTTCGTGGGTGAGAGGGGCAGCGCTTGCACCTGCGGCGTTCGTTCACGACTCGACTCGCGCGGGTGACTCAAAATAGTGTCTGCTCATCATGTCCACCGCGCTACGGTAAATTTAGCGTGAACCAGAGGGCAAACTGGAGCAGCGTGGATAAACGTGGCGTCCCGCGGGTAGTGGTGTCCCGCGGCGCAAGAAACGTGGAGGACGGGCGACACAGGCAAAGCAGCTTTCCATCAGCCTTCGGCCATTGGCCAGGGCATGGCGCGCCCGTCTTGCACCATCATTCAGCGTTCATACTCGCTGGTCAAAGCAAGGCCGGCGAATTACCGTGAACCAGAGGGCACAGTGGAGCAGCGGCGCGCACCCGCCCCATGGCGCAAGAAATACGTCAAGGCAAAGCAGCTTTCCATCAGCTTCGGCCAGGGCATGGCGCGGCCAGGTTTTGTGTTCACGGAAATGTTTTGTTGCCAAGTGCCAACACAAGCCGCCGAAAAATAATCGATTTTGCCCGCGTTTCAAACTAGGAAGACCAGGACGGTATGCGACTGCGCGATCAACAATAATGCTGCTAGGGTAGCTCTTGCAAACCAAAAACTGAAATAAGTGCACAGCTCAAAATACAGAGATGAAAACTTAAAGTGACGAGCTTTGGGACAGCTAAATTCATTGACAGAGCTCATCGAGCTAATATAGCGGAGAGCAACATGTAGCACACTAGTCTTTACACAAGTACTCATACTATCATACTGATGATTAACAGTCATAGACGCCGAAAAAGCTACTACTAAGGCTATCTCCAACGGTTTGGCAGACCCAAACCGAAACTACGGCGCCGGAGATCGAAGGAAGGAGACTAAAAACATTCGCGTCTCCAACGGAACGACCGAAACCCAACCAAAATCCCGTCACCCAGACAAAAAAAAAAAGGAAAAAAAATCCACCGTCGCTGTCGCCGCTGCCGGCGCGGCCCGCTCCCGCGCCCCCGCCGTCGCCTGCACCGCCCGCTCCCTCACCGCGGCCCCCGCCTGCGCCCGCTCCCTCGCGGCCTCGCCGCGTGGCGTCGTGCGGCGGCGGCGGAGGAGGAGATGGGCGAGGCGAGATGCGGGGTGCGCGGTGAAGGCGGGGAGCCGCCCGCCGTGGCTGGGGCTGGGTGCGGCGGTGTGGGTGCAGGTGTCGGGCGGCGCCAGCTCCACCTTCGCGCTCTACTCGCACGCGCTCAAGGTCGCGCTGGGGGCCGACCAGAGCCGGCTCGCGCTGCTCGGGGTCGCCTGCGACGTCGGGGAGAACCTGGGGCTGCTCCGCCGCAGCAGCTCACCATGGGCCTCCGCAGCCGCCGCGAGGGCAAGAAGGAGGAGGGGAGCACCTTGTCGAGGGAAGCGGCGGCGAGGAACGAGCGAGGAAGACGAGAAAAGAACGATTCAATTTGCGGTCGCCGGTGGAGCTGCTGTATTTGTGCGTCGGGAAGGGCCGGACTCCGAAAATGGATGGATGCTTTGGGTCATCCGTTGGAGACAGTTTTTTGCTCTTTTACACCTCAAATCATATGTAAGTCCTAAAATAGTCATTCGGTTGGAGATAGTCTAATAGGCTAGTAGTACCACTAGTTAACCCATCACTCATAGTTAACCCACCAGCACAGTGACGCCCGCGCAGCGCACGTACGCCTCCAATGGCTGCCGACCGGTCAGCGGCGGCAGGAGCCTAGTCGTCGCTGAAGGCCTGGCACGTGCTCAACGCCGGCCGCTCGATGGCCTGCCAATGCATTGCGCACACACAACGATCAGATGCAGTCAGCCATGGGAGCATACAAATAAAGTGCCATTAATTTGCAGGAGAACCGAAACGAAATTTCCCAAATTTCTAGAACAGCAGATGGAAGCGTCGGTAACGGTACCTCGCCAGCGGCGTCAAGAATCCCAACACACTCCTCCGGTTTCGGTGCTGGGAAGGTCATCCGCTTCGGCTTGCCAACTTTCACCAAGAAGCAGCAAGACAGTGAGTAGGAAGAATGCAACAACAGGACAAGGCTCATAGGAACGACGGTATAGTAACTAAAGAAATGGGATAACTACTTGGAAGCTGCACAATCGAAGATGCGCTAGCAAATTGCTACTCCTACAGGCTACAATGCGTCATGGATGGGGAACGATACAGTGAAGAACTGAACAATGAAGTGGATTAGTACCTTGGATGTCCTCGTCGTCATCGTCGTCGACCACGAAGCAGTTGTCTCTGGGGCCACCTACCATCATGATGAGGCCCCCCGGCTCGTAGGTCACGTCGCCGTCCCCGACGGGCGCGTAGGCGAGGATCTCGACGTCGAAAGGCCAGATGAGGAGGTGCCCGAAGCTGACGTGGTGCTGGGCCTCGATCCGCAGGGGCACGTCCTCGGGGCGCGTGATCCGCGCCTCCACCACCACGCGGCCGCCGTCCACGTCGGACGGCGGCACGTCGAAGCGGACGAGCCCGCCGAAGGGGGAGACGGCGAACTCGCAGGTGCGCTTCGTCCAGAGGTGAGGCGGGAGCCCGTCGAAGGCGAGCCAGGCCTTGGTGCGCAGCAGGGGGCACCACGGCGACCAGTATCGCGTCGCGCCGTACAGAGGGCGGCGGCTGTGGTCAAAAGGGGGCGCCATGGGCACGCCCGAGGAGCTCTTGCTCCCATCGCCCAGAGCTCTGCTAGAGCTCGAGCTCTTGCTCCCCTTGGATCTTCTTCTTCTTCCTTGCTTCTTGCTCCTCTGCCTTGGCATGGTGACGCTCGACTCGAGTCCACCCACAGACACGGCGGGCTAGCGCGAGAGGAGGCTCAGGACTCAGGAGAGGAGAGGAGATGGGCTGTGTGCGCGTTGCGTGTGGAAAGCCTGTGGAAGTGCTGCTTTGCAATGCAACCCTTCAATTGCCACAAATGTGGGAAATCATTTTCGAGGTACAGACGTTTCAAAAAAAAAAAAAAAAAAATCGAGGTACCGGTGGTGCTGCTCCTGCTCAAGGTTCTCAATTTCGTTTTACTCGGTAAAACCGGATGGCACCGGTAGGTCCGTTTTACCGGAAAACCGGAAAAACCGGTCGAAAACCGGTCCGAAATCCGTTTGACGAAATTTGAACGAAAAATATCGAGATTTTCGGTAAACCGGTCCGGTTTACCGGTAAACCGGACGAAATTGCCGATAAACCGGACAAGAATTTCGCTAAACCGGTTTAAAGAGGAAAATTGAAAAAATGCAAAAAGTTGAAAATTTGAAAAAATTGAAACCAAAAATATGTTAAAAAACTAGATCATTTTTGCAATCCAATGGTGAAAACGGAACATGTATATTCGATCGTTTGGTTTGTCAAAAAAATCAAAGAAAGTTGCTAGTTTGAATTTTTGTACACAGAAAAGTTGCGTGATTTTTTCGACCCATCAAACGATTGAATCTTCGTGTTTGGTTTCCACCATTGCGCTGCAAATTTCATCTAGTTTTTTACATATTTTTGTTTTAAATTTTTTCAAATTTTTTTGAATTTTGAATTCGGAAACCGGAGAACCGGGTAAACCGGACCGGACCGGTTTTTCCGGTTTTCGCGGTAACCGGTCCGGTTTACCGCGGTTTTGTGAACCCTGCTCCTGCTCCGGGTGTCAATTACTCCGCCGCACCTCCCTCGAGTCGAGACATCCTCCAAACCATGGCTGCCCCCGTGTCGCCGGATGGAACCGCCACGACACAAAACACGTTTAGTGATTAAGGTTAGAACTTTGCTACAGGTCCGACCGCATTGGTCGGACCTAGACTGAGACAATCATGTGGCACATAAGTGATTAATTAGTCAAATCACTTGCTAATCAGCCGTAAATCACGTATGGTCGTAACACAGTCGGACATCCCGATCAGCTCTGAAGCATTTTCGTTAAGGTTATATTGGCTTCTATTACGTGATTTTGGCTGGATGTTGTTTGTGCGAGACTGCGAGACATGCCGTACGTGGTGCAGATTAGGAAGACGGAGACAAAGCGGGAGAATCGCCCGGTGCATGTGAGCATTTCCTTTTGTTACGTGGCACGAATGCAATCTGAAAACTTGGTGTGCGGCTGGTGTGTCGTGCTTCTACAGTATAACTTTATTTTTTAAGACAGCAATACACAATTCTCATGCATATTTAAGAAAAATGCCCTCGAGCCATACAGCCTCATCTACATGAACCTAGTGAGTAGTGAGCACGCCAGCAAAAGCGCAACCAGCTTTAACCTTGGTCAAATTCTTGATGACGAAATACAAAGTTCTTGGACCTAAATGACTCCCACAGTCATTTTGTGGACCTCATTAAAAAAATAATTTTGTGGACCTTAAACTTCAAAATAAAAGTTTGTAGACTTAGATAACATAACCAAAAAAGTTCGTAGACAAAAAACTCCAAACAAAAAGTTTTAAACCTAAAAGACACAGACATACAAGTTCATGGACATATAGTGGACAATTGGTTCAAAAGCTAGGGCATAATTGAAACAAAGGACAAACATAGGAATTTTATAGGATTATTACATCCGGATGCATGAATTCATAGGAATTTTAAAGGTAACCTATCGTGAGGTTGAGCCTAATGAAAACTTTTCCTTTGACTATATACTAATACCAATGCACATGCGTGACGCACGTGTCTAAAAGGCTTAATATGATATTTATGATATAGTTGAGAACATATTCGAAGTGGATGACAAAACACCTTAATAAGCTAACAAAATTTATATGACACGGGCAAATTTGTTAAAACTATGGTATTGACTTGGACTGTGTGCAAAATTTAGTGTATTGAGATTACTAGGAGGATTGATAACATGTTTCATCCAATGATAAACATTTTATAATATGACAACGACAAAATTAACATCTATATGATTCTGACATGTTTTTCTATTGCACCAAATCTTCCTCTCTAAATTTTGTCATATTATATCGAGTTGGGACAGGCAACTCTGGTTTCTTCATTTAACTTCATTTTCCTAAGATCATCTGGACGATAGTAGATCTTGATCTGATCATGCCACGTTGCAATCTAGAGAACTTCAATTCAATAATTATTTGCATTTGAGCCAAAAATAAAAAGTGTTAATTTCACAAGGAGACTTGTCAATCAAAAATAAATAAAGAAAGATATCAACGTTGATTGCCCACCAATTTTTTCTTTTTTTTTGTTAGAAAAAATATGTAGACGATGCCAGTGATAAAGGAAAAGAGTTATGTCATACCTAGTGCTTGTTGGGCACAATGTTCAGTTATCGCCTTTTAGTGTCATTCTGTTGCTTTTAATCCTTACAGTTTTCTCCACCACCCTGTCCCTGTCCTATTAGCAGGAGAGGATCGGGGTGAATTTTCTCCATGTAATACTAATTCACACAATCTATTAGAAAATCTTCACATTTAAAATTTTTGTAGGATTGCAAGCGACATCAGATCAAACCCTGCAGGTTACGGCCCCCTTTGGAACGCAGGATTTTCACAGGAATTATACAGGAATTTCACAGAAATCAATTGACTGTTCACAGGAAAAACACAGAAATAGAAAAAAATCCCGCATTTCAAAAGGGGCCTACAAGTGCATATCTATGGGTGGGCACTTAACTCGGCAATGAAGGAAGGTGCACGCCTGTGGTCAAGAAACGTGAATGCGACACAGGCAGAGGCAGCTTTCGGCGGCTGACACCGTGCAAGGTGTTTGCCAGGGCATGGCGCTGCCGTCTGCCAAGGAACAGTAACATTTGTGGGATCGCCAAGGCGGCGATGCGGGTGCGACGGCGAGTACGACCAGACTCATCATCCAAGGCTGCTAGTGTAGCTTTGTTTAGTGGTGAAAACCGTAATTATAGAAGGTAATCACTGATGAATTCGCGCAAGTGATCATTTTGGGGGCTGCTGGCTAGGCTTATACTAGTAGACAGCAGTCCATCGACGACATGAACAAGTATCATAATTAACTCATGCTAACCACGAGCTAACTGAAACGAGATGGTCAGTGACGGCGGGCAAGCGCAGTGCACGTACGCGTTCCATGGTTGCCGGTCCGCGGCGACAGCTAGCCTAGTCAGCGAAGGCCTGGCAGATGCCGGACTCCGGCCGCTCGACGGCGCCGCTGGCCTGCATTGCACAGACACCGTAAAGATAAAAGTCAGCCACCGGAGCATTTACACACACAATTTAAATTTGCAAGTTAAGGGGCTTTGGAACGCGGGATTTTTTCCCATTTCAAATGGGGCCTAACCGAAACGAATTTCCCCAGTTTCTTGTAGAAACAGCAACTAGAAGCGTACATCGATCCATACGGTACCTCGCCGCGGCCGTCAAGAATCCCAGCATACTCCTCCGGTTTCGGAGCAGGGATGCTCGCGCTCTTCGGCTTGCCAACTTTGACCGCGCGTGAATGAAGAGGCAACAGGACAGTCAGAATGCAGATTTTGCAACAACTGGACAGGCACAATATACAACAATGAAGCGGATCGATCGATTACCTTGTACTACGTCCTCGTCGACGCCCTCTTCCGGGTCGCAGCACCACATGACGAGGTCCCCCGGCGGCGCCGCCTCGTCGTCGTCCCCTACGGGCGCGTATGCGAGGACCTCAACGTCAATTGGCCAGGTGAGGAGGTGCCCGAATCCGAGGTGGTGCCGCGCCTCGATCCGGCGGGGAACGTCCTGGGGCCGCGTGATCCGCGCCTCGACCACCACAACCACGTCGGACGGCGGCGCGGCGAAGCGGACGAGGCCGCCGAACCCGGCGACGGCGGACCTGCAGGTGCGCTCCGTCCGGAGGTGCCGCGGCAGGCCGTGGAAGGCGAGCCAGGCCTTGGTGCGCAGCTGCGGGCACCACGGCGACATGTATCGACTCCGGCCGGCGGAGTACATCGGGCGGCGGGTGTTGTCGAAGGGGGCCATGGGCGACGAGCCGCTGTTCGAGCTCCCACGGGCTCTGCTACAGCTCGAGCTCCCGGGGGCTCTTGTTCCCAGCAAGCTCGTCTGCCGTGGCATGGTGGGGGCGAGACTGTGGGATGCCGCGAGAGAGATGCTTGGTTTGAAGTGAAGTGTGTAGTGGAAGAAAACAGCTCTACTGCAAAGCCTGCGAACCAGCGACGAACCAGCGACGTGCCGTGCCAGTCAGCAGATGAGACAGCTCAATTGGTGGGCCCTCAGTAAAAAGACAGAGCGGTAAATAGCAGGGTCCTGCGGTCCCTGCTCCCGTCTCCTCGAAACCGCTTCTTCCGTCCCGTCCTAGCCGTCTCCTAAACTTGTCAATCCCCACGCCGCCGCCACCATGGCTGCTCCGGCGCCGCGGCTGGACGGGACCATCGCCGCCCGCTCGACCAAGGCGGCGCGGCGGGAGCCGAAGATGCTGTACCTGTCCCCGCGGTGTCCGGACCTGCGCACGCGCGTGTGGCTCGAGTTCCTCGGCCTCCCGCCGTACCTGTGGTCGGAGCGCGGCGTCAACGCGGCAATCGCCGAGTTCGGCGTCGTCAGCCACTTCGACGCCGCGTCGTTCCGCCGCGCGGGCCGGATGGTCGTGGAGGCGACGGTCACCACGTGGACGCGGGTTCCCCGCGGGTACATGGCCAACGAGCCCCCGCTCCACGCCGGCGCCGGCCCCGGCCCGCGGCACCCCGTTTCCCTCGTCATCCTCAGCTACGAGCCAGTCGGTAAGAATCGTCTCATAATCGTAGTATTGAGCACAGAAATTAGTGGCAACTAGTAAGTAATTGATTGATATGTTTGGCTTCGTGATTTTTGCGTGGCCTTTGCCGTGGCTCGATCGTGCAGATGAGGAGGAGGAAGGAGGCAAGCGGAACAAGAAGTCTCCGCACCAGCACCGCCTTCAGGCTGGCAGCAGCTCGTCAGACGGCGCCTGCTGCTACAGAGTCCGGTGCGACTTGGGCGCCCGCGACCGTTCTCTTTTGCGACTGATGTTCTCTTAATTAGTCTGATAAAATGGTGTGTAATAAACACGCTCCATGGAGGGAGCTGCATGCTTTTGTTTTGCAGTACTCCTAAGTTCATGTAAGGGCATGTTTGGCAGCTGCTTCTTGCCCAGCTTCATTGCCAGCTTATACAAAAAGGAAGAAAAGCAGTGCCAAACACTTGCCTGAAGAAGCGCTTACGAGCAATGGAAGGAAAAAGCGCTTTTGGAAATTGAACTACGGGTCCAAAGCCGAAAAAAGTGGCTCATTCCGGCTCAGCGAACGTTCCTCCGCTGCTGAGAACAGAACTGCCCATCAACTTTGGCGCAAAATTACGGTGACTGCCACCGCGAGCCTCCCTTCACCCCGCGCCTCCCACCTCCCGTTACGCACGCGCCTCCTCTCCCTTTGCCGCCGCTCGCCTCTCCCTCACGCGCTGCGCCGCCATGAATCCGCTGCGGCGGCCGTCGTCTGCAGCTGGAGGAGGAGGGGTCCCGGCCGGATCTGGAGGAGGGACGCGGGGAGAAGCTTCTCCCCAACCTGCTGATGGCGATGTGGCTCCATGCGGCAATGGATCGGCGGCAGGGTTGTCCGCGGTTCCGCGATGCGGCGACGCGGTTGGCTCGGGCTGCAGCCCCGGCGGCGAGGGCGCGCCGTCCACACCGTGGGCAGGCGCGGGCGCGGCGGGACCAGGGCCAGGCGCGGGCGCGGCGGGGCGTGGCCTGGCGGTCCTGGCGCCGGCGCGACGGGCCACGCGCCGTGGCTGGTGGGGCCGTGGCCAGGTGCTCCGTTCGCGGGCGCGGCGGCCATGTGTCCTCGTGCTCCGGGCGTTGGCGCACTCGGTCCATGGCCTGGCGTTCCCGGCTCGGGCGCGGCGGGACCGTGGGCCGGCGTTCCCGGCGTGGGTGGCGTGGCCGCCAACCTGTGGCCAGGCGCCCCCGACGACGCTGGTGGATGGCAGGAATGGTTGGCGGGCATCCTGGCCAGTGCATCTTCGTCAGGTGGAGCTGCGGCAGTCGGTCATCCGGCGGCAGCAACAAATGACGACATTGTCAATGCAGGAGGTGCAGCAGGAGGTCATTCGGCGCCAGCGACAAATGACGAGAATGTGAATGAAGGAGGTGCAGGAAGGCGTGGAGGACGTGGACGAGGTGGTCGTCGAGGAGGTGGACGAGGAGGAAGGCCTCCCATTCCACCTTCTGCCGCAGCGGGCGTCGACATGGACGATACAAGGTGACGGCCATGGACTTGAACACATAATTTGAATAATTCTGAATAATAGTGTTCTTAATTGTCCCTATGAACTATTCTGAATAATTCTGAACAATAGTGTGCGAGCTGAAACTTAATTGCCCCTACTGAACAATTCTGTATTTTGTTGTGACAATATTCACTGAAATGGGGTAAATAATGTTGTTTGCTTGCCACTGCATAGTAGACCATGATGTACAATACTTGAACTACCTTTGTTGTTTTGTATGTTTCTATGGTTGGCAACAGTGTGGCAGATTGGAAAGATGATAGTAAGACTAGAATAGTGTGTGAGCTGTTTGCGGAGGAATGTCAAAATGGTAACCGTGCAGGCGCACATTTGAGCAAGACTGGGTACAAAAATGTGATGGAAAAGTTCAAAGAGGAGACCGGTCTTTCATACACACAAAAACAGTTAAAGAACAAGTGGGATCGGTTAAAGGTCGACTACGGCATTTGGAAGAAGTTGACAAAGCAAACGGGGTTAGGATGGGATGCAAGTCACCAAAATATTAACATGCCCGAAGAATGGTGGACCAAGACATGTAAAGTAAGTGTCATACACATGTACTATTTGTCATGTTTGATTTGCAGCCATCATGGTCTGATAATAACATGTGTGTTCTCTTTATATTATAGGCTATCAAGGGAGCAAACAGATTCAAGGAAAAAGGTCTTCCATAGGAAGATAAGTGTAGCATAATGTTCGAAGAGTTTCGGAACACCGGTGAATATCATTGGAATCCTTGTAGTGGTGTGGCACCATATCCAACAAGCAACTCTTGCGATACTTCTGCCATCAACCTAGATGAAAGCCAAGGTGACAACAACGATGATGATAGTGAACCGGAGGAGGTTACACCTACAAGTGCACGAGGGAAGCGAAGTACGACGCCAAGTAATAATACAAAGGGAAAGAAAGCAAAGAGTAGTGGCGGTGTATGGATTCAAGATCAAGTTGGACAACTTATGGGGATATCTAAGACTATATCAACATCTTGTGAGTCCATTGCTACAAGGGGGAGGGAACAAGCAGGTTCTTCCATAGAGGAAGTTATGGAATTGGTGAGGCAGTGTAGTGCTACAAATGGGACTAAAGAGCATTTCATTGCTTGTCAAATTTTCACCAAGGGGGCTGAAAGGAGAATGTTCTTGGCAGGAGCAAGCACTGATGAGGAAAGATTTGCTTACTTGACCCAGAAGCATGAATGGATGACTAGGAATGATGTAGCTAAGTAGAACTATTATGCTTCCATGTTGCAACATGAAGCCTTGTATCTTTGCTGTCACTTTTAATAATTGCCAAACCTTGTGCATTTCATGACTATGAGACAATCTGTATGACCATATATGCTTCTATGTTTAATGTATGCTTCCATGTTTAATTTGTTTCATTGGGCTATATTTTTGCAATGTTGTTTTATTCCATACATCTGATTGTTCATATGGTTAATGAACAGATGTGGTTCTTCAGATGAGAGTGGCTGTAACACGGATGACAGCGCCTCCGATGATGAGTTGATTGCAGATACTATGGACATGATGGGCCAAGCTAGCACTATGATAACTGGTATTGCAATTGCATTGAGTGGCCATTATTTGACATATATTGACAAGAATGTGCCAAGGTGTCCACAACAGAGTGGATATTCTTGGGTTATGGAACATTTAAACACTCCAGGAGGAAGCCACAAGATGTTCAGAATGGATACAAGGCTATTCTACAGCTTGCATGACCTTTTAGTAAGGAGTTATGGACTCAAATCAACCATTCATATGACCTCTTTGGAAACACTTGGTATGTTTCTTGTGACTTTGGGTCAAGGGTGGTCGAAATCTGCTGTGTGAGGCACCATTAAGCATTCTACCGAGACAATAAGTCGAAAATTCGACGAGGTGCTGAATTGTGTGGTGGCAATGTGTAAGAATTACATAAGGCCTATAGATCCTAACTTCACTACTACCCACTCTAGGATTACTAATGATCATAGGATGATGCCACATTTCAAAGATTGCATTGGAGCAATAGATGGTACACATATTTCGGCAGTTCCACCTCCACATGATTATTTGAGATACATTGGAAGAAGTGGTAAACCAACCCAAAATGTATTGGCTGTCGTTGATTTTGACTTGAGGATCACTTATGCCTCCATTGGTCAGCCTGGGTCTATGCATGATACGGCTGTGCTTTTTCATGCATTGGAAAATGATCCTGACTTTCCACACCCTCCTCTAGGTATAAACTACTACTTGCATTTGGCAATATTGTTCTTATGTTTGAAAATCATGTCTTTAGTAATGCATAACGTCTTGTAAATGCAGGATCATTTTATAATGGTGATGCCGGATACCCAAATCGTCACGGATACTTGACGCCATATAAGGGCCAAAGATATCACATTCCTGATTGGAGGAGGGGTCCTGCGCCACGCGGTGAGCAAGAGCTCTTCAACCATTTGCATTCAAGTGTTCGCAATTGCGTAGAGCGTACATTTGGCGTGTGGAAAAATAAATGGAGAATCCTTTTGAAGATGCCAAAGTACTCGATGGATAAACAAATGATGATTGTTGCTGCTACTATGTGTCTCCATAACTACATTCGTGAGAATGATGCACACGATAAGGATTTCACCAAGTGTGATCGTGATCCCGATTATGTGCCCACCATACCTTCCAGATATTCGAAGCATCTTCCTCCTCAAAATGCGTCGGACACATCAACTCCAGAATCAAGTGACCACACCATGGATAGGTTCCGTGATGACCTTGCGAGGGCAATCTACCTTTCTAGATCGACATGATCATGTATAGTTTGATGTATGACCGTATGCTATGTGAAGATCATGATGCTTTTGTAAACACTACCATATTATGTTGGTGATGATCTTTTGGACACATTATTGTAATGTATTATATTAGTTCTACTCTACTATTGCACTCTATTATTTTAATGGTCAATATATAAATTATTAGTCTAATTTATTTTGTTGTGGAACATTATTTCTTTCATTAAACAGATATTACATGTGTATATCCATGTCTCAAATGGACAGGGTGAAAGTGCATGAGTACCCCTAGTGGGTTTTGGTGTATTGTATGACAACATGATTAAAGGTCTAATATTCTTTGTGAGTATATGGACAGGTTGCAAGCAATATGTACAAAGTCTCTCATGATTACACTCTTTGATGTACAATTGTTTCAAGCAAATAAAAGACCATGTGAGCAATATATGATGAAAAGAAATGAATTATTTCAAATGCAAGATTCTATATCTAGTGGCTTTCTCATGGTCAAGATGAAGAATGATCAAGTGCTATATGTCATTTATGGTTATATATTTGGAAGCAACTTGATCAATCAATAAATCAATCATCAACAAAATATTGGATGCTTAAGGATGATGCAAAGCAATGTATGGCTTAAATAGCAAGAATGTGAAGGGTTAACATGACTTGGTCGCGATGAACCATAGTTAGGAGAAGGACAAGCAGGAGTCTTGGCGCCGAGGCACCTAATGTATGGTGAAGGACAAGTGGAGTTGATTTCGATGGACCATACAAGCTATATGGAGTATATATTGCTAAGTATCAATTATTGTTGAATCACAAGCTCAAGATAGTGATGCTCAAGAGAAGTTCATGTGGCTGCCCTCATGGAACAAATTTGAAGAGAAGTGGCAATATCAAGTTTCTAATATGCTCAAGTTGTAAAAAGTTGTTTTATATTTGATCTTGAGTATAGGTATGCCGCTCTATCAAGAGGGATGCTACATGGATAGCTAGCAAGTCTCAGTGCTCAAGAAAAACCTAAGTGAGAAGAGTGAAACACTATAGCCAACAATCTGCACTTAGTTTGTCAGCCTGGCAAAACCGGAAGTTCCGGTTTTAGCAGATTTGAATCTTAACGGCTAGTTCTGGGAAACCGGAAGTTCCGGTTTGTGAAACCGGAAGTTCTGGTTTTTACTGGCTAGTTTCCAACGGCTAGTTTCGGGGGAATGAGTATAAATACCCCACCACACCCTCTCTTTGAGGGTGCTGACCACATCCACGAATACATTCATAGCCAAGGTGTTCTAGAGCTCTCCCCAACCTCTCTTTGTGAGATTTGTGAGATTATAGCTAAATCCTTTGGATTGGGTTGAGAGAATTTGATTTAGAGAGCACAAGAGAGCATCTCATACTTGAGCATTTGAGCACTTCGCCTTGAATCCGTGAAGCATTTGTTACTCTTGGAGGTGAAGCCTCCTAGACGGCTAGGTGTCGTCCCTAGAGCTCCCAAGCTTGTGGTGAGCCTTGGGAAAGTTTATGCAAGGCCCGTTTCGCCTCCGCAAGGAAAGAAACAAATAGTGGAAAGGAGGAAAGTGGTTGAAAGAGACCCGGCTCTTGAGTAGAGCTTCCTCAACGGAGACGTAGGCAGCTTGGAGAGCAAGCTGCTGAACTTCGGGAAACAACTCCTTGCGTGCTTCACTCGGTTTGCATTTGCTTTACACGTTCTTATCATTTATATGCAAATCTTGATTGACTAGGTTGCTTGTGTAGTTGAGCTCTTATTCTCTGTGTATACTGTTGCTAGAGCTCTTTTACATATCCTAGTTGTTTACTTTCAACCTAGAGGGGACCGGGGATCGAAAGATCTGAACTTCTGTTTTTCTGTCCCGAGAAAACCGGAAGTTCCGGTTTGCCAAACCGGAAGTTCCGGTTTTGGCAGTTTCAGTTTCCGCTGCAGTTTTAATTGCTTAATTTCGTATATCGCCTATTCACCCCCCCTCTAGGCGACATCAAGGGACTTTCAATTGGTATCAGAGCCCAACCTCCTTATAGGCTTAACCGCTTGGAGGAAAGATCGATGTCTTTAAGCGAAATGGATCAAAATGATTATGGTTGTCATAGTTACTCTCTTCCTTCTATATCTAGACCTGCTTGTGATATTCCTTATTTTTGTGGCTCAAATTATGCTCATTGGAAAGACCGAATGATTTCGTATTTTCGTCAAATGAGCCCACAAATTTGGTGGATCGTAGATATAGGCTTTTCTCATGCCTTGGATTACTATCATCTTACAAAAGGGCAAGAGAAATGCTTATATCTTGAAGCTCATGCATATAATGCTTTATCTAGTGCTTTGAGCGCAGGTGTGGAGGATGTAATATTCAAGAAAGTTGGATTTCTTAAAAGTGCCCATCTTCTTTGGATGGCACTTAAAGAAACATATGGCTCAACGGAAGACATACTATTATCCTCAGAATCTGAGCCTGAAATATCAACATCCTCAACAAGCTTCAATGTACAAGAAGTGAAGCAATCGAGTTGTGAAGCAAAGAATGTTCAGTCTGTCAGTCCAGGAAAACCGGAAGTTCCGGTTTCCCAAACCGGAAGTTCCGGTTTTGGCAGGACAGAAACAAGTCCAACTCGAAATGAAGAAAATGATTGGTGCCGCTTTAGACCAAGCGAAGAGTCTGTCTCTTCAAGTGACTCAGAAGGAAAACACTTTATGTGTCTCATGGCTAAGGGCAAGAAGAAGCCAATCAAGAAGGATGAAAGTGAGAGTGAAGATGATGACCTTGAATTTAACAAGTTGAGCAAGAAAGACATGTACAAGATTATGAAGCTCATGAAGAAGATTGAGGAGCAAGAGTTGCAGCTAGAAAAGCAAGAAGAGTTTCTCATTGAGAAAATGGAAGAGCTTGAAGCTCTAAGTGAAAATCATGAGAAACTCCACAACTTGCATATATCCTTAACTAATGATTATGATAACTTGAAAAAGGATTATGCTTGTGCCACTAACTCTTCTCTATGTGTAGCTTCATTGCAGCAAGAAAATTGCAATCTCAAGGCTCAACTTGGTGTGCTCACTAGCAAGCAAGTGACTTTGCAAAAGAACCATGAAGAGCTTTTGTGCTCGCATGAGAATCTTGTTGAGGCACATGCCTTGCTAGAAATATCTCATGAGGTTGTATTGACTATGGTAAAATCCTATCAACCTCACACATGCAATTGCACAAGTACACAAACGTCTATTGGTTTACCTTGTGCTAACATTTGTTGCTCTCAAGTAAAGCCATCATGTGATGAGCATATTATTGTAGAAACTTGTGATGATTTCATTGCAAGTGAAAATGATAATCTTGTGAGAGAAGTTGAGAAGCTCAAGAATGAATTGAGAGTGTTAAGGGGTAAAGGTCATGTGCAACCATCTCAAGATAACCGTGATGACATGGTGAAGAAGCTTGAGAAGGGATCAACCGTCACATGTACAAAGAGCCCCATCAACAAGCTCAAGGAAATTCATGACAAGAGCGACAAGCAAATGTTCAAGAGGAAAGCTCAAGTCATGTATTTAGAGTGCTCATCAATAGGACACTTTGCATCCAAATGTCCTTCAAAGAAAATTGATCAAACCTCACTTTCTAGAAGGCAAAGAAGATTATCTCAGAGGAAGTGTTTTGGTTGCATGGAAGAAGGACACAAGATTGCCTCATGTCCTAAGAAAGGAAAAGGTGTGCTGACCAGTCAAAACCGGATGTTCCGGTTTGACAAACCGGAAGTTCCGGTTTCTGTAGAGAAGCCTCAAGTCATTGAAAGATGTGGCAAAGGCTTTATGTCAGCATATGATAGATACATAGGCAAGTGTGGAAGCACAAGAAGGCAAATCAAAAATAAGGAGAGAAGAATCAAATATCGGATTTGCTATACTTGTCGCACAAAAGGACACATTGGTAAGGATTGTCCAAAGGCTCAAGTTTCCATTCCCAAGTTAGTCAATATTGATTCATTAACTATGAAGGCCACAAATGATCATTGTGCTAATATGGTGATTTGTTCACCAAGTGGTAGCACAAAGCTCATTTGGGTGCCAAAATCTTGTGTGACTAACATTGAAGGACCCAACAAGGTTTGGGTACCAAAATGTGCTTGAAATTGCTGAGTAGGTACACATGATGCATTGATGTCTTAGCATACAAATGAAGTGCTATTACTATGCAAAGTGCCAAGAGTGGAATCATTGTATTATCATCTTCATCAATGACATCATGGTAACGAGTATCACTTCCAAGTTCTTATGATCTCTCATTCTTCTGCAATTAGTTTGCATGTGTCCTCCTTTATCTTGAGAGATTATTAAGAAACATATGCATATGCACAATTGTGTAGAAAGATGCAATTAATGTCTCCTATGGAGAAATTTTGTTTTTCCAAGTCCTTTCAGGAACTCATGATTCATATATTGAATAACTCGAAGACATTACAAAGCACAATTGTGAAGATGTCACTTATTCACTGAAATGCAAGTGTTCAGGAAAACCGGAAGTTCCGGTTTATCAAACCGGAAGTTCCGGTTTCCCCTGGAAAATCTGAGGAAGTGATTAAAAGATTCGAGCTTGTCCGTATATGTTGCGGACTCCAAAGGCTTGATATGGTGGTTTCTGGACGTGCACTTTGTGAGCAAGATTAGTCCGGACAAGCACAACATGAGAAACAAATATTGCTCACATGTCTATGTGGTTGTGAGTATTTCTTGACATTCATTCATTCATTGAATATCTTATTTGATTTCTATAACTGAGATATAGCTTGACTCTCTCAATGTTCTTGATTGAACAAGTGCACATGTTAAATTATTCAAAAGTTTAGTGCACCTATTTAGGGGGAGACTCACTCTATGTCTTAAGTTAAATGAGACTAACCTTGTTGCCTAAGATGTTTTCATGAAGATAGTCTCACATATGGAGAATGCTCTTCTAAAGTGAATGCACCTCATCATGGGATATGAAACTCATGCTAAACTCAAATATCCCAGGTTCCTTGTTCAATTTCTAAAGTATGAGAATTCTGCGAAAACCGGAGATTCCGGTTTGTCAAACCGGAAGTTCCGGTTTGGGCAGATTTCATATGACTACATTTATTTGAGGTCTCTTTGTTATTTTCTCCATCTAATTGATCACTATGTGTGATAATTAAGTCTGTGCTACTAATGCTAGTTTGTGCCATTGAAAGTGCATTATATTCTCTTATGAAAAATCTAGCATGGATTTATTGAAAAATAAGCACATGACAAAAGTTTGATGTATTCATCCTCATTGGTGAATGTTTGGTTTTTCTACATAAAGGTACACCTTTTTGCCCCTAGCATTAATTCTTTCCATCATATAGAACTCATGTGCTAGGATGTGCCTTGGTATGTGGGTGACCCAAGTCAACATATACTCTTTGTGAGTTAGGATAGGTTTTTTGAAAATCCTTATCATGCTTTGTGTGTGTTTTCGAAAATTATTGGTTCTTGATCTTTGTGATCATGTCAAGCTGATTGTGGTTATAGTTCACTTTGGTTGATTGTTGGCTAACCACAATTAGTGAGATTGTCCCTCTCAAGTCCTTAATCCTTTGATATCAAATCTTAATCAAGACCCCTCCTAAGTCAGCAAAATTCCTTGTATATCTCTCAAGACAGCAAGAAAAGTCAGTGGTCGGATTGTCCGGCATGAGGTCGGACTATCCGGTAAAAATCATGGAATGTCAGCGATCAACATCAGAGACTCCCCACCGGATATTCCGGTAGGATACCGGATACTCCGAGCTACAGTGGTGTGAAGATTCAAATTCTGAGTTTTTCTGTTGAAGTCAGAAAAACCGGAAGTTCCGGTTTGGCAAACCGGAAGTTCCGGTTTTGTCGGGTTTATCCCTACCCGAACAGAAAACTTACCTCTTCGTTCACCATTCACCTCTATCCTCTTCCTCTCACCGTGGGCACCCCCCCTCCCTCTCCTCTTGGGCGATTTCAAGTTCCAACCGTGGAATCCTTCGGTTTTTGGGTGGATTGTGTATCCCCAAGACCGGAGACTCCGATTCCACCTCCGGATTTGAAGTTTCCTTCTCCAAAGGTACCCATATTCTCATATTTTGATCTTCTTGGTCCTTGGGTAGATTTGAATTTCCTTCCTAGCATTGCTTCCTAGGATGCCATAGTTCATATACCTGCAATATCTCTGTGATTGGTGGGTTGAATCGATCGGATTCAAGAATTAGGTTTTCCCCGTGAAAACCGGAAGTTCCGGTTTGTCAAACCGGAAGTTCCGGTTTTGACTGGGGAAGTCTATTTCACGAATTTTGGTTGATTTATATTATGGCTAGGAAATCTAGTGCTATCTTGTTATCTACTCATGCCTTGAAACATCCTTAGTTGTTTTAGATGACTAGATGGACATAGGTTTTCCCTGAGAAAACCGGATGTTCCGGTTTGGCAAACCGGAAGTTCCGGTTTCCTCAGTGAAAACCTGAGTGCATGTTTTCATCTAAATTTGCTACCAAATCATCTCAATTCCTGTTCTGGCTGTTTCCTAAAAATTCTTCATGCATATGTGTTATATCAGGGGCAGCATGGCTGATGATGGAAGGGAAATGAGAAAGAAAGCAAGGCGTGATGATCCGAACCCGCGTGTTGGTCGAAAGCAAACAGCGGCTCGCACCAAGAATCTGCCTAGGGGTACTATGGAGATTGCTGATGTTGTGGAAGAGGAGGTTGAGGAGTCCTCCAGTGATGATATGGAGGAAGATGAGTATATTCCTTCTCCACAGCACCAAACCAGCGGTCATTCAAAAGGAAAATCAGCAGCTGGTATTGGCAGTGGCAGTGGGACAGCTGGTGAGATTAACAGTAAGTCCAGTGAGGAGGATGAGGAAGATGAAGAAGAAGAAATCTTTGATGTGGAGGAGCCTGTTCCAGTGGGAAATCCAGATTATGGGGCTGCAAAATTTCATACTCCAGCTAATCCTCATTGGAGAGCAAAAGTGAGCTATAAAGGAAAATCTGAAGCTGTAAGAGAAATGAGGGCAGTTGATCCTAGGCAACTCCAGAAGGAAGCCTCTGACTACAGATTCCACACATATTTTCAGCAGGATTTCTATGAGTCAGTGATTGTGGCAAAGACAACTCCTGTGGCTATCTCTCAGTGGATTGATTGGCAGTATTTGGCAAGCAAAAATGACCCAATCATTAATGCAGTGATTGCAGCATGCAAAGCTAAAAAGGTCTATGATGTTATGAGCATTCAGAAGGATTGGAACAATGAGATCATTGCGCAATTCTTTGCTACTTTGTATGTCGAGGAGCATGATAGAGTCAGTAAATTCCATTGGATGACAGAGGGTCGTTGGTTTGAAGTGAGCTATGCACAGTTTGCCAGAATTCTTGGTTTTGGAAGATATGATGCCAACCGTCCCCGCCTTCACTCACAGGCTGTTCTGAGCACAAGCAGAATGGGTTTTATGTATTCAAGAAGCATGCAGGGCAGCAAGGGTCACTCTACGGGTTTGCTCCCTTTCTATGGATATTTGAACCGGTTGTTTAGGAAGACTCTCACTCCTAGAGAGGGTGATGCTACAGCTATTCCTTCCTACAACAAGAACATTCTTGCAGCTATGTCTGATACTCCTCTCCATGGCACACCATTCTCAGTGTTTGATTTCATATGGGAGGAAATCAAGATTATTGCAAACAGTCCTCTCAAGAGTTGTGGCTATGCACCATACATTATGCTTATGATTGAGAGGGTCACCGGTGGCACTTTTGAGTGTGAGATGAAGCATTTGTATCTAAAGGTGAAAACAAATCTGAAAATGCCGGTTGAGGACAGCGGGGCAGCAGCTCAAACTCATGAACCATCATCTTCCCAAGGTCCTAGCAGCAGCCGGACGCATAGGGGCAGCGGATCTTCCTCTCCAATCAAGAAGTTCTTCAATATTCTTCTTGGTATGTGTCGGTCTCAATATGATACGGATGTGAAAGCACACAATGAAAGGAAAGAAAGAAGGAAGCTCACAAATACAGTGAAGCAAATAGCTCAAAAAGATCATCCCGATATTGTTTGCTCTCCTATTAGAAATGATGATAGTCCACCTATGGAAAGCTTTGAGGAAAGGATTAGTGGCTATCAACAACAAAATCTCAGTTCTCAGATTTTTGATGAACAAAGCTTCAATGAGTATGGATTTGGTTTCTTTGGTGAGCAGCCGCAGCAGCAGCCCCCTCCCTTCTCCCCTCCAAGACATGAAGATGAAGGAGAAGAAAATGATGGAGATGGTGAAGACAATGAATGAGCCTTCTTGCATGTTTCTCTACTCCTTTTTGGTGCTGGATGACAAAGGGGGAGAGAAATATTAAAGCTTCAAGTCGACGCCGTCAAGTTTTAGAGCCTTTTCGGTCTTGGCCTGTTCTGTCCAGTAAAACCGGAAGTTCCGGTTTGGCTGGGCAGAACAATATCTATCCTTGTATCGTTTTTATCACTTTGTGGACTTGAGAACAATTGTAATGTGTGAAATATGTGTGATGAACCTTGTAATAAGTTTCTAAGGATATCTTTATGCTAGTGTGTGATGCATTGTTTAAATTGGTGAATTGTTTTCTTTCGTCTCTGTGCAGCCTGAAAAACCGGAAGTTCCGGTTTGGCAAACCGGAAGTTCCGGTTTTGGCCAGACAGCACAGATGCATTTCTGCTTATTATGTTGAGTGATTATCTTGTCATATGCATCACGTATTATTTGTTCACACACACTTGTTGCACCCCACAAATGCATACATGTAGGAAAAGCTCTCATGTTTTCCATTCTATATGTGCAAATGGCATTTGAGGCCAAATTTTTTTGAATTTCATTCAAATATGCACATATTAAGGGGGAGCTTATTCTACATGTTTGTATTATGAAATATCCTTTGAATATCATTTGTAAGCTTTAATCAAGGTTGTCATCAATCACCAAAAAGGGGGAGATTGAAAGTGCATGAGTACCCCTAGTGGGTTTTGGTGTATTGTATGACAACATGATTAAAGGTCTAATATTCTTTGTGAGTATATGGACAGGTTGCAAGCAATATGTACAAAGTCTCTCATGATTACACTCTTTGATGTACAATTGTTTCAAGCAAATAAAAGACCATGTGAGCAATATATGATGAAAAGAAATGAATTATTTCAAATGCAAGATTCTATATCTAGTGGCTTTCTCATGGTCAAGATGAAGAATGATCAAGTGCTATATGTCATTTATGGTTATATATTTGGAAGCAACTTGATCAATCAATAAATCAATCATCAACAAAATATTGGATGCTTAAGGATGATGCAAAGCAATGTATGGCTTAAATAGCAAGAATGTGAAGGGTTAACATGACTTGGTCGCGATGAACCATAGTTAGGAGAAGGACAAGCAGGAGTCTTGGCGCCGAGGCACCTAATGTATGGTGAAGGACAAGTGGAGTTGATTTCGATGGACCATACAAGCTATATGGAGTATATATTGCTAAGTATCAATTATTGTTGAATCACAAGCTCAAGATAGTGATGCTCAAGAGAAGTTCATGTGGCTGCCCTCATGGAACAAATTTGAAGAGAAGTGGCAATATCAAGTTTCTAATATGCTCAAGTTGTAAAAAGTTGTTTTATATTTGATCTTGAGTATAGGTATGCCGCTCTATCAAGAGGGATGCTACATGGATAGCTAGCAAGTCTCAGTGCTCAAGAAAAACCTAAGTGAGAAGAGTGAAACACTATAGCCAACAATCTGCACTTAGTTTGTCAGCCTGGCAAAACCGGAAGTTCCGGTTTGTCAAACCGGAAGTTCCGGTTTTAGCAGATTTGAATCTTAACGGCTAGTTCTGGGAAACCGGAAGTTCCGGTTTGTGAAACCGGAAGTTCTGGTTTTTACTGGCTAGTTTCCAACGGCTAGTTTCGGGGGAATGAGTATAAATACCCCACCACACCCTCTCTTTGAGGGTGCTGACCACATCCACGAATACATTCATAGCCAAGGTGTTCTAGAGCTCTCCCCAACCTCTCTTTGTGAGATTTGTGAGATTATAGCTAAATCCTTTGGATTGGGTTGAGAGAATTTGATTTAGAGAGCACAAGAGAGCATCTCATACTTGAGCATTTGAGCACTTCGCCTTGAATCCGTGAAGCATTTATTACTCTTGGAGGTGAAGCCTCCTAGACGGCTAGGTGTCGTCCCTAGAGCTCCCAAGCTTGTGGTGAGCCTTGGGAAAGTTTATGCAAGGCCCGTTTCGCCTCCGCAAGGAAAGAAACAAATAGTGGAAAGGAGGAAAGTGGTTGAAAGAGACCCGGCTCTTGAGTAGAGCTTCCTCAACGGAGACGTAGGCAGCTTGGAGAGCAAGCTGCTGAACTTCGGGAAACAACTCCTTGCGTGCTTCACTCGGTTTGCATTTGCTTTACACGTTCTTATCATTTATATGCAAATCTTGATTGACTAGGTTGCTTGTGTAGTTGAGCTCTTATTCTCTGTGTATACTGTTGCTAGAGCTCTTTTACATATCCTAGTTGTTTACTTTCAACCTAGAGGGGACCGGGGATCGAAAGATCTGAACTTCTGTTTTTCTGTCCCGAGAAAACCGGAAGTTCCGGTTTGCCAAACCGGAAGTTCCGGTTTTGGCAGTTTCAGTTTCCGCTGCAGTTTTAATTGCTTAATTTCGTATATCGCCTATTCACCCCCCCTCTAGGCGACATCAAGGGACTTTCACAGGGGCACTTGGGTCATTTTGACAGGAAAAACTGTTTTCAGAAAACACAGGATAAGTTGTTTTGCCAAACAGTTTGACAGGATAAGCTGTTTTCACAGGATAAGCCAGAATGAGCCAGAAAAGCTGTTTTCAGAATAAACTACTGAATAAGCTGTTTTCAGAATAAGCAAAAGCCCTACCAAACACACCCTAAGTAAGTGCGTGTTGTTGGTTATGTAAAACCTTTATTAATGTGCCGCGTTAGTGCTGCTGAGCTCGTGCTAACCGTAGTGTAAATCTTGATCGAACGATTTTTGAATCATCAGATATGTACCACGTCTCGGTGCGCAGTTGCGGGCCCCAGGGGTACATGTACCGCGTCCTGCTGTGCCTGTGCATCGGCGACGGGTGTGGTCGAAGGCGGCCATGGGCAACGCGCTGTTCCCAGCAAGCTCGTCTGCTTGGTATGGTGGGGGCGTGACTAGTGCTGGGACTCGGGCCGTGCTCGTGCCGGCACGGCACGGGCCTGTCGTGCTTCGTGCCGTTTCGTGCCGTGCCGTGACGGCCCGTCGTGCCACGTCGTGCCATGCCGGTCGGCCCGATGTGATGAAAATGCGGCCCGAGCACGGCACGGAGCACGGCGGGCCGTCATCGGGCCGTGCCAAGCACGGGCACGGCCCGGTTTCAATTAGATGCCTCTTTCAGAGTGCGTTTTCAGTATAGAGAAGGCGCATTTTTTTGTTTAAATTTATTCTTTTATAGTGTTACATGGATAAAATAATTTCAAAAATTCCACCAAAATTACAATAGCTTAGTAAAGATATACTAGATGTGTATATCAAATTTGAGTTTCAAAATCATTATACTTTGAGCGTGACCAAAGAAAAAACAAAGGAAAAGTGAGCTTTTGCAATTTTTATCTCTAAAAAGATATTGAATTTTAAACTCAATTTTGGTGTGGAAGTGTTCCAAGTCAATACCAACCTCTATAATTTTCGGGGAATTTTTTCAACAATGTTTGCATGAATGTGTGTTCAAAATTTACTAATCAATATAGAAGTTATGAGCTTTTGAGACAAATGTAGAGCAATTCAAACATACATGAGTGTAAGTGTCACAAAAAAAATTATAAAAAAATCCTATGTGTAGATATGTAGAAGTTGTACATCCACACAAAAAATTACTTCAAAATTCAAATTGGTTGGGGATTAACAAAAAAGTAAAGATAATGGTGAATAGTGACCATTAGTGTATTGATTGATCAGTAGAAAATTGAACCAGGGAAGTTTGCATACAAATATTCGACATGATAGAGATGATTTTTTGAAGATTATAGAAAAAAGAATCATCAAATTTGGACCACATATGCAAAATCTATACAAGTTTATATTTTGAAATACAAATCAAAATAACAAAAATAACGTTGACTAAAGAACTTGACAAGAACACACTGCCGGGCCAAATCCGGGCCGCCGGGCCACTTTCGTGCCGTGCCGGCCCGAGCACGGCCCATGTAACAGTTTCGTGCCGTGCCGGCCCGATGTGCCGAAAACCCGGCACGGCACGGCCCGTCAGCTCGGGCTGGACCGGCACGGCACGAAATCTTATCGGGCCGGGCCGGGCCACGGGCCGTGCCAAACATTCGGGCCACGGCCCACCCGGATTTGGCCCGGCCCAAGTCCCAGGACTAGGCGTGACGCTCGACACTGGAGGCTTGGCAACTTGCGCGAGATCGCTGCTTTCGAGTCCAAAAGAAGGGATGCAAAGCCTGTGAACCAGCTAGTACTACTACTACTACGTGCCTACAGCTTGTAGTTCAACGGTCAGCAGACGTGACAACTCAAAGGTTGTTGGTAAAAACACAAAGCGGTACAGTAAATAGTACAGCACAGGACTCCTACCGGGAGAGCATTCCAGATACACGCGGCGCCGCTCTTGCTCCCCTCCTCGAAACCGTCCCCTCTGTCCACGAGACCCCGGCGCCGCACCATGGCCAGGAGGACCATCGCCGGCGGCTCGAGCAGGGCGACGCGGCCGGAGCCGAAGGTGTACTACGTACCTGTCGCCGCGGTGCCCGGACCTCCGGACGCGCGTGTGGCTCGAGTTCGTGGGCCTCCCGGCGCACCTGTGGTCGGAGCACGGCGTCAACGCCGCCATCGCCGAGTACGGCGCCGTGAGCCACTTCGACGCCGCGTCGTTCCGGCGCGCGGGGCGGATGGTCGTGGAGGCGCGGGTCACCTCGTGGAGGCAGGTGCCGCGCTGCCCGCTCATGGTCAACGAGCTCCAGCCCCACGCCGGCGCCGGACCCGCCCCGCGGCACCGCGTTCACCTCGTCATCCTCAGCTACGAGCCAGTCGGTAAGGCTTTCGTTTCATTTGATCGAAACCAGCGAACGGAATTACCAGTGATTTGTTTTGTTAGGAGTAGTTCTTGGTGCAGAGTTCGATCCGCGTTTAATTGGTTTGGTGATGTTCCATTGACCGTGCGGTGCCGCGCCGCGTGCTGCGTGCAGAGGAGGAGGAAGGAGGCAAGAAAAAGAAGAAGAAGAAGTCGCCGCTGCTGCACCACCGGCATGGTGCGAGCAGCTCGTTAGGCGGTGCCTGCTGCTACGAGGTCCAGGGCGACATCGACGCACGCGGGTCTTCCATCTTGCGACTGATGATGGACTCGTACTGGAACGAGATCATCTGACGTTTCTTTCTTTACGTCCGATCGCTGTGGCCGCTGTGTACCGTCCATCTCCCATCCAACGCTCCTGCTACATTGCTTCATTTGCTCCTGTGCGCTGCCATGTACCAAGCCGGCCCACTCTGGCCCAACAACACTCCGCCGGCTGCCATCGACGGCGGCGACGTCGCCGCCGCCGCGGTCCTCCTCTGGCTCAGCAACCAGGCCGCCGCCGCCGACCCCTGGCTTTTCGAGCTCGCCGACTTGGACTAGTCTTCGTGGCCCTGCTGCCGCATTATTAGCACTGATGATGCCCTGCTATTCAGGTTGCCGCGAATCAATTTCGGACTGAAAGCATGGATGATTCTACGATTTGGACATCACCAACTCTTACGAACGTTTCGCGTTTTGGCAAGACGTTCTCGTGCTTTGATTTAATGGTGCTAAGTTGTGTTACATTATCTTGGAAAGTCGTATGCATGGCTGCGGAAATTCAATTTCATTCCAAGAACAGAATGGAAGAAATCAGGGACGACGGCTGGACTGCCGCCGCCGGAATCCTGTGCGAGCTCGACGTCTTTACGAACCTCGTGGAAGCGCCGTTGATCCTCTTTGCCGAACGATGTCGTGTCGCTGCTTTTCTCTTGTGCTCTGCTCGCCAAACTCCAGATGTAGAAGAACGCATCTAGCATGAAAAGACTCCTCCTTTCCAGGTGCAAGAACCTGAGTTTTCCATCCTCCTCCTCCGCACCCTGCACTTCTCCGGCGGTGAGCTGCGATAGCAGGGGCTTGAGGCTCAGATGTGACGGCGCTGCAGCAGAGCTTCAGGCAGCGCTGATGGCGAGAGGCAACGAAACAATCTAAGGGGAAGAAGCTTCCGTTGTTGGGCTCAGGTTCGTATTGGGCCGGGCAGTGCCCAGGAGAAAATGAAGCAAAGCCTCAGCGACCGTGCGATGGGGAATGAACGGCGCTACGGCGATCTGACGTAAAAAAGAAAACGTCAGATGATCTGGTTCGCTCGTACTAGTCTGAACCACGCTCTGTGGAGCTAGCTGCATTTGCTTTACTCCTCTTGCTGTATGAAATGGAGTAATTCCATGTACCTTTTGTTGTATGAAATGGAACGAATGTGGCAGCGTGTGCTAGCCTGTGCGTGTTGGTTATGTGAGACACCTTGCTTGATTAATGTTCCGCGTTAGTGCTGTTCAGCTCGTGTTAACCGTAGTGTAAACCTTGAACTCTTCGTCCTTTTTTTTTTTAAGAACCAGATCTCTTCGTACATGGAATGATTTCTGGATCAGAAAAGAGCATTATGTTTTCGGCTGCGGTCGATTGATGGGCTAAAAGGTAATGTAGACGGGCCCCATTCATTCAAACCGGCCCAGCTACCATTTTGCCGCGGTGTGAGAGTGTGAACCCTTGACTTGCCCAAAGATGAGAACACGGCGCATGTCCTATTCTGCCCGCGGTTCGAACTTCCAAGTGGGCATTGACGATTGATCCAGCCAGCAACTGACAGCGCCAGCAACTGACAGCGCCAAGGACGAAGCTACAGGCCAGGGAGCGCTCGAGATAAGGCGCGGCGAAGTCCCCGGCCGCGGAACGGTCGATCGCCAAGCGGCCACGCCACGAGTCACGTCGCCCTGGGGCCTGAAATGAGCCCCGCGTTCCGGGCGTTCCTTGCTGCGTGCTCTTTGCTGCTCCTCCATCTCCACGGCATCGTCGACATGGATCCAGGAACCGAGTCAGCCGGCGTGTTCGAGCAAGGGCGCCACGGCGTCAGCCTGACGGCAGTGCGCGAGGCCAGGAGGGGGTGCCCGTCGTCGCCGGCCGCCGCCGCGGGCAACAAGGACAAGCTGCCGCCCAAGCCGCTGCTGGTCGCGGCGCCGCGGGACGCCGGGGAGTACCCGGTGCTGGTGTTCCTGCACGGGTACATGGCGCTCAACTCCTTCTACTCCCAGCTGCTGCAGCACGTCGCCTCCCACGGCTTCGTCGTCGTCGGGCCGCAGGTCAGCTCGTTTTCTCGGATGCTCTGTTTCGTTCCTTCCTTTACCAGCACCAGCAGCTCTTGTTCCAGTGCTAATTGCTGAACTGAGCTGGACCTCCGCGGCAGCTGTACACGGTGTCCGGACCCGACACCACCGACGAGATCAACGCGGCGGCGGCCGTCATCGACTGGCTCGCCGGCGGCCTCTCCTCCGTGCTCCCGCCCGACGTCCACCCGAACCTGACCAAGGTGTCCGTCGCCGGCCACAGCCGCGGCGGCAAGGTGGCCTTCGCGCTGGCGCTGGGCCACGCCAAGTTCTCTCCCCCTTTGGCCGCGCTCGTCGCCGTCGACCCGGTGGACGGCATGGCCGCGGGGAAGCAGACGCCGCCGCCGATCCTCACGGGCCGGGCCCGCTCGCTGCACGTCGGCGCCCCCGTCATGGTCATCGGCACGGGGCTCGGCGAGCTGCCCAACGGGCCGCTGCTCCCGCCGTGCGCGCCCCTGGGCGTCAGCCACGCCGCCTTCTTCGACGAGTGCGCCGGCGCCGCGTGCCACCTCGTGGCCAGGGACTACGGCCACCTGGACATGATGGACGACGACACGCCGGGCGTACGGGGCATGCTCACGCGCGCCGTCTGCCGTAGCGGCGGGGCCAGGGCGCCCATGCGCCGGTTCGTCGGCGGCGCCACCGTCTCGTTCCTGAGGAAGTGGGTGGGAGGCGACGGCGCGGCGCTGGAGGGCATCAGGGCGCGGCCGGAGACCGCGCCCGTGGTGCTGTCCGTAGATGAATTTGTCGATGAGTAGCTTGGGTGGTAGGACGCCGATTAATGTAGTAAACCGCAGGAAATGAATATGACTGATCGAAAAACTGGAAAAGGATGAAACTACAAGAAATATGATTGATAAACCTCTCTAAGAGCATTCTGTTCTGTTGAGTGCTCTGCTCGATTGCTCCGATGCATCACAGCGTGACTCCATACACACAAACAACGGAACAAGTATCACAGCCTAATCAACACTCGCATACCACGAGTCCACAAGCTAATTAAAATTTAAAACAACACAGTAGTACTAGCATCCTGCAAACGCCGGTGCGGACGAGATGGTCGTGTTCGATGGCTGCCGGTCTGCCGCGGCAGGAGCCTAGTCGGTGAAGGCCTGGCAGATGCTGGACTCCGGCCGCTCGACGGCGCCGCTGGCCTGCCCACACATCGAGCGCACACACCATAAGATTCTGTGATCAGCAACCCGGTTGCTTAATGAAATTTGCAGGCGAGCCGAATCGAAATTCTCAAATTTCTTGTAGGCTGCAGCAACAGCGAGAGCGAATGGAAGAATCGGTACCGTACCTCGCCGTCGCTGTCCCAAATCCCAGCACGAAAGTGAGAACGCAGAGATCTGGGAGGGTCAGTATCTTCGGCTTGCCAACTTTTTCCATGACGAGGCAGCAAGAAAGTGAGAACGCAGAGATGTATCTAGTAGACTAGTACAGTACCACTGATGTTTTTTTTTTTTTTTTTTTTTTTTTTTTTTTTTTTTTTTTTTGTTTTGAAACGAAAGCTTTCATTAAGCATTAGCAGGCATATCGCCCGAGACAAGTTGAGTTACAAAGCTTGGTGCTTGGCACCAGAACACATGCTCGGCGGTCGGAAGAGCATTGACACCAAAGGCAGCTAAACAGTCTGCCACTTTGTTACATAATCTGGGACATACCGAGACTAAACAAGAATCAAAACTCGATGCCATATAATCTCGTATCCTCCTCAACAAACTTCCTTCCGGGCTCTGATCTAATTCCGTTGAAATTAAAGCTCGGCCCAAATTTGCTGCATCAGTTTCCAACTCCACTCGTGCCATGCCCAAAAATGCAGCTCTTTCTAGGCCACGCAACGCCGCAATAGCTTCAGCATGCAGAGCACTTGAGACCCTTGGAATGTTACCTGCTCCACCATCCAAGAAGTGCCCCTCACTGTCGCGTATCACGCAGCCCCAGCCTCCTGAACTCGATGTCACAGAGAACGATGCATCGACATTCAGTTTATAGTCATGTTCAGTAGGTGGTTTCCATCTTGGCTGCTGACACTGTTGTCTTGCAGGCTCTTGCTTATTTAATTTCTGAAACTCCAACAGATAGTATTCCACTGAGCTACACACTTCATTCAGAGACCACATGCGTTCCCCGGCATTTGCTTTGTTTCTTGCTGTCCACCAACGCCAGAGGAATGTGATTACTTTATTTTTTAGCTCCAATCTCAGGTTCCAAATTTTCTGCAAGACTTCTTTTCCGGACTGACACTGAATGAATTCTGTCCGGATGTGGTCGAGGCTCATCACTCGCCACCAAGCTCTAGCATGCTTGCATTTGAAAAACAAATGGCTGCAGTCCTCGTCTAAGCGATTGCATATTGGGCATATAGTTTCTGTCTTGACACCTCGACGTTTTAAATTTCTTCTCACAGGCAAGCTGTTGTGCGCCAGCCGCCAAAGAAACATTTTGACTTTGTTTGGGAGCTTCAGTTGCCAACTCTTCTGCCATTCAAAGCTATTACCATCTGTACTAGCTGTACTGGAAGTTGAGGCATCCCTGTTCTCATTTCTGTCCCGTACTTGAACAGCTAGTTTGTAAGTTGACTTGACTGAAAATCGTCCAGTAGAGTCATAGTGCCAAGCCGGCCAATCTTGCATGCCTTCATTCACAGGTATTTTCAAAATCACCTCAGCATCCTCAGGCCAAAAAGTATCCAATACTAGTTGTTCATCCCAATCTCCTGTTGTCGGATCGATAAGCTCATTTACTCTTGTCAGCAATGAAGCACCTCGAGGTGTAACAGGTCTTCTAGTAGTACCTTTCGGGAGCCAGGGGTCGGACCAAATTCCATCCCTGTTAAGATGCTTCTCCATGAATATGATATACCATCTTGAGCCCTGCATTGCAGCAAGCTTCCATTTGGAAAGTATCTTGCTTTTAGGACACGCGCACAAAGGGATTCCGGGCAAGTTAACAATCTCCAGGCTTGTCTTGCGAGCATTGCTTTATTGAAAAGATGTAGATCTCTAAAACCCAATCCCCCATTTTTCTTTGATCGTGTCAATTTCTCCCAACTTAGCCAATGAATCTTGTTTGTTTTATCTTGTTGGCTCCACCAATATCGCCCAATCATCGAGCTCAACTCATCACACAACCCTTTTGTAATATCAAAACATGACATAGCATATGTTGGGACAGCTTGGGCAACAGCTTTGATGAGGATTTCTTTTCCCGCTTTTGATAAGAGCTTCTCTTGCCACCCCTGTATTCTCGACCAGATCTTCTGTTTTAAATAGGAGAAAGTTGTCTTCTTTGATTTACCAACAGCAACCGGCAATCCCAAGTACCTTTCGCTAGCTGCCACTTGTGTAATCGACAATATCGCTCTCATTTGTGTCCTGATGTGTGACCCTGTATTGGGACTGAACAAAATAGATGATTTTTCCTTGTTTATCATCTGCCCCGAAACTCTTTCATACACATCAAGAATTCTCTTTAGCGTATTTGCATCTTCAGCGTGGGCTCTCATCAACACCAAGGAATCGTCTGCAAAAAACAAATGATTTATGCTTGGGGCTCTCCTGCACACCTTAATGCCCGCAATCCTTTTATCATTTTCAGCTTTCTGCAGCATGGCCGACAGCCCCTCTGCACACAGGATGAAAAGATACGGAGACAGAGGATCCCCTTGCCGTAGACCCCTCTGCGGAATGATCGTCTCCGTGCATCCCCCATTTACTTTAATCTTGTAATTGACTGAAGAAACACATTTCATGATTTGATCACACCATTGTTGATTGAAACCCAATTTTATCATCATTTTGTGCAAAAAACTCCACTCCACCCTATCGTATGCTTTACTCATATCTAGTTTGATAGCTGCCACTCCTCTTATTCTTTAAAAAGTGAGTCAGCTCATATGCCACTCCTCTTATTCTTTAAAAAGTGAGTCAGCTCATATGCCAGCAAGACATTATCTGAGATCATGCGTCCTGGGACAAATGCGCTTTGTGATGGAGAGATGATTTCTGGCAGGACCACTTTCAGCCGATTGGCAATTACCTTTGATATCAGTTTGTAGAGCACCGTGCATAAGCTAATGGGCCTGAGATCTTTTAGCTTCTCAGGTGATTTGACCTTCGGTATTAAGACAATGATAGTGTCATTCCATCCATTCGGCATTAGCCCCCCATTAAGCACTGCTAGAACTTCTTTTTTGACTTGTTCCCCGAGCAAATGCCAGAATTTCTTATAAAAAATAGCAGGTATCCCGTCTGCCCCCGGGGCTTTAAGATCGCCAATAGTATGTAGTGCGTTCCATACCTCCTCTCCCGAGTATGGTGCAGTCAAGACATCATTCATATCGCTGGTCACACGCCGCTTAACACAACTTGTTACTTCATCCGGACCACCTTCAGCACCCGTGAGAAACAGATTTTGATATTGCCCTGCTATATAGCTTTTTAGCCTCCTTCCTTGAATCGTGTTACCATTTTCATCCTTTAGCCGGTTTATAGTATTAACTCTCTTTCTTTCCGAAGCAAATGCATGGAAAAATTTTGTGTTTCTATCACCTTTTAGTAGCCACATATTATGTGCCCTTTGCTTCCAGAATATATGAAGTTGATCCTCCAGCCGCTCTAACTTGTATTTCAACAAGTGCTCCCGGTTAACATGTTCCTGAGACAAGGCTCTCCGTCTGCATCTTTCTAGCTCCCTTCTAGCGTTTTTTATTAGTTTCTCCAAACTTCTTAGCACCTCACGATCCCATTCCCACAGCTCGCGCAACACTTTCCCTTGGAGCTGCATCATATTCACATCACCCCCCATCATCGCTTTACCCCAGGCCTCCTCCACCTTCGCCACACAATTCTCCTCCTCGAGCCATCGTGCCTCGAATTTCTTAAGCACCTCCCTCGGACCCTCCCACCTTCTCAACTCTCTTTCCCCCACATCAACAATCACTGGCCTGTGATCTGAATGTCTTGGATCGCCGTTAATCACCCTTACCAGAGGAAATTTACAGCGCCAAGCCGTATTTGCCACCGCCCGGTCGAGTCGTTCTCTCATATAACTCGCAGCAGCATGGTGATTGTTTCTCCACGTGTAAACGTCTCCCACGTAGCCCAAATCATGTAGATCACAATCTTCTAGAGCTTTACGAAAGTTTTCCATCAAATACTCTGGTTTCTGCGCCCCTCCCTCCTTCTCATGTTGAAAGAGAATTTCATTGAAATCGCCGCTGCATAGCCAAGGGAGGTTATTTTGCTCCTTTAGCATGCGCAGCGTCTCCTATGTTCTCACCTTTTCGTCCGTCTTCGACTCTCCATACACACCAGAAAAACGCCACACAAAACCATCGCTCTCCGTAATATTCATGTCAATATGATATCTCGACCTGCTTTTTACATCGAGTACAATTTCTTTCTTCCAAAATACAGCAAGTCCACCCCTCGCACCCTCACTATCCCACGCCACCATATTTGTCATTCCCAGACGCCAACGTAACCAGTCGAGCCACTTCCCATCGTGTTTTGTTTCCGACAGGAATAGCACATCCGGGGCCTCCTCCTTCTGGACTTCCAGAAGGCCACGAATTGCCGGGCCGTTCCCTAATCCCCGGCAATTCCATGCGATGAGTCTCATTTATCCTGGCAGGAGTACTGGCCCTGCCGTCCTGCCGTATCAGAGATATTTGTCTCGTCCTTGTTCAATTCTCCTTCCTCCATCACATGGTCTTCCACCTCTGTGTTCTCCTCTTCTTCCACATTGAAAGTAACAGGGAGACTTCTTTTCTTTTTGGTCACACCATGGCTGTGCAGTTGCTCCCCTTCCTCCATTGCGCCACGCTTTGCCCCAACTTCAATCTGCAAATTTCCTGGCACACCAGTTCCTTGTCTTGGCCTTCTCTTAAAAGTACCTTCAAGTTTTTTGCCAGAAGCACCCTTACCACCCGGCTTCTGCACAGACTTGCGAACCCCGGACATTACATGGGTCTCATCAGTAACACACAGCGCTTGCTGGTTATTTGGCATTTCTTCCGGAACATCCACCTTTCCCAGCCTTTCCCTGCCTCCTTCTTCTTTACCCACCTTCTCCTTGTTAGCTGGGAGTATGGGGTTTTTCCCATGGCTTGGTTCCTCCCGTACTACATCCTTTTGTGTGGGACTCTTCACTTCCCTAACCTATGAGCTTTTTGCTTTTTGCTGGGACAACAGCCGGTCCTCCTTATCTCTTTCCCAATCACCACTACTCCTAGCAGTTGGCAGACCTGAGGAACGTCCACCGAACATGCTACCTCGCCTAATATCTTCTGAAAATCTTCTTTTTGGTGGCATGACACGCAACCAGCCGCCATATTGGCTCGCAACGGTATTGGTAGGCATAGGACAAGACTTGTCCGTATGGCCAATGATGCCACACGAGTAGCAGAACTCCGGGAGGAATTCATACTCAAAGGGACACCATCTCCTCTCCTCCCCTTCATCTCCCTCAATCTCCAAAGTAACTCCTCTCATCAGTGGTTGACGGATATCCATTTGAACTTTTAGTCTCAGGTACCTTCCTGCTGCCGTACCATTTTCTTCCACATCCACATCAAGAAAAACCCCAACTTCATTACCGATGATTTCCGCCACTGCCTTGTTCATCATTCCCATCGGTATCTGTGAAACTCTGATCCAGATTGGGACATGGTTGAATTCCATCTCTTCCAACGTCCGCCGCCCGTCATACGTTGTCATGGCTAGAAGGTGATGCCCCGCCGCCAACCATGGACCATCCTCCAAAGCTCTCTTCTTCCCCGCCGGATGATTGAAGTGGAACAAGAACAGATTGTCCCCCATCTCCTTACACGTCATCCCCCGATCCGCACACCAAATCTTGCCAAGGGTTTGGTGGAAACCATCAACAGAGACTGGCTTGTCTGCCAAAGCCTTCCCCACTGCATGCCAATCATCTCCCCTTGATCCCTCACCAATCTGTTTTCCCAACTTAATCCCTCTCCTTTCTGCCGTAGATAGATTCAACTTCTGCATCGCTTCTTCCAAACCGCCCTTTCCCCGTTCCGCCATTTCTCTGTCTCACCGGAGAAGCGAGATTGCACGACACCTAGTGACGGTCCGTGCAATCACTTCTTATACATAGTATTGCAAATGACGGTAATACAATAGTCGGTTCCAAACAATGACCGTAAATGAATATCCAGTCAAAACCAATTTTTCTTCCTCTAGCCTCCTCTGTGCCCAGCTGGTTTCAACTGGAAAACTCCACACCCACCGACTGATTGCACAGCTGGCTCCGCCTCCTCGTCTATTCTAGAGACACCAACAATCTTCTGTTCCCAGATCAGCCAATGGATCGAATCCACCACGATCTAGAATCCTCGCCGCGCTACTGTTGCTCCTCGAATTCACGACGGCCGCGTTCACCTCCGCTCCGGGCGCGATGCCAAGATGGGCGAGGAGCAGTGCGAGCAGGCCTTCGGCTCACGAGTCTGTGAGAAGGGGAACAGCGAGCTGCGAACCGCAGAGCTAGTGCAGAGGGAAGCTACCACCCGGGCGAGGCGGGATTCCGACGAGCGGCTACAGGAGCAAGCTCCGAATCTTCCTTGGTCCCCGGAGACAAGATGAGCAGAATCGCGTACCGACGAGAGAAGACGGGCGCCGGCGCCAGGGAGTGGTCCTGGGGCGGAGCCGCGGCGCTTGAGCCCGAGCTAGATGGGCTACAGAGCTCTGACAGGCAGAGACGAAACTCCGACGAGTGGAGACGAAGCACCGAGTCGCCTTGCGGGCGCCGGGACAGCAGGCCCTCGTGACCCCTCTTAGTACCACTGATGTTACAAGAACAGAGGCCCCCGGAATGGAAGAACCAAGTGGCGTCATGAATCCATCGACGCAGCAGGGGAAATCCACGGAAAGCTGCGTTTCACCCGATTATAGTTTCTGACAAAACCAGATTCTGCTACAGTGATTTTACTGTAACCACAGTACCAGAAACAGAATCCAAAATCCATTGCAGAAGCCGTGCCAAACAGGCCAGTCTGTGGAGAGATTTAATAGCCGCATGAGAAAGCAGGTGACTAGGAGCGTAACAGGGTCGTTGTTCTTTGCGGACTTGCATTGCTGCAATTCAATGCAACCACAATTGTATCTCTCTTTTTTTTTCTGAGGTTTATACTCCAGAGTACTAGCTCAGTACACTCCTGAGAAAGTTTGCCTTTCTTGCTTGGTTGGGTTTGAGTGCCCCTGCGTTGCTCAAATTTTCTAGGAAACTCTATTCGGAGCCGGGCGGCGCTAGCGAGCCTACTGTTCAGCGGAGAGGTGCGGCAGATGGTGGCGAGTGTTATGCTTACAAGCCCACAATAGTAGAAAGGAGATCCCCTAGAATCTACCACAAATGAGGGACCCTTTGGTAGGATTAGAAAGAAATCAGACAAGAGTCATAGACAAATGATTGGTTTTTATTGAATGCCCATTTATGAGGCAATGCGGGGGTATTTATAGCTTCATACCTCCTAGTGCCCTAAGATTACAAGTATCAGGGCAATATGATAATTGACTCCCTCCATGAGGGGACTCCTAAATCCTAGTGGGCTGGTGGCCCAAGTACATGATGTTGTCCTACATAATTCATCTATTTGGGTCTTAGTGGGCCTTTCCTTCCTACCAGGCCTTGAAGCCAAGGGGAGGGGACGCAGTGGGCTTCCGTCAACAGCCAGCTTCACATAGTCAAGATCCTTTTTCGAAAGGGCCGAAACTGTGATCTTCCGAGGTCCACCCGTCGTCCCTTCTTTCGGTGCTTCGAAGGTCTAGATGTGTCTTTGTTTTGCTATCATTTGAGATCACGCCGAAGGTCGTGACTCAGTTGTTTTATCTCTTCGGCGCTAATTCCTGTGGTTGTTTGCTTCCTGTGAAGGATCCGAAAGCGATTCCTCGCGATGTGAGGAATCCAAAGGTCAGCTGTCTGCTGACGGTTGTTGGGTCTGTTTTGCCGAAGGACATGGTCTGAAGGTCCTGTCCTCTTAGTTCCATTTCTTCGACGCTAGTTCTAGCGGCTATTTGCTTCTTGTGAATGATCCTGTTGAGTTGCATGCGCCAACCAGTTCACCCAAAAACCTAAGCTGATGGAGGAAGGTGGGCAGTTCACTTATGGTTCAACACTCACCTTTACGTGCAGCTCTCGTGGGCGCAAACGTAGAAATAGGAGTGGCGCAGAGGAATATGCGGTGACCAGGACTTGAACTCAAGACCTCTGGCTCGATACTATGTTTAGTTGCATGCACCAACCAGTTCACCCAAAAGCCTAAGCTGATGGGGAAAGGTGGGGAATTCACTTATGGACCAACACTCCCCCTCACATGCAGCTCTTGTGGGCGCAAATATGAAAATAAGAACGGCGCAGCGGAATATGCGGTCACCAAGACTTGAACTCAAGACCTCTGGCTCGATACCATGTTGAGTTGCATGCACTAATCAGTTCACCCAAAAGCGTAAGCTGATGGAGCAAGGTGGGCAATTCACTTACGGTTCAACACTCACCTTTACGTGCAGCTCTTGTGGGCGCAAACATAGAAATAGGAGCGGCGCAGCGGAATATGCGGTCACAAAGACTTAAACTCAAGACCTCATACTCGATATCATGTTTAGTTGCATGCACCAACCAGTTCACTGAAAAGCCTAAGCTGATAGGTAAAGGTGAGCAATTCACTTATGGTTCAACATATTCGAAGGTAATTCCTCACGATGTGAGGAATCCGAAGGTCAGCTACCTACTGACGGTTGTTGGGTATGTTTTTACTATTGCCCTTATTATATACGAATATGCCCTTTTGTTGTGGCGGCGTCGTTCGTCTTAATTGCGAAAGGACATGATCAGCCTGTTCGTCTCGCTGCGAAGCAGCCGTTTTACTATAGCGGCTGCAGAAGAAATAACTGCGAACAATGTAACGGCTGGTGAAGAAATAACTACGAACACTGTAGCTGCTGCAAAACAGTTGCTGCAAAGCGGCGATGCGAACAGGCTGGATATTATGAGCAAATTTCTTATTTGCCATAAAAAATTATACTCTTGTCTTATTTGCCATCGAAATTTTGCACTTTTCTTATTTGCCATCGGATCTAATTTCACTTCTCTTATCTGCCACTCTAGTCACTTTAGCTCATAGAAAATTTTGATCATGTCATAATAGTGTTCAGGCTACAGTACCAAAATAGATTTGTCTCAATTTGTACTTTATTCTAAAAATGGTTTTCAAAATTTTGAAATAAAAATTTGAGGTGATTTTGAGTTAAAACAAAATATTGCCAATAATTTTCTTTCGAAGAAATTTGAATTTTTCTTCGCATATAGTATACACTAAGGTGAATCTATTTTGCTACTGTAGCATAAATAATGTAGCGATGAAAGCACAATAATCTAACAATCAAAGTGATTGGAGTGGCAGATAAGAGAGGGGAAATTAGATCCGATGGCATATAAGAGACGTGTAAAATTTCGATGGCAAATAAAAGAAGAGTATAATTTTCAGTAGCAAATAAGAAATTTGCTCGGATATTAAATACGAATACTTTGGGCGGCGGTACATGTTCCCTTTGTGGATTTATGTTTTCAAAACTTAGAAGCTAGTGAACTTCAGTTGGTTAGATCATGGGGGCTTGAATATCTTGAAAGTTCAATTGTGTGGAACAAACGTTGAAATCGTGTAAGAAAGCAACCTTTTCAACCCATAATATACATAACTCAAGCTTTTATATCATTGTCACAAACTGATGAAAAGTAGGATAACTCGACATTTTTTTTTGCAAGGGATAACTCGACATTTGAACGTGAACCATACTGTTTGCACACAACAGAGCTGATGGACGTTGCACGAACCTGTGAACTATTTTCTCTCGTCTTACACACAACTGAAAGTAGTCTAGACCACCACAATACATGAATGCACGATGCCTCGTCATTACATGGACCGTACATCAAGTTTGCCATCATCGCTTATAAATCTGAAAGACATGAAGGTATTGATGTTATAATTCTGTAACAGAAAGTGAGAAACATCGGTTCAAAAAAAAAAAAGTGAGAAACATGCTAATCACTAGATAACTTCTGTTATGTTGATTCGCGAAAAAAAAAGCATTTGCTATGTTGAATTCATCCTATAGAAATGAAGATTTAATAATGTAAAGTTGATGATAAACACAGCGTTAAACACCGCATTTACCTCTATGGTCCCAACGGAGCTTCAGGCTTCACCTCCTATCCTAGAGGTGTATCACTCGGCAATTCCTGCATCTGTTACATCGAGACAAGATCAACCATACATATAGATGGGCCAAGCGAGGGAACTAAATGGAATCAACAGAGAAAAGAAGCCAAGGCAGCACACACCTTGGGATACCATAGAGCAGGGGGCTGATATTGGTGTCGAGGTAGCGAGGGTCCCTTGTGTAGGAGACTCTGAACTTGTTTTTACTAAAGGCCTCCACACGAGGGATGTGGCAGAACTTGTCCCACTCCGGTGTGTTGTTTCCCAGAGCCATGGAACAGAGCAGTCCGAGGCCGCAGCACACTGTCAGATGGGCGAGATTGAGGTCAGCAAGGTAGTCCGGGAGCATCGCCACGCTCCCGCGGCCGTCCCGGAGGATCAGGCGGCGGAGCTCCAGGACGCCGTCCAGCGCCTGCAGCTCCGGGCAGCAGCTGATGACGAGCCTGTGCAAGCTCGGGAGGTTGGCGATGCCCTTCAGCTCGTGGCAGCACGACACGTCCAACTCGACCACGGAAGGCAGGTTTTCCAGGGAGACGAGGCGGTGCACCTCGTGGAGGGTCAGTATCTTCAGAGCCCTCGCGTGGAAGGCAAGGCCGGACGGGAGTTGCGTCAACCTGCATGTGTGGAGCACGAGCTCCTCGAGAACAGGCATGGCTTCAACCTGCTCCTCCCACTCCCACGCCTCCCAGAGAAGCAACCGGTCCATGACCAATTTGTTCAGTCTGGGAAACGCACCCAGTGCCGAGGAACGGGAAGGATGGTTGCAGCAGCGCAGGAATTCAGTCCCGACGCGCTTGATTGCTGGAGCCCAATGAATCTCTATCGTCTCCAAACAGGGGAGCTGGCACAAACCATCCGGCAGCTGTGGACAGAAGGCAAGATTTTGCAGCAACAGGAACTTGAGCCGCTCAAGGGGCACCTCTGCTCTCTGTGACATCATCCAGTTTGGGAGTCGACGACCAAAGTAGCTCCGGATGGTCAAATAGTTTATGCAGGACGCAGGGCAGAGCTCATCGAAGACCTCCTCGATACGCTGTTGCTCCTCCTCGGAGATGTCATCTCCTAGGCTACTTCTGCAGGCCAATCTCAAATTCACAATATGCCTCTTACTGCATAGCATGGCCTTTGTGGCTAAGGAGCTGGGGTGCACATTCTCCAAACCCGTCAGCCCAAGATTCCTTAGCTGAGAAAGAGGACCAAGCTCTTCCAGAGTGCACCAGCCATTTGAATCAGCATCCACATGAGCTGGGAAATCAGATATTATCCTCAGGTTTGTCAGCTCAGCGAATCCCCGGGGCACACTGTTTATACTTGTCCCTATGAGGTTAAGATATCTCAGCTGCTTTAATTTTACAATGCTACGAGGAAGTCGTGCCATTTTGACACAACCAAAAAGGGAGATGTGCTGCAAAAACCTCATTTTACCTATGTCTTCCGGCAGTCTAGATGTTTCAGGGTTTGTTATACTCAAGTACCTCAGGTGCTTGAGTTGGCTCAGATTGCCTGCCAACTTACTGAAATCCGCACCGTCTATAATTACTGTTCGTAGACTTGACAGTCTACTCAATGAATCACCGGGATTAAACTTCATTGGGCAAAATGTTATCAGTGTTCTCAGTGACCTTTGCTTTTGTAAAACATTCCACTCCAGTTCACCTGATCCTGCCTTGTGTCCGATGGACAACACACGGAATTCTTGTGAACCAAGTCTGTTACCAATATCAGTCTCCCCGTCTTCAGCTAGTAGAACTTCATCCCTTGCTATATAGAGACAGAATGAGCGAACAACATCATGCATTACGTAATGTTGCCCTCCCAACTCTTGGTTTGGCTCCATAAGATTCCTCAAGGTTAATTTCTCGATATAATCTGCTCCGATTTCTTCTAGATTATCCGAGCAACTACTACTCACCAATCCTTCACCAATCCACATTTGAACCATAGGATCATGACAACGAATGGGGAAAAATGAGCAGTAAACTAAGCATTGCTTCAAATGAGGAGGCAAATCATCATAACTTAAATATATAGCATGGTTCAATTCATCAGGCATTCCACCAATCGACCATGCAGGATTGTTCAAGACCCTCTCCCATTCAACTATGTTCATATCCCTTTGCCGTAGCAGTCCACCTATTACTTTGATAGCAAGAGGTAGGCCACCACACCTACCTAGAATCTCAAATCCAATATGCTTCAGAGTTTCAATTTCAATCATATCTCTCTCAGTAGCTACGACCTGTAGATTGTTTAAGATTATTAAAAATAATGATGGACATTTTACTGTTGACAACAAGGCAATATTCTTTGAGGAGTTTCATTGTTCAAAATATTGGTCCGTAGTTTGATCTAACAGTGTAGATTTGATAAGCTAAAACCACCACTATTGGCCAATATTTTATTAATTTTAGGGTAATATAAGAAAACATAGACTGGTAGATTAATAATAATTAATTTTTATTGCCATTAACAAAATTAAATGAATAATTGGTATTTTATATTTTTAATTTGAGCTGACATTTTATTGATTTGGTGTGGTTAGGGTTCTATAATGAGAAAAACATAAATAAATTAATGAATAGTGTAATTACGAAGGTACCCTCAAATTAATGGCTAGTATTTTTTAGACTACTAGCCAATATGTTATACAAAAGACTCCTCTTTTTTATTTTAAGAAAAACAATAAGGAAACTTTTACTGACTAATAATTTTTTTCACAATTAAGTATCACTATTGATAGAAAGACAAATTTGCTCTAAGAAACTCTCAAAAAGTTCTTTGCTAAACTTGTGCCAAAGTTTCTTAAGTTTGGGCTTACTGGCGGCTATACATTTTTTTTTCAGTAGCAGCATTTAAAATTAACTTAAAAATAATCTGATTTAGAGCTAAAAAAAAGGGTATAATTGGACTGTAGAACAAAAAATCAAGAAATTTACGGACCTGCTTTTTCAGCAAAGACCAGGCGTCTTGCAGCCCTAAGAAGTCAATACGATGGAGGTAGCCAGCACCCATCGCACGTGCGACTCCATCAAGTCTTGTTGTGACAAGGACTCGGCTTCCTGGAGCAGCATAACTGAATGGCGCCTTGAGCACGTTGTTCCACTCTGCCACACTCCACATATCATCTAGGACAAGAAATACTTTCTTATCCCTTATGATGTTTACGAGCGTTAAACAGTTGGAAGTTACATGAGGATGGCAGCAGTGCTCTTCTCTGGCCTGATCGATGGCTTCTCTCAACAGCTCAGTTTCAGTAGCATTCTGGGTGACACTCAACCATATCCTCTGAGGGAACTTGTCACCGATGGCTTGATGATTGTAAATGTTCCGGGCCAGTGCGGTCTTGCCGATTCCTCCAATGCCAGCAATGGCGATCACCATCATGGTATTACCCTCTGCACGGCTCGTCCCCCCCTCTTTTGTCATCATGTCCACCAGTGTCATTGTATCCTCTTCGATCTTGGCCCCAACCAAGCTGAGACGCTCCATCACCGGTGACGTTTTACTGACGGCGGCGGTCGGAGGACGAGGACGGACTTCCCTCCAACCCTGGTCGCCCACCGTCCTGACGAAGCCAAAGGTCTGGCTGCTCCTGCAGATGCCATCGAGCCTCTTGTTGAGCTTCTTTAGACGCCTTCCAATGTCATGGGCGAAGACGGGGTTGCGCATACAAAATAATATGCTGTTGAAGCGCCTACTAGGGTCCCCGCCCATGGCGGACTCGCGCCGCTCCTCAGCCTTGAGCTTACAGAGATCAAGGATATCAGTTGCTTCGTACATGGCGTCCTTGAGCACTCCAACCCACCGCTGAACAAGCTTGTCAGTGATGCGCCTCCTGTCAGCATCGGCCAGCGCGTCCTTGAGCTCAAGCAGCTTCCCTTCTAGCTCGCCGATCTCGCGGGAAACCCCCAGAAGCATGGACACTTCTGCTTTCGCCATCTCCGTCAGCATGTGTTTCACAAAGGATGCCAGAGCATCCAAGACAACCGCCATGACTCCTGTTTGTATATATAGGAAGGTGCCTTGTAAATTAGTCGATGCAAGTATTTCTTGAATTTATGCCAAGATCAAGCGATCTGCAAGAAATTAAATAATGACAGAGTTAGTTAGTTACCTCAACAAGATGTCGGGATTCGCCTGCTCTCCTTGGGGACAGGAGCAGCACACTTGCAAGTAGCTAACTTATTATGCTGAAAGTTGATTGTGGAATGGGTTCGAATGATGTGTGTGTCTGACTATGTGTGTGTGCACATATATATAGACACAACAGGTAGCTCTGTATTAATCATTCAACGCACTATTAAACATTCTTAAATATCAACCACTACAACTCGAGACATTTCCAGAGTGTGCGCCGAATCTTACCGGAGGATTCAAACGGGAAAGAGGCCAAAGTCAGCAAAGCAAAATGTAAACAAGGGTGGTTGGTGTGAACTGTGAAGACTGAAGACGAAGATAAAGCAAAGCCAAGGCAACAGAGAAAAACGAAAGGATAAGGCATGCGGCTGGTTGGTGTGAACTGTGAAGACTGAAGACGAAGATCTATGGGCAGCTCAGATTGCTGGGCCTCCACCGGATCATTCTTTCTTTTTTAAAAAAGAAATTGAAATGAATATTTATGTCATGCGTTTTTACAAATTTATTTATATATTGTTTGCATTGGTTAATTCCTTAATTATTATTTTAATATATATATTGACGTATCGCCGTATCGGTGTTTTTGAAGAAATGCCGTATCGCGGTGTCGCCGTATCGCGTATCCGTATCCATATCGCCGTATCCTGGCAACATAGAACAAGACCCAAAAAGCGAGAGAGGCCGTGCCTTCGTACCGAAGATGCATATATAACAGAGAGGAACCTACCCAGCCGCTTCCCTGTGCAGCGCTCTATTATACATTATTTGTTCTCATCTAACCTTTTATAGTTAACGAAACACATATCCTGTGAAATTATGAAGCCTTGTAGTTCAAGATTGATCCCAATAAATTTGCACGTGAGAGTTATGGCCGACCTTAACTTTATCATATTTTTTATCCTTCAAGCGACTGAATGTTTGAGAAACTTTCAATCACATCATTTGCATTAGAATTTGTATTTTTATTTGTTTTGTAAGGGTTACATAGCATGTAGATTGAGAAAGAAAAATCTCTTAATGTATAGACTATAAAAAAGTTGATTTTATAGATGGTTCGATTTCAATCTAGTGGTAGTGGATGGTGATTGAAAATTTCTCAAACTTTCAAGCGGCTGAAAATTAGCAACTCCCTAAATTTATACTCCCTTTTTATTTATAATAATAACGCACTACTCAGTTTTATTTGTAAATTGTTACGTCACATGCCTAAGTCTATCTGTTCCTATATTAATGCTTCCATGTGATTGCTTTCTATTTTGTATTTACTAGCCATCGTCGTAGCTGTCTTCCTGGTCACATTTCTCGCCATCACCTACCTCCAACCAGGCACTTTTCATCATCGTACACAGGATACAACGACAGTTTATCTGCCTGCGACATTTAACACCGCCGTGTGGAATCCAAGCATTTTTTTTTATCCTTCAATCGACTGAAAGTTTGAGAAACTTTCAATCACATCATTTGCATTAGAATTTGTATTTTTATTTGTTTTTTAAGGGTTACATATATAGCATGTAGATTGAGAAAGAAAAATCTCTTAATGTATAGACTATAAAAAAGTTGATTTTATAGACTGTTCGAATTCAATCTAATGGTAGTGGATGGTGGTTGAAAACTTCTCAAACTTTCAATCGACTGAAAATTAGCAACTCCCTAAATTTATACTCCCTTTTTATTTATAATAATAACACACTACTCAGTTTTTATTTGTAAATCGTTAGGTCACAAGCCTAACTCGATCTATTCCTATATTAATGCTTCCATGTGATTGCTTTCTGTTTTATATTTACTAGCCATTGTCGCAGCTGTCTTCCTGGTCACATTTCTCATCATCACCCACCACCAACCGGGCCCTTTTCATCATCGTACACAGGATAGAGCGACAGTTTATCTGCCTGCAACATTTAACACCGCCCTCACTGTGGGATAGCGCAAGAGACTGTGGGGGACAATACGTACCGCGCCCGTGTACCAGCTACTACGAGTAGTGCCTACTCCCTAATTTATAAGCAGTTTTGGCTTTATACCAGGTTTATTGAATATTCTATAAATTCAGAGAATGTTCAATGAACCTGAACACCTAGAAACATTGCCAGAACTATTTATAAATTGAAACGGAGGGAGTAGGTGTCCTATACTTCTCTCTCTCTCCTCCGACTTCTGCCATTGTGCTCCCGCCGTGCGCGACCCCAAGTCATATGAGCCACGCAGCATTCTACGATGACACACCGGGGGTCAGTATCATGGGGAGAGCATTGATCGAATCTTGCCGTGCTCGCCATCTCATTTCTTGGCTTCTTGTTGCTTGTGCCCGGCTGCGGCTCGCGTAGGTGCAAGCATCCCGAAGCCCATCGATGCCACCCAGACGCAGCACCTGGAGCTACCCGAATTCATATACGGTCTTACGTGAGCTGTGAGCGTCTCAGATGGGAGTATCCTCAAGTATGACAGCAAGAAGGCCGGTTGGAAGACGTCGCGTACAGTCCCAGCTATATCAAGAACAACTGCTCAGCCTAATTCCGAACTCCCGTATGTCGTAAAAGGGAACGTGTGCGGCAGAGCGCTAAGCATACGGTTCCATGACTCTGGCTACCTCTAGATCGCCGACGCTTACATGGGGCTCAGGAGGGTGGGACCCAGTGGTGCGGACATGACAGCGCTGGCAGCTGATGGTGTGCCCCTTAGAGCAAGCCCAACAATGGGCGTATAGCCAATGCTGTCAGTGCTTTTTCTGACATGCAGCTGAAAAGGGAGGAGAGAGGGTGCTGCTTGGCTGAGCTGCCGTCGATCGACGCAAGTCCCATCAGAAGCATGCATGTAGGCCCACACAAGGAGAGAGAGGAATAAAATTGTTTCTGTACTGTGACTGTAAATGGGTCCAGAGAGGAATATGTGGGACCATAGGGAGTCATAAAAAATGTTAAAAAAATGTATACAAACAAGCTGGAGATAAATTATTGTGTCGCTTAGCTATAGGAGCTTGGCTTCAAGACAATTGCTTGGCTGATTATTGAACTTGCTCTTAGCTTCATTAATGGTGTGGATGTGGACCATTTCCAACAATGCCGACAGACCATATTGGTAGTGGCCTTCACTCTGGAGTTGGTCTGCGTAATCAATGAGAGTTTACCGCTTAAATTCTGGCCATACTACACATTATCTGTTAACCGTCCATAAAAAAAAATTTAGACTGCCACAAGCTTGAGTATACTTTAGCGTTGACAATCTCTGTGATATCCGGTTCGATGTAGATCATTGTGTCCTTGGGGCAATCAAGGCTAGCTTCCGATTCCTAGCAAAAGGAAAGAAACGGGTGCATTAACAGGGCATGTTATTACTTCATGTGTTTTGATCATATGCTACAATATGCTTTTAGTTCTTTTTGCGCGCCGTCAGGGTAGGGGGGGGGGGGGGGGGGGGGGGGTGAGGGGGGTCTTTTCTAATCTCTATTTCCATAGTCTTGGACCTGTCGATTCCCTGCCAAACAATAATGTTAGCTAAACAGTGGCGGAGCCAACCGAACAATCTTCTTCTCCCACCCTTCTCCTCCCTTCATCTCCATAGAGATCCAGTAGGTAGGGGGGCTTGAGCCCCCACCCCCCTGACGCTCCGCTGGATCCGCCCTTGTGCCAAAAAGCGAGCTGAAAGAAAATTGTTTGCTATTTGCCATTTTATTTATGTTAATGTTATTAATCTGCCAATATAGAAACTGTGATATTGTTGTAGTTGATCTAATAATAGACGCTCCAATATAGAACTGTGCTACTAGAAAATCTGCGTGGGAATCATAGGAATTAAGAAGGGACCTTATGTTTTTATCCTTCTTTTTACGTTAGAAAATCATCAAACATATATTGCTTATTTATGGTATTAAATTGTTAGAACCAATATATTAAGAATTCTTTTGAATATCTTAGAGTAACTACAGACAAAGATATCTAACAGTTTAGTCCCCTAGAACATATGTATGTTTTATGTGGCTTTAGGCACTATATTATTGCTTTATACCAAGGATTTATACAGTAACTGTTTGCAAAAAACATGAATTAGTTTGTAGTTTGACATCCAGAAACAATATTAGTGTAAACAGGCCATGGTTGAACTGATATGTAGGACTAACTGTTGTAAAATAAAATTTATATCATGTTCTCCAACCTGAAATAAACCGTTTTGTTTGTGTCTGATAATTCATCCACGTATTTCTTGCATTGTGTTTATTGTCATCCCTCCTAGCTCCTACAAAGTGTCAATGGACAAAGTGTTCTGAAATCAACATGCCAATTAGAACTTAAATCTGGCTAAAGCAGCCAACCATAACTCAGGCGTTTAGAGAGTCTGATAAGCTCCGGAGGCCATGGTCGTGCGGCCTGAGCACGCGCCACAGCCAGCTTCTGCTTGCACTCGCGATGCGAGGCCTAGTGCAGTTGAGAGTTTGCCACTGGATCTACGCCCTGCTGCCGTTCCAGCACTACCCACGGCAGTTGGCGTCAAGGCCAATTCTCGGCACACAGCACCCATCGCCCACATCAAAGTCAGAGAATGTCATGGTAGATTGTTGGTCGCAGGCCCATATGGTGGACAAATGGTCGCGGGAAGACGTACACGGTCAGGTAAGATAGTACCGCCGCTCAAGGCGTCAAAGCTTGGTTTGCAGGTGGCAACTACAAAGAGGCAACATAACTTGAGAAGGTCAGAGAGACGTCGTCGAAGCACTTGTCTTGCGGTCAGGAGTTCATCACAGGGCTTTGTCTTCGATGGTGGGACGTTTAGAGGAGTAGGTCATAGTGGTGGCTCTTTTCTGTCATCGTTGTGTGTTGCGTGTGGTTTCATTTTACTTGTGTTGTTGGTCGGTGGTCGTCTTTCGTGTCGCGAGTAGTCATCTTAGGTCTTTGTGTGTTCCGCCACTTGGTGTCTGTACCAAGTTGGCGTGTCGGTCGCGGTGATGTTGTAAAACTCTTTTCTTCTTAATGAAATACGTGCAATGCGCATTTTAGAAACAAAGAGAGTATGATAAGCGCTTGGACCTGCACTCCTATAGATATTAATTTTTTTTATGGCAGATTGGCGTACTGCATTGGCATTTGGACCCCAAGAAACCTGAAAGCGGGGAAGGCCTTGCAGAAATCCGCAAAGAAAGAGGATACAGTTACATGATTCACACTAACCTCCCATGAATTTCATTCAATTTATGTATCCATTTTCCTCTGTTTTGCTTATCAGTATATGGTATCCATGAATACGTGTTACTTTCTGAAGGATCTTATTGAGATATTGCCTGGTAAACTGGAAAATTATGAGGAGAAAGTGAAGAACTTTTTCCGCAAACACATGGATTCTGACAAAGAGATCCGTTACTGCTTGGATAGTGTGTACTTTGGGGGTGTTCGTTTCCAGGGGTCTAAATTTTAGAGGGGTCACATCAAAATGAATCTTGTTATTTAGAAGTATTAAATAAAGTTTAATTACAAAACTAATTGCAGAACCCCGAGTCTAATTCGCGAGACGAATCTAATGAGGGTAATTAAGTCGTGATTAGATGATGGTTACTGTAGCATCATTGTAGCAAAACATAGATTAATTAGGCTCATTAGATTCGTCTCGAAATGAGCATTCATCTGTCAAAAAAGTTTTGTCATTAAATTTTATTTAATGCTCTTAAATGACAAGATTCTCTTTCATTTTAAAGGTCTAAAATTTAGAGGGGTGGAAACGAACACCCCCTTTGATGTACCACTTGTTGGCCATTAAGATTGGAGCTAAAAGTGAAAAGGTACAAGTTATGAGGGGTCCCAAGAGCGTGAGGCCGACAGAGGTGGTAGAATGAGAGGGCGGAAGAATTTATCTCGGATCCGTGTAGATTTGTCTTATGTGAGCATAGTTAGCACTTGGAAGTGAGCGGACTTGCTTAGAATATTTTTTTTAGATAATGGGAAAAGAGCATCCCGGCTTTGGCCTCACTAGGAGGTTATATCCGTCTTATTACAAATCAGCAGCACTTCCGTCTGCTCAAATTGAAATGATAAAACGCACACATCGACAAACGAAATGTTTGGATGTCTAGAATTATTAATAACATAGTCTATTACTAAAACTCCATCCATGACGTGCATAGACTTCCATGGCCAACACCTTCAAGCGTCGGCAAGCACACCTCATGACTTCCATGTCTTCATCATTCTTTTGCAGTTGTGACTAAAACCGCAACCAATGAGTCCTTCTGAATAGTACCTGCATATAAGTTTTTATAGGTGTCTTGTCAAAAACAATATCATTTCTACTTAACCAGATAGCCCAGCATAGCACTGCAACACCCACAAGTAGTTGTTTTTTTTTTAGTTTAGCACATATACCATTCAGCCATCCTCAAACATATGGGCGATGTTATGAGGCGGTTGTAGATGAAAACAGAAATAAACCAGTCTCCAAATAAATCTAGCATAGTGACACTCAATAAATAAGTGTTGAATAGTTTCATTTTGTGAACAAAAACAACATTTCTTACTACCATGCCAATTACGTCTAGTTAGATTATCTTTGGTTAAGACCACACCTTTCTGCAAATACCACATAAAAATCTTAATTTTGAGAGGTGCTTTCATTTTCCAAATGTTTTTATTATGGATTACATTACCATTGTTCAAAAGTGCGTTATACATGAGATGTATTAGAATATAGTATTTGAGATGTATTAGAGAGAGTATTTGAGCATGTTTTTGGAAAAAAAATATACATGAGTTGTAATACATTGTTATTTTGTTGATATTTTGTATTATGCATATTTGTAAATTGTATTATACACCCGAATGCTAATTCATGCTCTCGGTTCCTATTATCGAAACAAGTGCTTTTGGTTATTCAAAAGTTTCATGGGACATCAATCATTCAAGCTGCTTAGCATCAATGCTTACACAAAAAATATTGGTACTATTGAAATTTTGCCGATCAGAAAACTGGACAAATGATGAACTCGTAGAAATATGACACACACCACTATAGCCTTTTGCTGTGCTGAGTGCTCTGCTTCTACGCATCAGAACGCGAGAGCCACGTATTGATGAGATGAGGAACGAGATCCTCTGCCATCGGATGTGTAGTCGGGGCTGGCGACCGTCCGATCTGGAACAAACGCTGAAGCTGTCACTACAGTACCCGATGAACAGTGGTTATGCTACAGTATTTCGACAAACAGTGATTCCGCTACAGCGTTCGATGAACAGTGACTGCACCGATACTGTTCCGCACTGTAGCTCCTCTCTCATTTCACTGTTCCGCCGACGGCAGACGAACCGGTTCCATGAGATGATGAGGTTGTCGAAGCAGGCATTATCTCAGATGGATTATGAGGTCATGTAGTAGTGATGCTCAATGACGGAGCCAGACACAAAACACAGGGGGACCGGTTGGGCAAATCCATAGAGAATTGTCCAAAAGTACAGGAATTGAGTACACAGGCGATAGATTAATATGCTACTATAATTTTCATAAGTGGTTATATATTATATATAATTAGGCCACTATAAATAAAATACAAATTACTGTACTAAAAAGCACATACCAAAATACAAGTGGCTGGACAAACACTCTAGAAGTCCACTTTTCGGTCCTTCACGTCATTGAAATCATCAACTATATCATTTTTTTTTTTTTTGAAAAGGGGCAGGAGCGCTGCCATTCATTAAGGTAGGAGAATAGAGATTACAGTCTAATGTTACAGTCACTAGAAAAACAAGGAGGCAACAGGCCTCACAAAAAACAAGGAAACAAAAGAGCCAGAGAAGCACGAGATTAACTCAAATAGAAGTTTTCACCATGCGCCTGAGCTCTGTCGAATTGACGTAAGTCCTCTGCAGCTATGGAGGCCAAATTGTAATGTGAACTTTCTTTCTTTTCAGCAATCAATGACTGATGATGTTCCTACTTGAAAGCTTAGCTTCTGAAAAGTGAAATGAAACCACTATCAGCTCAGGTTCTTGGATACGTAGCAGCTACAGGTAAATGTTTCAGTTCTCTGACTCAGATTCACGAAGCTCCTCATGGTCTTCAAGGGAACTACTGGGCAACTTGGGAACAATGCATCTCTATATGCATCTGTATCCTTTCCTTCTTCGCTTTCTTGCACATTTTAGAGTTGCGCTTGTCACTGAAAACCATCTCTATCTTCTGAAAAAAGAGGCCAGAGAGCTGCTGGTACACTGCACATTGTGCTCGAATGACTACTAAGCGGCGTGCTGATGCAGCAAGTGAGGGTTTCATTCCGCCGTGTTGTGAGTTACATCCTTGCTGGACCTTTTTCCACAGAGGATTCCACTGCCCGCTTTCTTTCCTTCTTCTTTTTTAAGGCCGCTTTTGTGCGCTTCTTAATTGTCTCCACGGTTGGTTTTGACAGTGACTTCTTGTACCTACCAGGATACTCCCGCAGCATGAGACCATCCAATTTCTGAAATTTCCCAGGGAACCGCCCTCTAGCCAAAACCCTATGGATCATCTTGACAGTTAGTTTTGATTTCTTCTGCTTGATTCTTAGTCTTGGACTGCGCCTCTGCTCTTTCTTTAGTTCAACTTTGGCGATTGACCTTGCGGTAGGTTTCTCGCAGTGGCGGAGCCACGTTGATTCCTGGGTATTCCCAGGAATACCCAAGTTTTCTTTGCAAAAATTTAAGTATACCTAGCGTCAGTATAACTTGGGCCAAAACTTCATGTATTTGTGTTGCAATCTTGAGGCATCCTTCTCATCTCCAGCCCATCCTCTGTTCCTGGGAAATTGCGAATCGGTAAACCGTGGCCTGCCTCTCTTTTTGTCTCTCACGCTTCCGATGCCTCTTGATTCGGCCATTCCTCAATCCCCAATCCTAGGCCGCGGTGGCCGGCGGGTTGCTCACTCCGGCAACCAACCTCCGGCCTCCGAGGCCCTCCGGCGGTCTGGCCTGCGGCGGCTGCTTGCTCACCCCTGGTCGCGAGGGCGCGAGGCCCAGGACGTACCAAGACGAGGTGGCAAGCGGAAGGGGTAGTTAACGGCGGCGTCCAGCTCCAGCTCGAAACTGCTTTCTCCCTCTCCGGCATTTGCTCTCTGGACTTCTATTGCAACTTTGCAAGTAGCAGTAAGCAAGCAAGGAGACATTTTGTAACATTATCTATGCTACAGCTTGCCACTACTTGTCTTTCAATTGCCGAGGACAGTAGGATTTTTGGAGTAGCAATCTTCATGTATGGGATGGTTTGTCATAACCATGATTATTTGGTTCCAGTTGGCTCGGTTTTTCCATCGGATAAAGGGAAAGGAGTGGTGATTTTCGTTTTGTCGGCACACACTAGCTTACAATCCTTGGCTCGTCAGTCAGCTATTGATATTGCACTTGAGCTTTTTTTTTTTTTGAGAGATAGGAATACCCAACTCTCAAATCCTGGCTCCGCCACTGGTTTCTCGGCCAGACAAGGTTCCCCAAATTGCTCGAGCATGTTGACGAAATTACTGTTAGTCTCCAGCTCTGTAGGAGGTGCCGAGGGAGTCTTCTGAACAGTTGGTGCTGATTCGGTATGCTCTTCAAGAGGGATGGCTTCCGCCATCTGTTCGGACTCTAAATGAGTTTCTGAAACAGAAGTGCTAGAGAGTGTGATTGGGAAGTTTTCTGCCCTTATTTCTTGCACAGGAGGGGTTGTTGCCATAGAAAGATCCATATTCTTTACAGGAGGAGGTGTTTTCTGCTCTTCGAGCTTGTCAATGAGCAGCCCGTCTGCTAAGGCTTCTAATTTTTGCTCATTGCCATGTTGTGTCGTGCTTTCAACATGCTTTTCCTTAGTACTGATCTTCTGTTGCTCGTCCGGGAAGGATGAAAGAGGAACTATGTGAATGGCATCCGAGCACCGAGAAGTGAACTTATCCTCACCGAGAGGGAACATGTATTGCCAGGCAATTATGGACTTCATGGAGAACTGATCCCCACTTTTTGCGTTCCTCTCGTCTGTATCATTGACAACCTTGATCTTTGAACCTTGGTTGTTGACCTGTTGACACGTCCATAACTGCCTCCACATTTCTGCCGGTACATTGGTTGGCTCTCGACTCATCACTTTACATCTTGGTGAGGTGACCTTTGGTGAATGAGCACCTGAGGAGACGATACCGATATCGTCTGAATGGGGTTGTGTTGTCCTCCTTGCACTAGCTAGTGATCCGAACCATGCTTCTAGCTCCTGAGTGGTAGGAGAGTGTTCTTGCGGAACAATGATTATGGCATCTGACTTGGCTACTGTCCCTACACCGGTGTGATGCTGATATATTAACTGTCTAATGCGGGAAAGAAACCCCGGCTCAGGGATTAATCCGTACAATCCGCGCCAATCAAACGTCGCCGCGTGTGTTTTACAGTTTTAGTGGCAAATCCGTCGGCGACGCGTACGCGCTTGTGGACCCAGCTTTCATTGCGGGCTGCGTCGTCGTATTTTTTTGCGAGTTGTCGGTCGCGGCGCAGCGTTTCCAAGGCCTCTCACGCCCCGCATCCACAAGAATGTCTGCCACCGCCTAAACTTCTTGTGGACAGCATCCCTCCACGTCTTGGAGGACGCCTGGTCACCGGGAGTCAATTTCAAGCCACGCCCTTTATTCATTGTGTGCCGACGGCGATGGTGTCTCGCGCTGCGGCGACGCCCTCGCATGGTTGGAGAAGGAGGGAGGGTCGGTGGGTCTTGAAGGGGCGGTGCCCGGGCGACGGCGGCGGGACGACGAGAAGGGGCAGTGCCCAAGCGAGGTGCCGGCGGGCCAAGGGAGAAGGTGGTGTCCAGGAAGCTCCCTGCGCCTTGGAGGGCGCCGCAGCATCCTCCGTCGTCGGCCAACCCGGCCCTGGTGCGGTTCAACCGTACGTCGTCAGATTCGGCTGTGCCAGCTCGGGGACGAGCCCCGTGTGTGGTGCGCCGGCAGAAGACATACCTCTGCCTCCTCCTTCGGATCCGTTCATGGTTCATGCTACCACGGAAGATGAGGTCGGCGACCAACATGCTGAACCATCGACAAGGCGTATGTGTCGTGCGCCGACAGAAGAGGCAGCCCCGCTTCTTCCTTCCTCGGCTGCTTCCGATCCATGGCGGCTAGATCCGGGGCCCTTCACGATGATGAGCAGTTGGAGCGGAAACGCCTGGAGGCGGCGCTTGGCGGCGCGAAGCCAGTGCCACGGCGGAATTTCTCGATGCCACAAGTGGACTGAGGCACCGATGCAGCAGCGGCGCCAAGGTCCACGCAGCGCCGCAGGTACGCACGACCAGCTCGCCCCCCCCCCCCCCCCCCTATCTCGTGCGTCGCCTTCCCCGGTTCCCCCCTTGCTTATGCCATCTCATCTCGGCCGCATCCGCGTCAGGTCTTGCCTGCTATGGATGACTGCAGGGAAGCTCTGCTGCTTAACCACTCATCAGGTACGGGTGAGATTGTTCCTTATTCACCCCTTTCCTCCAATTTCTTCCATGTTAAATAGCGTTGCTGCCCCAGCAGGACATGGATTTAGGTTTTTGTCTGATTCTTTGTTGGTTCCGCACACCTTGCCTCCAGCTTTAGCCAAATCAACAAAGGAATCAGCGAATTGGAAAAGAAAAATCCATCACACGGCTACTTTAGCATGATTCTTAATCACTCTTACCTTTTTCTTCCACTATATTGTCACTCATTATTTGGTTCTCACAGATTAATGCCCATGGATTAAATCAGGGGAAGGTATGGAAGAAGAGAGGTGTGGATCTGTCGTACATTTGCTTTGCTAAGATTAAGCGTTGCTGACACAACAAAAGGCTATGATGCCATGATAGGAAGAGAGAAAAAATGGGTAATCATCTTCTTCTTTCTCCAACTCAGATGTGTTCTCACATCAAAAAAAAAAAGGAAAAGAAAAGAAAAGAAAAACTCATATGTGTTATTCCTGGAATTCATCACGGTACTTCCCTTATTACCTCATTACTAAAATTGTTGGATGTGTTTGTGTTACATTATCTGGCAGGGAGAGGCAATTTCCTTACTTGAACCTGAAGATTTTTCTAAAATCTATGCTTCCGTGTTGAGCACTGCTTGTGGCTATATGTTTCAGTAAGCGTGTTCAGTTGCTTGACTGTTTCTTAATTAGTTTTGTGCTAAGATTTTCCAGATAGGACAACCATTGCGGTGTTGGGCAGGGCCCGCACACCCCTTGCCACGGTGTACTCCCTGGGGAATTCATTGGGTCCCGCCGGCTGTGTGCCTCCCTACCATGGTGTGCCCGCTGGGCTGTTCATTGGAACGGCTGGTGGCCATGCAAGTTAATCAATGTTACATCTCTCTCTCTCTTTGACCCGATACAGTTTTGATTTGTCGGAGTTAATCCTTCTTGCTTCTGATCTATTTGTGTGCTTCTGATTTCAGCATGAATCCATCAATCAAGGATGGTCGGCAATTGATCAAAAAAAAGGATGGTCGACAAGCCTTGGTGCCTAAGACTGTCTCCAACGGGATGCTCTATACACTCAAAATGGGTGTTAAATGGAAAAATAGGACTCCAACATGTCTCCAACGGGTGCTCCAAACACGACAGCCATTGTTGGCAACGGCGAGGTCGCTCCTCACAATTGAAGCACGCTGCCTTCACGACCCTGCTACTGTAGCTCTTTCTTTTTCGACCTCCGCCTCCTCCGATGGCAAGCAGATAGGATTGGGCCGAGGATGGCGGCGACGGTGGAGCGGGGACGGGGCGCGGCGACGAAGCTGGTCCGCCCCCAAGCTCGAGCGCCGGCCTGCGCGTCGCCCCCAAGCTCAAGCGCCGGCCTCCGCGTCGCCCCCTCCTCCCTCCCCTACTCCGGCCGCCTCGCCGAGCTCGAGCCGGTCGTCGTTGGGTCCGGAGCGCGGCACGCGGCGGCGGAGCGGTGCCTCGCGTGCCGTCGATGGGCGCACCTCCTCCGCGAAGGCGACCCCGTCGCGTACCGCCGCCTCGTGACCCGCGCCGTCTTCCTCGCTCACCAGTGAGCCAAAGCAAAATTCCTTCTGAGTATGTCTTCCTCGCTCACCAGCGCGCCTCCTCCATCTTTTCTTGTTGTGGAATTGCCACGAAGCTCGCCGGATTTGAAATTCCCCGCCGGAGCCACGCAAGCTAAAGCAAGAGCGGGGTGGGGCTGGGAGGCGACGCGGGCGGAGGAGCGACGCCGCGGCAGCAGGGAGGGCCCGGTGGCAGAGGAGATGGGGCAGCGGCGAGGGGCCGGTGGCAGGAGGCCGCGACGGCGAACGCGCGGCACGAGGAGCACGAGCGCGAGGAGGAGGCGGACCGCTTTTTCGGACTCCCGTTGGAGATTGACAATTTTGGACGCTGACCTTCCAGCCGAACGACCATCCATTCGGTTGTTTGGAGCTCTTATTTTGGGACGCACCGTTGGAGACAGTCTAAGCTCGGAGCACCCCCCCCCCCCCCCCCCCCCTCTTTTTGTTAATTTTTTTTTCCATCTCGCTGCAGTAGTCCAGAAGTCCAGACTTTGATGGAGCTCTGAGCCAATTGTATAAATGACCATCATGGTTGGATATTTTGTTTAGATAGATACATGTTTCATAAGATGGCAAAATGAATGAACTTCATAGAGCATTGTTGTTCATGGACATAGTCCATTACTTTCATGACCACAGATTGTTGGAACAGTTTGCTGATTTGGTCACTACAATTCTTTGACCTTGAGTATATTTTCATATGTATCGTGGTTACAAACGTGAGGCCAACCAACTATTTGTGCTCTGTTAAACCATTTGCTGAGCATAAAAATACAGCTTTGTCAAAGCAACATGCGAATTAATTATTTTCTTTTATAATTAGAAGTCCATTGTTTTATTGTTCCCTCTTTCTATAGTGATTAAACAAGTATTTTTTTGAGATAAATTAAACAAGCATATGCTACAGGAGAACCGCACATGTCCGATCATGTCCGGTTGAATGACGGGCGCGGCGGAGCGCGCGGCTCGACCTAGTTGCTCTAACCCAGCATGCGTCCCGGTAACATTGTTATATGAAGAGGGCACTTCCATGATATCTGCTGAATAGCCCAACCTGTTGGTACTCTTTTCCTTGGACCTCCATAGCAGGTGCGAAGCTTTCCTTTCTCCTCTTGGCTCACTGAATCTCAACAATGGGAGTGATCGACCTCTATCTCTGATTTCCTTCCTGCAGGAAGATTCTCTATTGTGTCCGCCTCTACCACAGTCCAGCTTATTGGAAGCGTGGGATATGCCTTTTGTCTCGTCGTCGCTCCAACGAAACGTTCCATGGGTAGTTTCATTGATTCTTGGCCTCCTATCTCCATGTGGATCGTCAGCATTGGGGAAGTGAAGTCTTTTTGAGGAAGCCTTGCTTGTGCAGCAAGAAGAGATGTGACCGCTACTTCTGCACTTCCAACATTTTGGAGGGTCTCTACATTGCGCTACCTTATGACCTCGAGTTAAACAATTGAAGCAAGGATCCCCCACTTTCTCTTTGAATTTTGCTGAATTGTGGTGTATGGTAGATGGGGAAAAATAATTGATTTTTCCCTTCTTTCTCCGCCACCAGTATCTCTCTCTCACCGGCTGCCAATGGACTTGGATAGAATCACTTTGGACTTTGTTAGCCGGGGCTTGAGAAGGGTCTAGAATGCAGCGAGGAATTGTTTCAGCAGATAATGGCATGATCTTAGCCTTGCGACGTGCAGCGCACTCAAAAGACTCCGGGACAGGAACCTTTGGTTGCTTGAGACAGGACCTCGGCTCACATTGTGACTGCAAACTGCAAAGGTGGCGAATTGATGCCGGTGCTGAGTCCTTGTGGAAGAACACAACCTTGGGACTGTTGACAAACATTACCTGTCGCCTCCGGTGAGCCGTTCTTGGGGCTATTGACATGCATATGTTGCTGGGTGGGTTTGTATTCGCGAACTGCGACCACTTGTGCTCTGCCTTACCGTCTGAATGAAATGTTGAGGGGTGATTGGGCAGCAGTACCTTTTGCCGATGGTGAGTTGCCCGCGATAAGCCCAGCATCTCGGTCTTCACCGCTGCACGCGGATGACTAGCAGATGCTCCTTCACGAACAACTTCAGCATACGATCTGCCTGGGCGCTTCTTCTCAGACCAGCAATCAGGCTGATGTGCGCTAAGCCCCTCCACTGGATCTGCAGCTCTAGATATTGAGTACGCCCCCCAGCTATCGCCCCTAGATGGCGCCTCCACTTGCTCCATCCTGCTCATCTTCTCGCTGCGCGAGAGCTTCGGCATCATTGGTGGCGGTGCAGGAGCGGGTGGTGCCGGCGGCGCAGACGATGCAGGGCGCATCGGCGGCGTCGTAGCGCAACGCGGCAGATTTGGCTCCGCATGAATCGCATAGCAGGCTGCGTGGGTGGCGACCGGAATGGGCGGAGGCCCCATGGACGGAGTCGCCGCTCCATCCCAAAGAACCGCTGCGGTCAGCGAGCATCCGCACCTTGGGCACTCCTCCGACTGAAATCTCTCTTCTCCCCTGTAGATCTGGTGTGTAGAGGTGGATGCGAACTGAATTGAGGGATGGGTGCTGGGATTTAGGATCGATTTTGGGGAATTTTTGGTGGTGGCATGGTGTTCGGCTGGCTCGCCGTGCGCGTCGCCTCTCTCGCCAGGTGACCGTTGGGACATCCTGCCTCCCATCGAGGCAACTCTGATCCATCATCAATTATATCATCATAGTTGTAGTTCTCCAATAATTCACCTTCTATGTGTACGAGCATGCTATTGGTAAGAAAGTCGTCTTCCATCTTGTTGTGCAGCATTGTCTTCATGATCTTCAAAATAGAAAAAGCACGCTCGGCGCTAGCTGTTGAAACTGGAAGTCACAAGCAACCGAAGCAATCGATCAATCAAGTGAAAAACCCTATGGCGTCCCGTGTTAACAAAGCATCGACAAAGCTCAGCTAAGGTTGCAATTCTTTTCAGATCATCACTTCCAGAAGCCTCCACAACAAAATGGTTTAACTGGTACTCCAATCCGATCCTTTCTTGTTAGTTGAAATCTGCTGGGTAGTACTTCTCAACCATTTTGCATATCTCACTAGTTTGAAAAGATACAAATCCACTTTTTGGAACCAATGTAAGACTAACGGATAAAAGATCCATCACCTTCTCACTAAACCTCAGATTTAGTTCAGTCAATTGTGTGTCAAGAGTTGCCCGAAATACCTCCACTCTAAAATAATGATCCATTGTAAAATGGTCAGGCTGATGACGAGCATGGCCACCACGCAAAATGTATGTTTCTTCCATGTTCGGAATATTAATGTTATGAGTCACACAGAACTCAACAACCTTGCAAATAAAAGTTTCCCAACCATCATCTGATCTCATTTTCTCAAGAAGATTTTTTGTGGAATGCACAAGACGGACAGCATTTACTATGTCATGTGATTTCCTTTGTAGAGCTTGACCAAGTTGTTCGGTGATCTCCAATATTTCTCTCGTCATGCATAGGACGAATACAAACTCAAAAGATTGCAAGGTTAACCATTTAACAGCTGCAATAGATGTTCTCAGACGTAGGCGGTTTCTTTCCTTCTCCACATTGCTTCTCACCTCCATTATATTATCTATATGATTCGGATTATTCAACAAATCATGACACTCCATAACTGAACAGTTGTGTTGTGATCTATGATCAGATCCTACATGAATCAAGAATGCACAATTTTTGCCATCGTGAACTTTCTTCCAATTGTTAAAACCTTGTGCTGTGAAGGCATCAAAACCACTCCATTTCTTGATATTTTTGCTACAAACAAAGCAAAGAAGACAATATGCGCAGTCACGGCTCTCTGAGCTCAAGTCATGGGCTGCACTGGATACTTGGATGCTTAACAGGCTGAGCTGCTGAGAGGACGACTAGATCTTCAAAAAAAATTCTGGGCCAGGAGGGGGGGGGGGGGGGCGGGGGGGGGGGGGGGGCAGGGCCCAGGCTGGCCCTGGTGTGGCTCCGCCAGTGGTGATGCTACTTTAGACAACACAAACTACACAAGTTTAGTGAGACCACTAGGCGTCTCAGTACGGCTGATGCAGCCCACTGAAATCTAACTGATTAAAGATTCAGGTTTCTACTGGGGGGCACTGAAACATCTATATTCAGCATTATATCTGGAACATCTGGCAAATGTAAGACCAACAGGCTAACAAAAATAAGGCTTTTGCGCCATAGCAAAAGGAAGAATCAATCATTCCTGGAGATCCTCCTCCTGGCACCTCTTTTATATCCTCCCGTAGAACTCTGTTGGTATTCATATTCCTAATGTTACCCTGCCCTCCATACCTAGTTAGCACTAATTGAAGCCTAAAACATGAACTACCGTTGCCAAAATCACCTACTGATGGAAGTAGAAAAGATCAACAACCACTGCTTAAATCATATACATCACTAACTAACCAAGTTGCAGAGCATGGCGACCATATTCATAACCGAGGGGCAACTTCTTCTCATATGATCGAAGCCGTCACTGGACATAACTCTCCTCAGATTTGCTGGAGAGCTGAGAAAGCTGAAGCATGCATTCTTGAGCCCATGGCAGTTGTGGTCGTGGCCACTGTGCCTACATTGATGTACCTGCACAACTTTTCTTCGCATATAAACTTGAGCCTCTCCACGTTGTATCTGTCTGCCGCTACAAGCAGGTGTTGGAACATGGCATCGGCCTAATGATCGTCTTTGTTGATCTTGGGCAACGAGTCGGTGTACACGAAGTAGAGCAATGTCTTTAACACCTGAGCCTCCATGTCATCGATGTAGATGACACCTGCGCCTGCAGTGTCACTCTCCTTCATTGTGCCAAAGAGCTCCGCGCTGAAGACAACTGACCGCGCGACGAGCACGCACCGGTGCGCCACAACCTTCTCTCCGCCCACCTCGAACATCACGTCGGCGCCCTTCTCGGTCTGGAGGAGCTCGCCGAAGTGCCTGTGCAAATCGGATGGGGGCACAGAGATGACGGGTGGGGTTGCTGCATGGAACTCTCCCAGGACGGCGATGTCGCACCGGATGGAGAAAGAATCACCCGTGAGGTATTTGGATTTCTCCAAGTCTCCCCTTTTCATAAACTGTGGATTCCCGAACCCCACGTGGCACCCGAAGGTGTACACCTCTTTCACTGTAGAACTCTGTTGGTATTCATATTCCTAATGTTACCTGCCCTCCATACCTAGTTAGCACTAATTGAAGCCTAAAACATGAACTACCGCTGCCAAAATCACCTACTGATGGAAGTAGAAAAGATCAACAACCACTGCTTAAATCACATACATCACTAACTAGCCAAGTTCCAGAGCATGGCGACCAACTCCTTCATAACCGAGGGGCAACTTCTCCTCATATGATTTGCTGGAGAGCTGAGAAAGCTGAAGCATGCATTCTTCAGCCCATGGCAGTTGTGCTGCTCAGCCAGTATCAATATCGTGGCCACGGTGCCTACATTGATGTACCTGCACAACTTTTCTTCGCATATAAACTTGAGCCTCTCCACATTGTACCTGTCTGTCGCTACAAGCAGGTGTTGGAACATGGCATCCGCCTGATGATCGTCTTTGTTGATCTTGGGCAACGAGTCGGTGTACATGAAGTAGAGCAATGTCTTGAACACCTGAGACTCCATGTCGTCTATCGGACGACACCTGCACCTGCAATGTCACTCTCCTTCATCTTGCCAAAGAGCTCTGCGCTGAAGACCGGTGACCGCGCGGCGAGCACGCACCGGTGCGCCGCCATCTTCTCTCCGCCCACCTCAAACACCACATCGGCGCCCTCCTCGGTCTGGAGGAGCTCACCAAAGTGCCTGTGCAAATCGGACGGGGGCACGGAGATAACGGGTGGGGTTGCTGCATCAACGGTCTCAACCACAAGGAACTCGCCTAGGATGGCGATGTCACAGCGAATTGAGAAAGAATCACCCGTGAGGTACTTGGATTTCTCCAAGTCTCCCCTTTTCATAAACTGTGGATTCCCGAACCCCACGTGGCTCCCGAAGGTGCACACCACTTCCATTGCCATCGATGGGAGCTTGCCCCTCCAACTTGTCGACGAGACCGACACGTTGCTGCACACTGGCACGGTGACGCTTTCGTCGAGATAAAGGGAGAGGGATATGTAATCCGCCGACACCGAGTTCTTGCCGTTGGGATAGTAGCCGATTTGCCAATTATGGCCGCCCACGGTGAACGGGAGGGACTTGAGGCCCTTGGTGCGGGTGTACCCGTCGATTCTGAAGATGTGGTACCCGCTCTCGGTGGTGGCGACGACCGCGGAGGCGGACCGCGACGGTTTGCCGCCGTCGGCCGCAGAGGATAACATGGCAAACCTAATCTTATACGAGCCTAATCAACCACGGAATACTCTCTCCGGCGCGGCTGTATGATGGCAGCGGCTGCCGTGAAATGAGGAGAAGAGGAGTCGGCGGTTGGCGAGGCCCAGTTAAGCCAGCCATTGGGCGATAGGCTCGAAGATACTACCAGCCATTGCGAAGCCCAGCTAAGCCAGCCATCGTGACTCCGCAACGGGCCGCAGGCCCACTGGATGACCAGTATACTGAAAAAGAAAAGGGAATCCCGTTTCATCTGCAAGCTCCGCCACAATCCGAAGAAAGTCTTTTGCTATTTTAGTCACGATTTTGTTAGGTTTCACTCAAATAGTGTCACAAGATTGGATTTCTCTAAAATGACCATGATCTCTAAAATGGCCATGAGAACATTGCCGCACCGCTGTAATAGCGTTATGTGTTTTTCTGGATGAAATTGCCCCTCTTCTTCTTCCTCTCCAAATTGCAGCTAAGGCCCTGTTCGTCTTTTAACGCTAAATTTTAGAGGCCTCTAAATAAAGAGAATCTAATACTAAATAAAGCTTAATGATAAAACCTTTTTACAGATGGATACATCTTTACAAGACGAATCTAACGAGCCTAAGTAAGCTATGTTTTGCTACAGTCATGCTACAGTAATGCTACAGTAACCATCGTCTAACCACGGATTGCTTACCCTCATTAGATTCGTCTCACGAATTAGACTAGGAGTTCTGCAGTTAATTTTGTAATTAAACTTTATTTAATACTCTTAAATAATAAGATTTTTTAGACCCCTCTAAATTTTAAACCCTAATTCCGGCACGACGCGGAGCTTCTCCCTTCCTCTTCCTTCAACTCGCGACGCGTGCAGGACCGGGAGCGATGGCGACGCACGCGCCGGGCAGGGACGCGCGGGCCGGCGCGGCGAAGCCGCCAGCGTCGCGGCGCGCTGGCCGCGGCGAGGCTCGTCGCGTCGCTCGCGGATGCTGCAGCACGGTCGCGCCGGCGAGGCTTCACGGCCACGATGATTTTTTTATTTAATCCGGCCTGCTTCTTCTTTCGTTTACTTTTAATCCTTCTCTTTCCTTAATCGATGCTGCTGCCGCCGCTTGCTTTCCTTTGTTTAGTCTTTTCTCTTTCCTTTTTCTTAATCGATGCTGCTGCCGTCGCTTGCTTTTTTAATCGTTTTCTTGTGGCTGTGGCTGAGGAGGAGGCGTGCACTGACGCCGAGGAGCTGAGCAGGGGTGGGTGGCGATGGCTTGACTCCGTTCGCTCGCCTCGCCTCCAGGCAGCTTCTAACGGCCGTGAGGCGGCGCTGCAGGGTGGAGAAGCCGGCAGCAAGCTCGTCGTCGAGCTCGGCCTAGCTGCTGACGAGAGGAGGAAGAAAGAAAGAGGGCAATTTTGTCCAAGAAAGAAAGAGATGGCTATTCCGGCAATGTTCTCGTGCCCATTTCAGAGAAACCCAATCTTCTGAGGCAATTTGTGCCAAGCCTAGCAAAACCGTGGTTAAAATAGCAAAAAAAAAAAAACTCATCCAAAGAGGAACAGTTTCGGTTCTGGAACAATCCGTCTTCTTCGATTTACAGGCTCACGGTCTCGCCCCTGCCAGGCGGCAGCACACGAGGCCAAGCTATCTCGCTCTCCCGGACTTCTCGGTTCGCGTTCAACTCCGCAAGTCCGCATGGCTCCAGAGGTATCGCCCGGAGTTTTCCTCAACTCTCTTTTAACGCGATTCGATGCGATTACCAGTTGCGCTGACCAACTTCTGCGCTGTTGTTTCTTGGAATAGGTGTGGATGGTGGGGGAGGAGGGCGAGGACCTGCACGGGACCAGGGAGCTCCTGCCACTGTCCAAGCTCGAAGGTGCTATGTCGAAACCGATTTGTTTCTGCCTGTAACAATTCAAGATTGATTCATGTTTACTTCATTTCTTGGGTTGTTATCCCTTCTAGCTCCTGCCATTGATGTCATTCGATCTCTTTTCCGTAGGATTAGATCTTAATGGACTAAGTGTTCTGAAATCAACAGAAAGTTAGTTGATTTTTGTGTCGTTAAATACTGAGTTGATGCCAATAACACTGTCAATAGAAATTGGGGTTGTTGACTAAGAATCACCGATACAGCACACGCGAATTTCAAAACAACATAGTTGTGACACAAAGAGAGTATCCTAGTATTGAAGTATCGCCGTATCGTATCCTGCCGTATCGGATACGCGTACGGTGCCCTCTGCAACGCATCAGTGATTCTTAGGTTGTTGAGCTAACTCTGCATTTTGTTCTGCCATTGGGTGATGCGTGTCAATGTGTTCTGCGAATTGCGATTGCCCCTTAGAAATTATGTCCTGTCTTTTCAAAAGCTCCACCATAACTGCAAAATCATACTGGATTTTGTAAAAGTTCGTTAGCTAATTACAGAAGCATTCTGCAACTCAACAATTTCCTTGTTGCAAACTCGCCCTAAATATGGTCCTTGATTTGTGACCTTGTGGCGAAACATGCATTCCTATAAACATTAACTTTTAGAGAGTCTGATAAGCGCTTCGACTTCTGCGCTGACCAGTGTGACCAACTTCTGCGCTGACCAACTTCTGCGATGATTAACAAGGTGATTTGTGACCTTGTGGCGAAACATGCATTCCTATAAACACAAACTTAATCTGGCTAAAGCAGCCAACCATGACTCAGGTGTTTAGAGTGTCTGATAAGCGCTTCGACCTGCATTCCTATAAACATTAACTTTTTTTTATGGCAGAGATTGGCGTACTGTATTGGCATTTGGACCCCAAGAAACCTGAAAGCGAGGAAGAGCTTGCAGAAATCCGCAAAGAAAGAGGATACAGTTACATGGTTCGGACTAGCCTTCCATGAATTTCATTCACTCTATGTATCCATTTTCCTCTGTTTTGCATATCTTTCTGTATATGATATTCATGTCTGATATGTGTTACTTTCTGAAGGATCTTATTGAGATATGCCCTGATAAACTGGAAAATTATGAGGAGATGGTGAGGAACTTTTTCCGTGAACACATGCACGCTGACGAAGAGATCCGTTACTGCTTGGAGGGCAGTGGGTACTTTGATGTTCGCGACAAGGATGACAAGTGGGTTAGGATTTGGATAAAAGAAGGAGATATGATCGTCCTACCAGCCGGAATTTACCACCGATTCACTGTTGACAACGCAAACTATGTGAAGGTACCATTGGCATCTTCAATGCATAGGGGCCACTTAATTGATCTTCTAGTGTTCTTTTTGTGTCACCATTAATCATACCATCATAGAATCTGTTTTATGAGCTGATGCAAGGATGAGGTGTTCAAGAATAAGTGCATGACATTTCTGGTACTAGCAAAAAGCTTGGTCCAGTAGGTTTCGTTTGTTGCCATCATACTTATTCAGACCATGATACTCCTTGTCTTCAAACGGAAAATAGAGAAATAGGGAGTATTGGAGTATTTTGACTATTAGTATATTCAGTACAACTTATGTGAACATATTAATCCCTGAATACTGAACATACAGTAGAGGTGTCAGAACTGCATTTGTATAAAAGTTGTAATTTTTTGTAATAGCGGAGTACATGATAAGAGAAACTTACTGAAATGAGCTCATGGTACTTGGTTCAGTTGGCACAACAACTTGTACAATTATAGTATGTTTTAGCAGTTTGAGAAATCGTTTACCTTAATCACATCGGTTGGACTGATGTTAACAGAATTCTGACCGATACATTCCTGGTGCTTTTAAATGTGCAGCTCATGCGGCTCTTCATTGGGGAACCAGTCTGGACTGCATACAATCGGCCACAGGAGGACCATCCTGTGAGGCAAGAATATGTCAAGAGTCTGATGGGGAACACTGGATTCGCTCTTGTAGCACATTGAGCTTGCCAACAGGGGGCTGACTGCTCGGCAGTACTCTGTACAAACGAATATATGATACAAAGACTTATGTACGACATACACTTTGAGGAAACAATGCTGCATCATGAAACTATGTACATCTTATAGTTTGAGAAAACAATGCTGCATCATCATGAATCGTGAAACCTCATTTTCATTTTGATGTAAACGTAAAACAATCATATATGGGATACAATGTAGTTGTGTTTTTGATATACTCCATGTCTGTTTCGTGTAATCTTTACCGTTATAGTGGTTGTAAAACTGCATCTTGATTAGTCTTGTGCCGAGCAAGGTACCAAAACTGATGAGCCAGGGTTTGCCTGCTAAACTGAGATTTGTTGTCTCTAGGATTAAGACACAGGGACTGAAAACTGTAGGTTTCCAAAAACTTCTTCCCTGGTCGCTTTGTATGTTGTTGTGAGTACAAAATACAAAGCTATCTTGTGCTTGCAAGTAAATGAAATTTCCAGTTTCATCCTATTACCAACCATACTTTCTATTTCCTTGTCCTTTTTTTGCCCTCACTACTGAATTCATGTTTGAGACTTTAAATGGTTAGATTTGAATTAATTTGGTTGCAAATGGAAACCACCTGGGAACAAAAACATATTTGGGACTTTTTTTTTAATTGTGTTTCTGAAAGGATTTCAGTAAATATATACTGGATTCATGTTTGAGACTTTAAATGGTTTGATTTGGTTGCAAATGGAAACCTACCTGGGAACAAAACACATTTGGAACATTTTTCTTACTGGCGATTGATCATTTTTTAACTGAATCCTTTCAGATATGTTGATCATAGTGTCATCTAATATTCCAAATTTTCTTATTTACATGTGATCGACAGTATGCCTGTAAATATTGTTAGTTGTGCAAATGGAAACCATGTTGCTTCTCATCGGCGTAACTACTCCTGATAAACCATGACACTACGCATAGCACAGAGTGGAGAATTACAACTATAACAATCAAGGATTGGCATTTTATCTGCTTCTGTCACCTATCTTTTTTTTTGTGTGTAAAAAAAAAGGATAGGTGACAGAAGCAGATAAAAAAAAAAAAGGATAGGTGATAGTTGGCTTCTGTCACCTATCTGGTTTATTATTAGTATTTTTTATTTTAAATTGCCTTCACTACCTCGAAGCGGTCGTATTTAGCGGCTGCATGGCGTGGTGCCGGAGCCTTGTTCTGTTCTGGACAAGGAAATCTCTATTGTTTGTGTCTGCAGCCCCGCCGCAAGCAAGTCCAAAACCCATCCATATTCAATGCATCGGGACGGGATAGCTCGATGGAACGAGGAACACGGCGTGGACCTTGCGTGGGTGTGGGCTGGCTGCGTGCTTCGTGCAGCTTATGCCAACAAAAGTGGCTGCTTCCGTCAGTGCTTATTCAAATGACTACTACTACTATTCTAATATCGCTAACATGAATGGACTTGATAGAAAAGTATGCGGCTAAGAATGGTAGCAGTGCAGTAGTGCTGGGTCACTTTTAGAGTTGCGCTATGTCCAGGCTTCGACCATTTTTGGTTGCTCAGGAAAGCACAAGGGCTTCTACTTGAAAATTTATTTTTCCAAGGACCTTGACGTAAAACTCTCTTCACCAATCCCCAGCCACCGTATAGAAATTCTCGCTGCGGCGTCAGGATTCCGCCGAGGAAAGCAAGCAAAGCAACCAGCGCGCATCGAGAAATTGCTGCAGCATGGAGACGGATTTCCAGGTATCCACAACACAATCTTTCCCGCTGATATTTATGTTTCTTGTTCTTCTTTCCACGCGAGGATGAAAGGATGTGTGTTGGGTTGCGTTTGTGGTTACGACGGCAATAAGCGATGGGATAAAGAAAATAGGGAGAAGTTTTGAAGGGTAAGGGAAAGGGGATACAGTTGGGGGCCAGACCGATAGATTTAATGATGGGGATTTCGAAAGATTTTTCTGATGCGAGCCTTATGTTCGGCGTCGGGACTCGCTGCGCTCCCGATGTCTCTCTGACAGGAAAGGAGATGAACCGATGCTTCAATTGATGCGAGTCCTCATATAGAATGATCTAGTCCTAAGTCATGTAGTTTTAGAGCTGTTAAGCTGAAACATCATAAATTTTGAACTGGTCTTTGTTAATCTGGGAGGCTTGCACTGTCGCAATCATTTGCAGATTGAGTCCTTTTTTGTACCCATCTCATTAATATTTGTTTTGTCCCACTGTGTCCTTCGAAGTTGGAGGTCTGGAGGATGACCCAACGATGCTCAGTTGGCTTATTTCGTGTCTTATTAAGTGTCTTGAGGATATCCACTTGTTATTCCTTCATTTCTGCGTCCTCCATGGAGGAAAAGAAATTAGTTTGTCCAATTGTCCGTTTAAAGCAGAATCACATAATGCCTTATCCTCATTTCTTTCCAGAAAACAAATATACGAAGCTAAGATGCTTTACTATCCTGTGGTTGCCGTAAGAAATAACTTTCTGATGTTCGGAGCAATCTTGTAGCTCCATATTCCACAATAATATCTGAAGAATCGTTTATTTACCTTTTTCTACTCTCTGTTTCGTTTCTTTTGAACTGTCGTCCCATTAGCGAAAGAATAGTTTCCTTTTGGATTTGGACATACTGTAAACCTTATAGCGATGTGTATGCATCATCAGTCACTGGTTCTAGCTGTGTTTCAGTTAATTAGTTCAGTTGTGGATCAGTGGATGCCTTTATTGTAAACTCATGCTGAGGAATGATCGGCAATAATAATGGGAATCATCATAAATCCTATTTGAATTTACCTGACTTTCAATCAAGTTTCCCAATGCCGCTTCTTGCAAGTACACAGGAAAGAGGCTCAGAGATCTGTTACTGCTTGCATGTTTGTCTTTACGATTGCTTATATGTTATGCATAGGCTTAGTTACGTCACTTCAGGAGCCCGTTATTTCACTGAATGCTCTTAGATCAACTTGCACATTCTTCTTCACTGAATCGATTATATGTAGGCTTTCTGATATATTGCACTTGTCTAGTAGGCTTATCCCCTTTATTTTCTTCAATAGGATGGTAAGGTAGAAGTTATTGAGGCATGGTACATGGATGATAGCCAAGAGGATCAGAGGCTTCCTCATAACCGTGAACCTAAAGAATTCATTCCTCTTGAGAAGCTTTCAGGTTTGAACATTTGCAGCTCTGCATATTTACCATTGCTCGTGCTTGAACTCTAGTAGAAGTGACAAACAGTTCATTTCCCTGTTTATAACATTTGCATCTCTGATATCTAGAACTAGGAATTGTCAGCTGGCGATTAAACCCTGATAACTGGGAGAATGATGATAACCTCAAGAAAATCCGTGAAGCTAGAGGCTACTCTTATATGGTTTGTTCTCTATTCCTTGGACTTGCAATTGTGATTTATTATCTTCCATTCAGTCTAGTGTAGTTTGGTGTCAATAAAGTGGAAGCATTTATGCTTTTTTACCCTGTTACAGGACATTTGTGATGTATGCCCTGAGAAGCTGCCAAATTATGAGACCAAGATAAAGAATTTCTTTGAAGAACACCTGCACACTGACGAAGAAATACGCTATTGTCTTGAGGGAAGTGGTACGTATCTTGTTGAGAAACAACAAACAAGAGATAAATTTCGTACTTGCACAACAATAAAAAAGAACTTATATATATAATTGCTTTTTTTATGTTATCAAGGATACTTCGATGTGAGAGACCAGAATGACCAGTGGATTCGTGTAGCAGTGAAGAAAGGAGGCATGATTGTTTTGCCTGCTGGAATGTATCATCGCTTCACATTGGACAGTAACAACTACATTAAGGTATTTCCTGTGTCCTGACAACCTTTATGTTTTGGACTAAATGCCACATCCCGAGTCGGAGTGCAATGATTGTTTTTATGGACGGTAGCATCGGTGATGAGACACGCTTGTAGCCAGGAGCTATAGCGGGCTTGTGGATTTTTCTAAGAGTAACAAATGCTGGCTTGATGCAGACATTAGATATGATAATAGCAAACAAGCTAACACAAAGGCTTATCTCTACTACAGAGGCAGGCACGAACCCTTACCACACCACCTGTAGAACTTGCTACACATGACATAAATGGGTTACACTTACTAAGTTAGGTTCACACTTCATTAGATATATAGCAGTAAAGACATAGTCGTGCTTTCTATTTTGCTGTCAAGATTTAGCTCTGGAATTGTTTGACATGGACACAGATTATATGAACTGAGATTCATATGAGAATGTTACTTCGGAACACCAATGAATTGTTATTGGAGCTGTGTTCTTGTGGTTATCAAAAAACTTTCTTTGTACAGGCAATGCGGCTCTTTGTTGGTGAACCTGTTTGGACACCGTACAATCGTCCCCATGATCATCTGCCAGAGAGGTAAATTCAGAATTCATTACCCCTCCTGCTTCACAGCTTCCCTTCTTCTCCCCTTACAGAGTGGTTGTATCCTTGCAGAAAGGAATATCTGGACAAACTTCTCAAGTCGGAAACCGGAAACCCACCCGTTGAAGCTCGTTGAGGATGCCTGAACCGAGCGATCAGGATATTGCGTGATACATCCTAAATAGAATTTTACAAGTGCCTTCTGGTCAGCTTCAGCTTGTACCTTTCATATTCATATCTTCAATAAATACTAGTGGGAAAAACGGGAGCTGTACCCCTTCATATTCATATTCATAAGGTGTTTGATGGTGAAAAAAAAAAATATACAAATGCACGCTGATTTCCTGAGTATAGTCGAAATTTTCTCAGTTCCTATTGATCCTAAATCTTCTAATCTATCTTCTAATCTATCTTCTATAATAATACTAATAAGTTTATAAAATATGACATGTCTGTCACTTTGGGTCTGCCCTGCTACCGCTATGGACGCACGATCTGAGTCGTCTTTGTGTGTTCGCCTCCGCTTGAGTCGTCAGATTTTTTGTTTCGTCCCTCTGCCTGCCTCCGAGTTCAGCTCAACTCAGCCTGCTCGTCCTTCCGTCTCCACTTCTACTTCGTCCCCTACCTCCTTTCCCAATTGGAGCCTGACTCTACCGTGTCTCGTCTTCTGCATCGACTCTTCTACAATTATGTTGTCTCTCATGAGTTTCCTTCCCTTTCTTTTCCTAAAAAGATTTGCCACTACAAGGGAAACACCCCTATAGCAACGCATATATGCACTGCAAGAAGTCTATATTAGCGTTGGAAGTGTCTATACCAACGCTTCTAATATCCGTTGCAAGAACTGGCGTTGCAAGGATCTTTTCCAACGTATACACAAGCGTTGGTAACATGTAGGAATAACCGTTGCTGACTTGCAACGGATGTATTCAACCTTCAGCAACACTTATAAGCGTCAGCATCGACAGTAACCAATCCAATTACTAATTTTGTATTTGTTACCTTCATTTTAAAATATTGTAAATCCCAACAATAAACTTCAGTTAAGTATATGCTAAAAGATTGCAAAGTTGATACAGAAGATTCTTTATTTCATTAAAAATTCAAAACTTCAAATACAAGCATCTGTACATGCTCTTCAAGCTATCATTTTTGTAACATCATCACAACAAAAACTAAGTAGTAAAATCTAACATGACTATTCCCTTGGAATGTATTCATTCTGCATAGACCCAACTCTCCAAACTACACTAAATTTCTTCGAAATATATTCACTCTTGGTCATATCAGTGCTCTCTAAGCGTGACAAGAAAAGATCCAGTAAAGGAGCAAGCATCCCGCATGACAAGCACATCGCAACCATTCTCCTTTTTTTCTTCTCCTGACCTCAGACAGCTCAATATCTAATATCCCTGCAGTTGGAAACTCTTCTTAGGACCGAACTAAAAAGGCTAACGAAATCATATAAAAAAATTTAAGCATTGTATAATTATGCATACCAAATGTATAACTTCTGCCACCCATGATTGATTGATCGAAAATAGCATCAAATTTACTTGTGTCTGGTATCACAGAATGCCCTGCAACCACGTCTACATTTCTCCCTGCAAAAGCTGCTTTGAGAGGAATAATTAACTCAGCACCGTCTTTTATCAAATACCATTTCTATGCTATCTATGCTATAAGTATAACGTCAATTAAAGTCAGAAAAGAAAAATTGGAGTGCTTCAGTGGCATTTGAGATGTCTGTACTGTACGAGTTGTGCAGACTACCATACTCTGTTTGAATCACAAGCGGAGATGAAAAGATGGTCTTATTACAGAAGTACTATTGATAATCCATAATCAATGAACAGCTAGGATATGTTACACTAGATTGAACTACATTAGATTACCTCATAGCCAATCCATTTCGGTGTCAGTTGTTGCAAACTGAGAACAGAGCGTTCAGTTCACTTGAAACAATTCTAGTCTTGTTAAACAGCCGCCGTCGTACTCACGACGAGCTCCGAGCTGAGAGAAACCGACATCGTGGAGCTCCCCAAGACGTTTTCGTCTCGCCACGGCCGTCAGAAACAATGGCCTTTCCTGGTTTATTACGTGAAAGACACCACCCGTTCAGACCCACACGCGTTCACCATCGTCCCAGCATGAGGCGCGGCGGCGAGCGGGCGAGGCACAGGCCTGGCAGCGAGCTAAGCAGCGGGCAGGGAAGTTAAGCACGACGGTGGGCGCACGTGGCGGTGGGCAAGCGACGAAGGTCTGGCCTAGGAGTGCACGGCTGGCGAGTCTACCGAAAGCGCACGCAGTGGTGCAGGTTGGCGTTGACGACATCTTCTGAGTTGCGCGGCTGCGCCTCATCTGCTGCTGCAACAAGCTCGTCCAATTTGAGAGCCGAAGCAAGTTAGCCAAGCACACACATCTTTTCCGTTTTGGTGTCGCCCAGTCAAAGCAGAGCAGGTTCATTCCAGAGTTTTTTTGTTGGATTGGATCAACACATATAGTTTTTTCTTTTTTTGGTTACAAAGAAGATTTGGCTGATGTTCTTCGAGCAATTTAGCTCTGTCTGCCGTGACTGCAATGGGCAGTAGGTGACTAACGGACCTGAATTCTAGGACTCTCACATGTATGACATCTGCAACTCTGTTGTTTATGCAGGTTCATTCCTGGTTTTAGCAAAAAACGGTCCTGATTTAATTGAAGGAAGACTTGAAATTTGTGTTGGTTCTCCAGAAATCTGAGGAGGTGCAAGCGCGTCAAGAATGTCTTTGGCTTTGGAATTTGCATTCCCATGATGCTACAGTAGAAGAACTAATCCTGTACTCTGGGTGGCTTTTCACTTTTGAAGAAGGCTTTGGTTCTCGACCCCAGGCCCCAGCGGCAAGAAGAAATTGAACAGAGCTGGACGTTTTTCTTCTCTGTTGTTGAGGTGCAGGTCTGAAGAAACGCACACAGGTTCATGTTCCTAGCTTGAGAGGTACTATACATTGCAAGGAGTAGTTAAAAGTTTGCTTGACATGTAACATCAATTGGCTCTACACACCAACTTGTGATCGGTGAGAGACTGCAAAGGCGTTATTTCTACAGGTACATGCTCTGAGTAGTTTTGAAAATAGTTAGGGGAAGCTATGTTGTCCTAGGTGTCCTAGGTATATATTAAAAAGTAAAAAGATGTACAAAAGTTTAGGTCTCAAGGGAAAGATTTACAAGTAGATGGGAGCATGCACTATCTGTAAATTTCTATATAGGTATAGCTAAGAAAAACCAATCGTTTATCCTTCTTTATTTAATACATCAGGTCAAATTTGTCTTAATAAATATTATTTGCAAAAGTAGTGGCTATTCGATATTTTGTTCAAAGTTATAACTGCCTGTTGCAACGCACGGGCAAATTGCTAGTAGTAAATATGGTCCGAGGCTGTCCGCCTTTGCTACGCTGAATCTGGGAAAGTGCAGATTACTTGCTGATAGTTCCTGGGAGCGGGAGTGTTCCAATGATTTTCTGGAAGCAGCTCTGTCTGCTACACTTCAGGTCCAATGTTTAGCCTGTCTGTCTATCCTTCACAATTGAAAAAGGTTTAGGCTCCACAGACATCCTTCAGACCTTCACCTTCTAGATTATGCATTGAGCTTTTACTCTCTTTGCACAAGATGTATACTAAGAAAGTATAATCTCCAGCCGCATCACACAATAATCAAAGATTTTTAAGAGCGTGTTTTTAGGAGCACTGCCAAACCATTTGCTCATCAAACAAAGGCGGTTGATTTACGCGTCTTTGTACTCTCATTTGGGTGAGAAAATGAGTTTGTGACGGGGTTACAGTACGAGGGGCCAAAAGTTGGGAGCCAATCCAAACTACTGAAAACCTTTGTGATAGTACATACTACATACTAGGGGCCAAAAGTTGGATGCCAACACAAACGTGCCCTAACACTATTTTTTTTTCTCGAACACGCAGAAAAGATACGTATCATTACATTAATAAAAGAAGAGAGTACCACACACACATACACACACACACACACGCCCTGGTTTCTTAGATTACATTTGCGCCTTTCTAAAATTTAAAACAACCCGACCTCAAGTCACATGGTGACTCAATCCCCAGCACGATCATCATGGTCAGTTAGTAAGGAAAGACCCTTAGCACCGGCCATGTTCCATAACCGAGTCTCGTCACCAGCCAACCAGGGTCGTGGAAATACTCAGGGATATCATTGCGATGTCGTCAAATTGTCCAAGCACCCAACACTATGAGTGAGTTTAGCCTTTTTTTTTTTAATTGTGGCGTCCAATTAGTTGGCAACTCGACACCACCATTCATCAAAATTTGTATCCGAGGGTTGAGGTGAGAGGGCACGAAGCCCTACTCGTTGTAGGAGTATAAACCAGAATTGGCGAGCAAAAACACAGGTGGTGAGGAGATGATGAATTGTTTCGTCCTCTTAGTCACACAAAGGGCAGCAGTCCGGGTGTGGGACGTTTCGCAGAGCCAATCGATCGGATGTCCAACAACGATCATGTGCGACCAACCATATGAAGAACACCCTAGCATTAATTGGTATCAGAAATTAGCCTAGATTGATTATGCCGGACTTCGTAGGTCTATATTATTTGAAATATAGTGAAGGGACAGAAAGCTCTATGCTACACCCCCACCAAAGAACTCGTCACCAATTTTTAATCTTTTCGAGTTGTCAGTGAGAGCAGAGCTTATGCAATTCGTTGTTTTTGATATGTTTATCCAGCCTTTTGCACCTGATGACAACGTAGGGGGTGGTTTTGTGACACTGATTCTTGTAACAAGTCCCAAGAGGTCAACAGGAAACAAGCTTTTTTTTCTTTACCACAACAGGAAAACAAGTCGTGCACGCATGCGAACCAAATTGAGCAACTTTTCCTGTAAGTATGTCCCAACATGCGGAGGACACGTGTCTTCTGAACCGTCAGCCCACAATATAAAAGGTCGGACAAGCGGAAATATGTAAAAAGTCTATTTTGCCTATCTCGACTTTCACCAGAATTCGATTTTCATCCCTCAATTACAAAACTGGGTAGGACAACTCCCTCAACTTTCAATACCGTTTGTTTTTCCTCCCTTGGGCGGTTTGGACAGTGGTATTGACTCTATTATTTTTTTTCCCTTTTATTCCTCTTCTATTATTGCTTTCAAACCCATATTTCCCTAGCTCAAAAAATCAAGCCAATTTTTGTCCTGACAGAACATTACGTGATGTACAAAGTTCATATTATTTTGAGATTTTTATCTAAAAATCTCCCAATGCGACTCAGTTTTCAAATTGATTTGAATTTTTAGGGGGAACAAAATATCTCTTAAAATATTGATAAATTCCCTAAAATTCTTCAAATGTAATTTTTGTTACACACTTATGTGCATATTTTGGAAGTTATTAATCAAGCTCATTTTTAATTTAGGTAAAAATGACCTTAATTAAAAACTTTCAGAACCCACACATATGTGTGTATGAAGAAAAATATTTTTCAATTATAGAGATTAAAATAGAATTTAAGGGAATTTATCAAGATTTTAGGAGGGCCTTTGTCCCTCCCTAAAAATTCAAATGAATTATGAAACTGAATCGCATTTAGAGATTTTTAGATAAACATCTGAAAAGAATATGGACTTTGTACAAACATAAAATTTGTTCACCATGTAATTTTCTGTCAGCACAAAAATTGGCTTGATTTGTTGAGCTAGAGAATTATGGGTTTCAAAGCAATAACAAAAGAGAAATAAAAGGAAAAAAAATAAAAAAGCCAATACCGTTGTCCAAACCGCCCAAGGGAAGAAAAACAAACAAAGTTGAGGGAGTCGTCCTACCCGGTTTTGTAATTGAGAGATGAAAATCGAACTTTGATAAAAGTTGAGAGAGGCAAAATAGACTTCTTCCCGGAAATATCTACTCCTTCCTAGAGGGGATCGTGCTGACTTGTCACCGGAATCTACTGTCTCGAGCGAATAAACTTTCCTGACAAATGGGCCAGAACTGGCGCGTTGCGGGCTGCCAATTGGGCCTTCCTCCCTCGACAAGACGCGGCGGCCACTAGCTCCGCCCGTGCGCCCGACTCCATTTTCCAGAACCTTCCGAGGCGACGCGACCCCCGACGCGTGGTCTAGAACCTTCCACAGCCCTCGCGACGTGTCTGGACGCGCCCGTACGGCGGGGTATTTAGCGGTGCGGCCGTCGCCCCCCCGCCCTTTTTCCCCAGCCGATTCACCGACCACTTTTTTCACCGCGCACAAATATCTATCTCCTCGCCCCTCCCCATTCCTTGTCTTTGCTGCCACTCCACCTGAGGAAGAAGACTTATCCTAGTAGAGGTTCCGTCCGATTCGCCTTCTGCCCGAGCGATTCGAGTTCTTGGTCCAAGGAATCGACTTCTTGGTTGGGTTCTTGGTCCCCGCGAGCCGGGTTCTTGGTTGGGTTCTTGGTCCCCGCGGGCCGAGTTCCTGGGCGGCGCGCCATGGACCAGGTGGCGCCGGGCATTGTGAAGGAGGAGCTCCTGGAGCACGAGGACGTCGGCGGCGCTGGACGGGACGCGCCGCGGCCGATGGAGGGGCTGCACGAGGTGGGCCCTCCGCCGTTCCTGACCAAGACGTTCGACCTGGTGGAGGACCCGTCCACGGACGCCGTCGTCTCCTGGAGCCGCGCCGGCAACAGCTTCGTCGTCTGGGACCCGCACGTCTTCGCCGACGCGCTGCTCCCGCGCCTCTTCAAGCACAGCAACTTCTCCAGCTTCGTCCGCCAGCTCAACACATATGTGAGTCAGCACGCCCCTCCCCGCTTCGTTCCCTTGTTCTTGGTAGCTAGCTGTGGGTGCTGATTCGGATACAGTCTGTTGATCTGCGCTTGATTCTATTGAAATGCTGGTTGCTACTGTTTCTTATGCGGCGGTCAAATAGAAGCGCCTCGATCTAGTGGCAATTTGATTCGTGTCTTGATGATGAGACGTTGTATAGTGACTGAACGAGAATTTGGTGGATTTATGTCGCTAAGTCCTAGTAATATCAATAACACTTCAACAAAGCATAGGCACTAACGCACTATACTGGCTTAGATTGCTGAAACATAGAGAATCGGATTTAGTGATGATGGATGGATGGATGCCTAGAAAGAAGTAAATATTCTACTGAGTCCAGTTGCAGATTTATCATGTGCTTGCATACCATCCCTGTTTATTTGAATACACTGGTCGAAACAATTGTTTCATGAACTAGGCCTGACTTTAAGAAAGGTTTCAGTTGTGCTCTTTGATGAGGTTGTGAAATGCAAGATATTCAGAACAAATGTAGGCTTCATTTCTGATTTCTGGTCTGGGCCATGTGTCGGTTTAGTTTTGAGGAAAGAATGTTAGCAGCCCTTCTCATGGTTGATAAGTTTCTGAGAAAAGATGACTACGTAAAATGATACTAGGATTTTGATCATACACTGTTGTTGGCAGTATGTTCTGTGTAATGGGACTTTAGTGTTTAGTTCATTCTTAAGTTTGATTTGGAGTTAGGTATGTGTATGAAGTAATACTTCCTTTTGAGGGTTTGTGCTTGAATGAATACATACTCCAGTGAGTCTCATCCTAAGGTGAGGCAAGGAGATCATGGGAGATTAGCTCTCCGAACAATCGCATAATCCTGACAGTTTGTTAAACTTTCTTGTTGTAGCTAGATGGAACAAGATACTGGATGAAGTACATGAACCAGATTGTTTTGTTCTAGAAGACTCAACTGATCACCTTCAAATGATATCGTATATTGCTGCTCATTCTTCCTGTTACACTGCAGAACATAAATACATGAGCTGTAATGCTTACAGAAAAAAAGTTGTTAATCGAACATATTGCCTTTGACTATGACCTGAAAATGGTCTTTGCTTGTCTTGCAGGGCTTCAGGAAGGTTGATCCTGACAGGTGGGAGTTTGCAAATGAAGGTTTCCTCCGGGGTCAGAGGCATCTGCTGAAGACAATAAAAAGAAGGAAGCCGCCATCAACTGCGCCACCATCACGTCAGCAGGCCCCGGCTCCTTCATGCCTGGAGGTTGGTGAGTTTGGATTTGAGGAGGAGATTGACAGGCTGAAGCGCGACAAGAACATCTTGATCACAGAAGTAGTGAAGCTAAGGCAGGAGCAGCAAACTACCAGAGATAGTATGCATGCCATGGAAGAGAGGCTACGTGAGGCTGAGCAGAAGCAGGTCCAGATGATGGGTTTCTTGGCAAGGGCTATGCGTAATCCAGAATTCTTCCAGCAGTTGGTTCAGCAGCAAGATAAGAGGAAGGAGCTTGAGGATGCCATCTCAAAGAAACGAAGGCGGCCCATTGACAACGTTCCATTTTACAGCCCCGAGGAAACAAGTCAGAGCGAGCAGCTTGATTCGCAGTTCTTATTTGATTCTGGTATGCTCGATGGGCTCAGTGAACCTGGGATGCCTGAGCTGGGGAATCTGGCGGTAAACCTTCAGGAGCTTGGCAAGGGTAATGCAGATGGTGGGAAGATGGATCAAGCTGGTGGCCAGTCAGAACTGAATGATGACTTCTGGGAAGACCTGTTGATTGAAGATTTTGGAGACAAGACAGGGCAGTCAGAGTTGGAGGGAAGAACTGAAGCTGTGGATGAAATTGCTCAACAGTTGGGGTATCTGAGTTCTACCAGCCCAAAATAGAGTTGCGTCCATACTTCATAATGCTCCACTCGACAAAAAACTGCTGCTTCAGTACTATTGCTCGTCGTCTCGAGCAATCTGGTATATTTCGAATTCAGTGACACAAATCCGGTCAATTCCTAAACGTAGTTTTAGTGACATTCTATTGTATCCATCTTGCTGGAATTTGCAGGAGTGACGATTAGAGTAGAGATGGATCTTACCACTATGGTTGACTGTTAGCAATGCAGTTTCTTGATTTTTGTTTCTGCAATCGCATTTTTAGATTTGTTCGTACCTTTCATTCTTTCTGAGCCTTTCTCAATTGTTTCTCGTGCAGTTGACTGGTGGAGATGTATGGCTGTTTGAGGCGTTCTTGCTGGAGCTCAGACCGTGGACGCCACTGGCTCTACAAGGAAGCACACTCACACATTGGCATTGGGAAACTATCATGAATAGCCATGATCAATTCCTTTGGTGCAGATGTTACTGGACCCATGAGGCATAGTCTTGCCTAGCCCCTACGATGCTGACTGCAAACTGATCCGCTGACTGCAAACTGATCCGATCAAAAACTTCAGGAGACAAGACTAATGTACTTCTTACAATCGGGAACTGTGGAATGGTTCTAGTGTATACCCAACAATCGTTGGGTCAGGTTCTCCTGTTGTAGGTTATGCCCTTCAGGTTCTTGCATCTGATTGTAGGTTAAGTCCCCTAGGGGGGGCCAATAGTTACCATGTTTAGGTACCCAGGAAGGATGTGTCACGACGCAGGTGACTACCGAAGCCAGCCCACCAAGCTCAGCTGATGAAGGGAACGGGAGGGAGGCCCAGAAGCGCAGCAAGAGGCCTAAGAAGTCCAACTCGCTGTACCCTCCTGCCTTGTGGGCCAAGTAGATGGTGTTTTGGCCTGCGCGTCGATACTAGCTGGGTATATTAGGAAGAGAGCGGAGTGGGAGTTGGGTGCGAAATATTGTAACCTCTCGAACTACTTCTCAATATACAGCTGTTCTTTCCCTGCCTACTCTGTTCTTGCTTCCTCTACCCCGATTCTTTGCTCTCTACCCCCAAATTCTCTCCGATTCGCATGAGCCTCAGTTAGGATCGTGACATCTGGTATTAGAGCAGTTCAATCCTGGCCGCCTTGCCCGATTATCTGAAGAAACCCACCTACCAAACTCGAGATCAGAAGAGGTTCCTGGAGATGGAAGAGCAACTCAAGTCCATCGCGGCGATGTTGAAGGATGTCTCCAACACCAACGAGACGTTGAAGGATGTCTCCAACACCAACGAGACGATTCTGAAGAAGGTGGAGTCCCTGGCGCTTGCAGTGAAGGATCTGGAAGAGTGGAAGCCAGCGATGGAGACGATTGCGGTGCTGCAGGAGGAGGCGCAGGCGATGAGTGTGGCGCTTCCGAAGATGCAGAAGGCGGTCGAGTCACTGGGCGGTGAGTTGAAGGCACTAGCGGTCGCGCTGCCGCAACTCGAGTCAGCCTTCTCCACCCTGCGCGTCGAGGTGAAGACGGTGGCGACTTCGCTTGCGGGCGAGGTGTGCGATCTGCGCACCCAGGTGTAGCAGATCGATCGGGGATCGGCGACATCAAGCAAAACGGATCTACCTCCCCTGCTTCCCACACCGGGACATTGCAAGTTGGAGGAGACGCCCGTGCTGCGCATCGCCGGAGATCCCAGGCCAAATGGCCACCGCTACGCTTCGTGGAACCGGGGGGAGTTTGGGGAAAATTTTTCCTCGAATTCGCCTCCGGACAAGGGTACGATACCGCCACCACCACCTGATCCCAATTTACATACTCATGCTTCTAATGCTAGTGAACCTGCTCCTAGAGTGTGGGGTGGGTATCATGCTGCATCTCTGCCTAAAATGGATTTTCCGCCTTTCGATGGGTCTAATCCGAAGGCATGGAGATCTAGATGTGAGTCCTATTTTGGGGTCTTTGGGATTCAGAGGGAGTTGTGGGTTAAGATTGCTACTCTGCATTTTTCTGGTAGTGCTATGACTTGGTGGCAGTCATCTAAGTTTCAGGACAATATCACTCAATGGGAGCAGCTCATTCCCATCATAACTGACAAATTTGGTAAAACAGAATTTGAGTCCTTAGTGCGTCAGTTTACCAATCTTAAACAAACTGGCTCTGTCTCTTCTTACACCCAGTTGTTTAACGAACTCATGCATGATCTGGTGGCGCACCATGCCTCTTGGGAGCCGATGTTCTTTGTCACTCAATTTCTGGATGGGCTTAAGGATGAGATTCGTAATGCTGTTCTATTGCATCGTCCGAAAGACATCGATTCTGACGCCTCGTTGGCCCTGTTGCAGAAAGATTTGGTGGACGCAACGCGCCGACGTCATGGGCGCTGCTCGGAGCAAGGGTCAGGGCATCGAGCTCCTCCACGCTCTGCCTTGCCCTTACCTGCACCACCATCTCAGAATGGAAGGCGTGTAACACTCCATCATCAGAAGACAAGAAAGTGGCGGATACATCAAGAACTGCTCGGCCTCCTGACGACAGGTTTTCTGCTTGGCATGCTTATTGCCGTCAGAATGATCTCTGCTACAAGTGCAAGGAAAAATGGGTTTATGGCCACAAGTGCTTACCCTCGGTGCAATTACATGTACTTGAGGAGATTTTTCAGTTCCTGTCTGTTCCAGGAGATAATTTTTCAGGTTCTGACTTTGGTGGTGAATCTGGTGAGGAACAATTGATGACCATATCTAAGGAAGTCGTGGCTGGAACTGAATCTGTCAAGACTGTGAGATTGCAGGGTATGATCCAGGGTCATGAAGTCTATATGTTGATTGATTCTGGGAGTTCTCATTGCTTTGTCAGTGAGCAGTTTGTTGCAAGAATTCCTGATCAAGTGGGGGTGGCCATACAACCTTTGAGGCCTCCTTTGGAATGAAGGAAAAACGTAGGAAAAATGAAGGATTCCGGTTCCTAGGGAATGATTCACTGTAGCAGCCTTTGGTTCGTAGGAATGGCTCACAGGAAAAGTGGAGGAAATTTTCCTTTGAGGTCGATTTTGGAGGAAATCCACAGGAAAGTTAGCATGTGCTCCGACCTCTTTTTTCTACCGGCTCGCGTAGGATCGAGGCATGGTCCATGCTTAACCCCATCGAACAACAAGATTAGGAGCTTGCCTGCACCGCAGACCAAGGTCCTCTCACCACAGCAACTCAATCGAGTTTGCCCATGCGCCCGATGCTCAGCTCCGCCGCGCACCTCTCCTTGGCCAGGGCTGCAGCTCGCTCCGCCGTAGATAGCCCCCCTGGCTGCTGCTGCTGCTAGTCAAATCCGTAGAGGCAATTTCTAGGAGCAAGGATGAGAGGCCCGTCTCCATAGCTGGTTGTGGTCGTGTCTTGGATAGTAACTGAAAGAACGGTGAAGGATGGTTGGGGAGCAGATGTTTCGTTCGCTGCCTGGGAAGGGATAAGGATTCACATTTTTTTTTTCTTAAAGAAAAAAAGGAGTGATGGTGTTTTTATGGCTCTAATCAACATTGATGTACTTAATCATCCTAAAAATTCCTATGCTTTTCCTGTGACTCATCCAAACGAACATTTCTACAGAATTCCTGTGTTTTGCAATCCTTAGGTTTGCACATGCATTCCTATCCTATTCCTGTGTTTTTCCTGTTCCTGTGTTTTTCCTATCCTGCATTCCAAAGGAGCCCTGAGAGTGAAAATTGCTGAGGGGGTATTTTGCACTGCAACAAGGAAATTCTCAACTGTAATTAGTGGGTGCAGGGTCATAATTTCACCAGTAATCTGAAGGTCTTGCCATTGGGGGGCTATGATATTATCTTGGGGATGGACTGGCTCGAAAAGCATAGCCCTATGACTGTTCACTGGGGCCACAAGCAACTCACCTTTCAACACAATGATCACTGTATTACCCTGCAGGGCATTACTTCTCAGGTGACTCAGTGTGCTATGATCTCGGCTGAACAGGTACAAGCTTTGGCTAGAAGACATGCTATTATTGCGGTTGTGCAACTATGTGAAGTCAATGAAGTAATTCAAGCTGAGCCAATACCTGGAGTAATTCAGCAGCTGTTGGATGAATACAAGACTCTCTTTGATGAACCCAAGGGGTTACCACCATAACGGCAGTTTGACCACTCTATACCCCTGATACCTGGAGCCAATCCAGTGAATGTGAGGCCTTATAGATACAACCCAGCCCAGAAATCAGAGATTGAGCAGCAGGTGATTGAAATGCTCAGACAAGGAATTATCCAACACAGTAACAACCCTTTCTCATCTCCTGTACTTTTGGTGCGCAAGAAGGATGGTACTTGGCGATTTTGTGTTGACTATCGCCACCTTAATGCTATCACCATCAAGAATAGGTATCCATTGCCTATCATTGATGAAATCCTGGATGAGCTAGCTGGAGCAGTCTGGTTCACAAGCTTGGACATGCGGGCTGGATATCACCAGATCAGGATGACTATTGAAGATGAGGCTAAAACTGCTCATAGTGGACACTACCAGTTCAAAGTGATGTCCTATGGCCTTACTGGGGCACCTGCCACTTTTCAGAGTACCATGAACACTATATTGAGACCACTGCTCACAAAAGGGGTGCTAGTCTTTATAGATAATATCCTGATATATAGCAAGACCCTTGAAGAACATGAACAGTTACTGAGGGAAGTGTTCAGATTGTTGAATGAGCACAAGCTTAAGTTGAAACTATCAAAGTGTGCATTTGCACAGCCCAAAATTACCTACCTTGGTCATGTGATCAGTGCTGCTGGAGTCTCTACTGACAACAAGAATATTGTGGCTGTGCAGAGGTGGCCCACACCTGCAAATGTTAAGGAAGTCAGGGGGTTCTTAGGGTTAGCTGGCTATTACCGCAAGTTTGTCAAGCACTTCGGCATTATCAGCCGACCTCTCACTGATTTGCTTAAGAAACATGAAGTGTTCCAGTGGACCCCAGAGAAGGAGAAAGCCTTTCAATCTCTGAAGCAAGCTCTCATTTCAGCTCCGGTGTTAGCCCTACTAGACTTCAACAAGACCTTTGTACTGGAAACTGATGCATCGGACAAAGGTGTAGGGGCTGTACTTATGCAAGACAGACACCCAATTGCATATCTCAGCAAGGCCTTGGGACCCAGGAATCAGCAGCTGTCAGCTTACCAGAAGGAGTGTTTAGCTATTCTCATGGCAGTTGAGCACTGGAGATCTTACTTGCAAGGTGGAGAGTTCATCATTCGCACTGATCAAAGGAGCATTGTGCATTTACAAGACCAGCGAGTTACAACACCCTGGCAGCAGAAAGTTCTGACCAAGCTGTTGGGATTGCAATATAAATTAATCTATAAGAAGGGGGTGGATAACAAAGCAGCTGATGCATTGTCTCGTTGCAGAACCCCTGAGCAGAATGATCTCATGGCCATTTCTTCATGTGTACCTTCTTGGATTGCTAATATTGTCTCTGGCTACAAGGAGGATTCCCCTACGCAAGAGTTGGTTGCACAGCTAACTGTATCTCCTGATAAACACAAGCACTTCACTCTGAAAGATGGTGTGCTCAGATATCATGGGCGTATCTGGATTGGTCACAATACAACCATGAAGCAAACTATCTTACAGGCATTACATGCAAGTGCCATTGGTGGGCATTCTGGCTTCCAAGTAACCTATAGCAGAATCAGGAAGATGTTTGCGTGGCCTGGACTTAAGCATGACGTGAAGGACTTTGTGGCTACTTGTACCACTTGCCAGCAGGCTAAATCTGAACATGTTCGTTATCCAGGCTTATTACAACCATTACCAGTCCCGAATCATGCTTGGCAGGTGGTGACACTGGACTTTATCGAAGGGCTGCCCAAATCAGCCAATGCAAGTTGCATTCTGGTGGTTGTGGACAAGCTTACAAAGTATGCGCACTTCATTGCTTTGACCCATCCCTTTACAGCCTTTCAGGTGGCACAAGTATATTTTCACAATGTGTATAAGCTGCATGGCCTACCTCAGTCGTTGATCTCTGATCGCGACCGCATCTTTACAAGCAATCTGTGGAAGGAGCTCTTCGGCTTGGCTAAAGTCACTCTGTGTATGTCCTCTTCCTATCATCCGCAAACGGACGGGCAGACAGAGCGGGTAAATCAATGTCTGGAAGCATACTTGAGGTGCTTCGTTAACTCCTGTCCTAAGAAATGGAGTTCTTGGCTCTCGCTGGCGGAGTTTTGGTACAACACATCTCTACACTCATCTTTGGGGTGCTCACCTTTTGAGGCATTATATGGTCACGGTCCTAGGCACTTTGGTCTTTCGGATTCCGACACTTGCACTGTTCCTGACTGAAAACTTGGCTACATGAGAGGCAGCTCAAAGTGAATTTACTTCGCCAGCATCTGGAACGTGCAAGGCAGCGCATGAAGGATCAGGCTGACAAGAGGCGCTCGGAACGCGCCTTTGAGGTGGGTGATTGGGTGTTCCTCAAACTGCAACCCTATGTGCAGTCCTCGGTGGCTGTTCGCACTAACCATAAACTAGCGTTTCGCTACTATGGGCCGTATCAAGTGGAATCCGGGGTTGGCGCCGTGGCTTACAAACTGAAGTTGCCATCATCCTGCCAGATCCATCCAGTTATTCACGTGTCTCAACTTAAAAAGATTGTTCCACCTACTGCTGTGGTACTGACTAATCTTCCTGATCATTCGGAGGATGACGAGATCGCTGATGAACCAGAGGAGATCTTACAGCGTCGGCTGCATAAAGTGGGCGCCAAGACAGCTGAACAAGTACTCATCAAGTGGACCGGCAAGTCGGCTTAATTGGCGACTTGGGAGAACGCTCAGGAGTTGCGCCATCGTTTTCCTGCAGCTCCGGCTTGGGGACAAGCCGTCTCTGAAAGGGGGAGGAATGTCACGACGCCGGTGACTACCGAAGCCAACCCACCAAGCTCAGCTGATGAAGGGAACGGGAGGGAGGCCCAGAAGCGCAGCAAGAGGCCCAAGAAGTCCAACTCGTTGTACCCTCCTGCCTTGTGGGCCAAGTAGATGGTGTTCCGGCCTGCGCGCCGATACTAGCTGGGTATATTAGGAAGAGAGCGGAGTAGGAGTTGGGTGTGAAATATTGTAACCTCTCGATCTACTACTCAATATACAGCTGTTCTTCCCCGGCCTACTCTGTTCTTGCTTCCTCTACCCCGATTCCTTGCTCTCTACCCCCAAATTCTCTCCGATTCGCATGAGCCCCAGTTAGGATCGTGACAGGATGGAACATCCTTGCTGTTTAGAAATTATAGTTGTTTTGTTTAGTTCAGTCTCGAGATAAGAACTATATGTTGAACACCTTCACATTTCTAACAGAGTTCAGGTACTCAGGAAGGATGAGAACTACATTGGTTAACTCTGTGTTAGAAATGCTCGCTGCATTATCGTGGGATTTTTAGAACATGGCAAACACTGACTTGCCATAGGTTGTGCGGTTTCTTAAAATGTTTGTGTCATTTCGAAGCGGTCATTGCAGAGCTCGAAGGTAGTGGATGGGTTTAAGGATTGTGGGCGGCAAACGGTCACTATTAAGAGATGTGGGTCGCAGAGGATGGTTATACGCTGATCAGGAGAAAGCGGAAACACTCTAATCTTGTATGGCTTTCAGGCTGACTAAATGGTATTCATATGCACTTTGTGTATCTTTCGCTAAAGTGAATATAACATTTGAACAAACATGATAGATAAAGAGAAAATTGGAATAAGCTGTATCAAAACAGTGACAACTCATCCATCTTTGCTAGTCTATTTGCTCGTGCAAACAGCATGGTTAGACCACCACTTTTCCAATTGAGCTAAGTTCTCTAGAAACATTAAAAGAACAAAACTGCATTAGACCCAACCACCCAGCACTAGGTGTGCCCACAATGAATGGCAAAGGGAATTAAGGGAAAAGGACCCCAACAATTCTCCTCTGTGGGGGCATTGGACCAGAAAGAATGGATGGAATGAGAAAAGGAGATACACAAAAGAAGAAAAAGATTAAAGTATGTAGCAACAAGGAATTAACATCAGAAAACATGCTTGATATTGCGGGCTAAAAGAGATCAGGAGCTTCAGAAAGATCCTTAATTAAAGACTGTGATCTAGCCTGCAGGAAAGAGGGTAGAGACAAGACGGGATGACTGATCTGACTTTTATGCCTGCTCTAGGCAGCCTTTCAAACACAAAATACGCTCCTACGACCTGCTACAAGTAAACAGAAAGCAGGGGGTGTTCGTTTTATGGGGGTCTAAAATTTAGAGGGGTCTAAAAAAAAAATCTTATCATTTAAGAGTATTAAATAAAGTTTAATTACAAAACTAACTGCATAACCCCTGGTCTAATTCGCGAGACGAATCTAATGAGGGTAAGCAATCCGTGGTTAGACAATGGTTACTGTAGCATTACTGTAGCATGACTGTAGCAAAACATAGCTTACTTAGGCTCGTTAGATTCGTCTCGTAAAGATGTACCCATCTGTAAAAAGGTTTTGTCATTAAACTTTATTTAGTACTAGATTCTCTTTATTTAGAGGCCTCTAAAATTTAGCGCTAAAAGAAACGAACAGTGCGCTAAAAGAAACTTTATTTAGTCTTTCAAACATCAGTGACAAGATGTGTGCAAACTCTGAAAAAATAACTGGTGAAATAAGACCAGATGTACTTGGCGGAAAATAAATGAAAATTAAAATTTAAAAGGAAGGGGGATCAATCATCAATGAGTGGGTGTGCTCTGTGCTGTTGCTTTTTGCTTTGTTTTGTAGGGTGAGAGCTTGATGCCCTGTTTGTGCATGCTCTACCCCCATCTTTTTTCTCTTTTCCTTTCTAGTCATTGCTATAATTCCCTTGGTCGTCTCCAGCTACAGTACATGCACAACCACAGCTCCAGCTGAGATTAGTAAGCAGGCCACAAGTCAGTATGACTGATCTATTTATGCTGGTTACATAAACATCCTACTCACTCCACAAAAGGGAAATCAGGGGAAAAGTAACGATTAGATAATTCACATCGGTCTCACTTCATTTTTGAAATCACAGAACACTGATGTACACTGATGTAACATGCCTATCATCTTTGACACATAAGAGGAAACCAATAAAAACTCGCGCCTTTACCACATCTCTGTCATTGCAAGTTTATGGTGAAAGCCGGAGTCGTCAAGTGAAAGTTGGACTAGCCCTGCCTAGCCGAAACGCGCAGCACTACGGACCATTTCCACTTCATAAGTTCGAGCTTTGACATTTAAGCGTACAATTTTCTCTTTTTTAGCACGGTATATCGACACTGCTCTGAGGCTGAGCACGTCACTACCAAGAAAACCAAAGTTGTAGCGATGTTGTCTCATGTCAGTACGCCACATGCATGCATGGCACATGTGTTTATCTGCAACTTAACCAAATGAACTAAACATGGTGCGTGACAGCTCCCAAACCGCACTGGTTCATGCCTAAGCATATCGGGCACGGTCGGATATGTTGGTGCTGCATATGGATGCATCGGCCTGGCCGTGTATAAGCAATCATCTAGTATCATGCAAGCTGCCATCGAGAAAAGTTGTATAGTAGAAACTAAAGGGAGGAAAATAAAAGAGGGCACGGTTAGATGGCGTCGTAGCTAGCTTTTTGGCCCAGAGCCGCAGAGCGAGTGCACTCATTGCGCGTCGTAGGCCTTCTTATTCTGGCTGCAGCAACTGCAGCCTGCAGGAGGCAACGCCAAACCCACACCACAACCTCCTCTCTGACGCCTTTTCCTGCAATCAGAGCAGCAGATTGCTTGCTCCTCCTGCTCTCTCCTCCCTCAAATCTCATCGCAAACACGCTTAGCAGCAGCAGCAGCAGCCAGAGCTTGAGACCACACACACAACCACTTTGTTGGAGTTCAGGTTCAGAGAGGGCAAGAAGAGGACACCAATAACAGACACGGTAGGAGATCCAGGGTGGTGATCGAGTGAGTGGCGACCATGATGCTCTCTGATCTCTCGTCTGACCAGGAGGCCACTGGATCCAGCTCCCACGGCGGGGACATCGCTAGCTGCTACGCGCTGAGCCGCCCTCTCTTTGTCACGCCGCCGGCGGCCACGGCCATGGGCGCCACGCTGCCGCCGCCGCCGACGCAGCTGGAGCAGCCCAGGGCGGCGGGGACAAAGAGGAAGAGGAACCAGCCCGGCAACCCAGGTAACTAATTAACTACTCTTTCTTGCGTCGCGACAAGAACAGTTTAATTTCCGGCTTAATTTGCATCAAGAACTAGTACTTTTTTTTTTCTTTTTGTTCTTGCTGACATGTACAATAATTTCGTCATGCGATCGAGAAGACCCCGAGGCGGAGGTGATCGCGCTGTCGCCGCGGACGCTGGTGGCGACGAACCGGTTCGTGTGCGAGATCTGCAACAAGGGGTTCCAGCGCGACCAGAACCTGCAGCTGCACCGCCGCGGGCACAACCTCCCCTGGAAGCTCCGCCAGCGCGCGCCGTCCGCCGTCGCCGGCAGGCAGCAGGGCGACGCCGCGCAGCCGCCGCCGCGCAAGCGCGTGTACGTCTGCCCCGAGCCCACCTGCGTGCACCACGACCCCGCAAGGTACGTTCCGAGCAGCTAGCTAGCTCGATCAAAAGAGACCTTTTGTGTCGTCACTGTCGTGGAAATGAACAAGAAATAAATCAACAAGAAATCATTGGCGTGGTAATCATCAACACGTGAACCAACTGGTGCAGGGCGCTGGGTGACTTGACAGGGATCAAGAAGCACTTCTCTCGGAAGCACGGCGAGAAGCGGTGGCGGTGCGAGCGGTGCGGGAAGCGCTACGCCGTGCACTCCGACTGGAAGGCGCACGTCAAGGGATGCGGCACGCGCGAGTACCGCTGCGACTGCGGCATCCTCTTCTCCAGGTGGGCATTTTTGCCATCCTAAGCAGGACACACACATTATAGCATATGTTCTCCTGTCGCTCGATCTTGTGTTGTTGGCCCTGCTCGACCGATTTTCTTGCTGTTCTTGGAATATTATTAGTGCATGGAATATCATGATAAATATGTGTGACTTTGTCATGTTCATATGTTATGTTATAAGTTGTCGTGTTTATTATCATGCTTGAAGGTCAAAATTCTTTGATATTAATTCTTAATTTACCATCTGTTTTATGGGAATGCACGAGTCTTACAAACTTCTCTGCTGCTAGTGTCACGTATGTGATCACATGAGAATTCATGTAGAATTTCAGGGTTTTCATCTGTCATATCCATGCACCAATAGCACAATTGCATATTTTACTTCACATGATCTCTGTTTGGAGATAAAAATGATATGATATCCTGTGTGTACATGTGACTCCTCATGAACCCCAGGGAACTTGGTACATTTTTTTCCCCGGTCATGTCAGGAAACAGACAGGCCTCCTGGTCAAAGTTGCAGACAACACGGTATATTTGGAAACATCCAGCCTGCAAATACTTTACCGTTGTCCACGTGACCATGAATTTCAGCCTACCGCTACCTCGGGAAATTTAATTATGACACACAAATTCTGCAATCTGCTGTTGCAGTGCACCAGCACTGCCATATGATCGTTTTCATATTTCCACTTCTTGTTCCCCACTTCCTACATTAGAGAGTGGAATTGAAGGAGGACGTTTCAAGTAGTATGTGTGGCAATTCAGCTGGCTTGACAACACGTACATTTTCAAGATAAAATAAAAAGTAGTTAAACATGTGTGTGGACGTCACTCCAAATGTAGAGTACTAGTGCATTTAGCCTACACCGTCTAGACAAATATACCCCCAGTTACCATGTAACATGAATGATAACTTCAACCCACGTTCACAACGCAGAGACGTCTAACTTTACTTCTAGTGTCACAAAAGAAACTGACAAAAGAACCTAAGCTAATCATATGACAAAACCCTTTTTACACCAAAGTTAGATGTAACTTTACGTGCATGGATGACATTGATTACTCGTACATGTGAGCATGCATCAATAATTTATTAACCTATTGCTACAAACTAATGGTTGACTCTTCTTCTGATCCTTTTGTTTAACCCATCCATGTTCGTGCAGGAAGGACAGCCTGCTGACACACAGGGCCTTCTGCGACGCCCTAGCTGAGGAGAGTGCAAGGCTTCTTGCAGCTGCTCACAACAGCAGCACCATCACCGACATCAATGGCAGCAGCAACAATAATCTTCTCATCACCAACAGCAGCACACCACTATTTCTGCCGTTCTCCAACCCTCCTCCTGCAGCTCATCAAAACCCTAATCCCCTCTTCTTCATGCACCAAGAAGCTCCCCTCCTGCAGCAGATCCAACATTCAACGTATCTTGACCTCACTGTCGACGCCACCGTCAGCACCATCACCGGCGACAACGTTGCTGATACGATCAGCTTTGGCCTTACACCGGATAGCTCGGTGGCCCTGCACGCCGGCGGCGGCAACAGCAGGCGCCTCACCAGGGACTTCCTCGGCGTCGATGACGGCGAGGTCGAGGAGCTGCAACTGCCGCTGTGCGCCACCGCTGCTGCCGCTGTACCACGCGCCGCCAGCTGCGCCACCGACCTGACCAGGCAGTACTTCGTCGAGCGGCTGCCGCCGGTGAACGACACGTGGAGCCACAACTTCTAGGCTCGGATGAAGAGAAGCCATTCAAAACTGCTTATGCACTCTTGGTGAAGAGCAATCCAACATAGTGCGCGACATGACATCTTGTCCAGTGCTGTTAATTTCTTGATCTCCATTAATTTCCTAGTTTAATTCTCGATAGTTCAGGGTACACGGAATCAACTTTCACAACTTCCAAGGCATCGACCATCAAATTTATGTTGGGTTTTATTTGTATTTTATGAGAGGCATATTCTCGATGGGATGGATGTGATAATATACCCTGAAACTCTTATGTTTCTTTGTGTTGGATATGAATCTTGTGCACAAATTTAAACAGTCTAATCTACTGCTCAACGGAGTATGCATCCGTTGCAACGTGCATGATGAGTGCATGCCATAAGGGACCACGAACCCCCATTTTTAGGACCATATATGCGTGGCGAGATGTATACATGTATGTATGTGCAATCCCGAGATAGGGCCTAGCACATAGTTTGAGAAAGATGAGGAAGATGGAAAAGGACCTATGCAAAATGTGTGCAGGCTCTCTTTATTGTCGTGCGTTGACACACATCATTCTCATGCCCCACCGTTTCCTCCAGTTAGGTCTTCCAAAGTATGCATTGCTGCTGCATAATGTCAAATCTCGGCCTCCCTGTGAATGGTTACATTGCTAATTACTTATAGGATCAGTTCGAAAAAACAGTTATATATAGGCAACACGCCGAATATGTTTGCTTTCTGCACTTGTGCCTGCCAAAGGTGTATTTATTAAAACGCTAATATTGTAGTGCACGGTACCAGAGCAAGTTCACTAGCTAGCCAAAATTTGTTTTGAAAAAAAAATATTTCGCACAAAAGAGAAAAAAAAATGTGCAGATATTTGATATTTCAAGCTTGTTTTCTGTATAAATTTTTGGAAAATGCACATGTTCTACGTCCATATGTTTGTATCTAATTAGATTCTGAAATGTACAAGTGTGGAGTTTGTGATCAGTGTAGACATGCACCTTGGCTTGATCAGTGTGCTGCTTGCATCATATCGCTGCATTTTTCTATGGACCTAAATGCCTTTGCGAAAGATAAGGTAGTAGCCACGCGAAAGATCAAAAGCCTAATACGCCAGAATATTCTTGAAGAGAGATGTGGGAAAAGGATATAAAGTTTGCAAGGAATAAACCTAGGGATTGGGGATTACATGCCAAGCAAGGGCAGGCATGCAAAGGACGGAAGCCTGCATGCTGCATATACTTAGCCAGGCTTTTGGAGAAAAGCTATGGGCATGTGGGATGCAGCAGGGAATTAGTACACCCAATATCCCAATTGCCCCCCTCTTCCAAAAGGATCACTACTCTGCATGGCTTTTCCGGCTTTGTATTCCTTTCTTTATTCCCTCTTTGCCTTTTGCAATCCAGGCATTAACAAAAAGCAAATACTTCTTTCTGCTTCCTGACAGCCCCTTTGCGCTACTGATTCACATAACACCAAACAACTGCCAGTCCGTAAATACTTCAATCACATGCCCAGTGCCTTGCAGGAGAAAATAATCTTGTTTATTAATCACCAGTGGAGTTCTAAATTAGTTGGGCTGGCAAGATAAAAATCAGGTGGTGGTCCAAGAACACTCCAGCATTCAGCAGACGCACAGTTTCAGAGAGCTCAACAGATGTGAAGATCCAGACTTCTAGAGTGCTGCACCAACCTCAGGGCAGGTGGTCGCTAGTGCACTGTACCATGATGCAGAGGCACTACAGATATCAGTTGGGATCAGAGGAGCATAACATGAACAATCAACCACTCAATCATCAAATAATCATATACTGGCTACTGCACTGAAACTGCACGGATTCACGCACGCCTTGCTTTGAACTGCGTCAAGGTTTCGTGGCATTGCAACCAAACTGGGGACAAAGATCGCAAGCAGAAGAATTTGGGGAGGTGGTCCAAGGAGCCAAAAGCCAGCTCCACATGTTCTTGGTGGGTGTCCCTCCGCATCATAGCCAGACCGGCGGCGGCCGCGCCATCTCCGATGCTTGAAGTGCGTGATGGGCGTGCAAGGCGACGCTGCCTCGAGATCCATTCAAAATCTGGTCAGCACGTCCCAAGGCTCCTCCTGAAAGGGACACCCATGGGCGACAGTGCAGCAGCCCTACTTGGGCATTGCGAATTGTCTCCTCCTGTTGCTTGAAACAACTGCAAAGTTAATCAGGGATGCAAATTAATCTGCACTGCAAGATGTGCAGATATATGAGGCAGGTACGGAGGAACAGCAAGAAATAGTAAGAAACTTTACTCGAGTAACAGAAAATTTACACCAAGAGGGAGTGCAAGGTAAGAAGCAGTACATACCTAATGCGGAAAAGAAGCAGACAGTAAAAAGGTAGCAAATTTCACTGAGTTAGCACTAATATGAGAAGTTAGCATCTTTATTTTAATGTGTTTGCATGCTGTTCTAAGTGAAGAGAATTAAGCCAACTGTAATTAAATAAAAATAAGGACTAAGTTAGACTCTATTAATAATGCTGCAATCATACTGTTAAGGATTCAATTGATTTAGTGGCCCGCTGGAGCTCTGCGTTCCAGGAAGCTCTTTAATTCTGTACAGTAAGCTCTATTCATATATACTGTGATAATAGTCGATAATATAGGCATGAATTCATTCGGAGAAAGACATAGAACTTACTCAGAATATGCACTATGGAAGAGTTTGATCGTCAGATATATTTCCTTTATTAACTATAGCAATTGATACATTTACATGGATACAAACAAATACAACATAGCACGGTAGGATATATTGAAATTGTAATTGAAGATGTCAATTGACTACTTTGGAAGTGGGGTATTTGCAAGCCTCCATGAATAAGGCTCCAGGATTCCCAGAAGTCTGGACCCAGCCACCTCACCAGCAGGGACTGCAGCTGAGATTTCTTTGAGGTCTTCCTCGCTCAACTTTATCTTTACAGCACCGATGTTATCATCAAGGTTCTTCACTTTGGTTGTTCCTAGATTCAAAGAGCAGTTAAGCATAATATGGGTAAACCTTAGATGACACTTATATGAAGGCCCTTCTATGAATAACAGAAGCAGTTCTTGCATATATGAAGCACAAGCGAATACATACTAATTAAACATCAGAATGAACAAACTGCTAGCTATAACAGCTATATGTGCAAAGCATCTCCCAGTTTCAACGAAGATTATGATCTTTTGTGTGATTTCAATATCATGAACATACTTCTGTAATGAAATAAGGTGGATAAGAAGAATTAATTTGCAAAACAAAAGAATGTTCCCTAGAATCTGATCCCTGCAACTTCAGTCTCTATGCATTCGAGAAAACTGCTTTTCTAGCGAAATGATAGTATTATCAATAACATCGTATATATGTTTTGCTACGTTAGGGAAAATAGATCATATCACTCAAATAATTTCAAAACAAGGCAATGTTGAGGTCAAAATGGTAAAGCCCACTAATTGAAAAGAAGATTGTTCAATTAATCAAGCTTTTCAAATTGACACTGTGGCACAAGCCTGACAGGCATACCTAACTGCTTATCTGTGCAAGCCATTGCTCAAATCGACTCCTAGCAGTGTGGTAGGAGGATCTTTACAAGGTTCACTGGTTCAGACTAATTCAGCTCAAAAGACATCATATCAAGAACACACAAAAAGAAGATAAGAATTTTCATATGACTTGTCAGGCCGAAACTGAACATCGCACTCTACTAACAATTCAAGTTACTGCAATATCTTGGTCTGTTCAGCAAACAAATTCACTTCTATTTCCCAAATTGTTATGTGCACAGTGTAAGCTCATCTACCTTTTGCAGAGTACAAACTGAATAATCTTTGTATGATCTAAACTATATGTTACTTTTTTTTTTCAGAGTGCAGTCCTATGGCCCTGTTGGAGGGGGTGCTTCCACACCCCCCGCCCCCCAAAAAGAAACATCCCAGCCTCCTAGCTCCTAGAATCTACTAGTTCCAAAAGCCCATTTTGTACTAGAAGTGAGAAGCTGGATTAGGTGGGCTTTTGCAGATTGTGTGGGTTGGATTCAGATCTCCCTGAAGGATGCTGTGCAAAATTAACCACAATTGAGAATTGACATTGGATAAATAGGCTTCTTGTCCGTCCGATTACACAGGAACTTATATGAACATGCAGTATCCATCCAACTCATGTAAGGGCCGTGGAGTCAAGGTCAGTATCTATGACGAATAAAGTATGCAAATTAATATTAATAATCTTATAAGCATCACAAGGTCATTAGCTTGGATTTAGCCTAGCAGTCCAGTCAAAGTGTAATTCAGACAAATCTACAACCAGATCTCATGCCATCAGCTGGGCATCAAGAAGCTGGGTTGCCAAATACACCAACTATTCAGAACAGCGCTTCTTGCACCAGCTGCTTGCCTGCTTCTAGGACCAGCCAGATAGATTCTCAAACCAGGAGTTTCTGGACAATCTGCAGTCAAACAGGGCCTATATCTAATTTAGAAGTTCTAGTATGTACTAATCTAGTCCAATCTGTCAGGGTTAATGAAATGAAAATTTCTGTACACTCAGATTACTCTAAATATTGAAACAGTCTGGTGCACTATCTTTTCAGCAAAATCTCAGTGCAACTGTTATCCTTAGTTGCTCAACAATTCCAAATATTTTGGTAACTGCATTCCTAAGGATTAATGAAGAGGAGTTGCTCTTGGTCAGAATAAAAAAAAAAGTCCAAAGATTTTGGAAACGTTGAAGTTCTTTTGTGCTTGGAGGTTACAAGTCAGTGTTCACAGTCAGGATTCAGGATCGCCAACGTATTTTACAGATAGATCTGCTTCATGGCTTAAATAGCATCATACGGTGTTTATTTATTTGCAGATGAACTGCATTTATAACCCATCATCAATATTTTTACAAGAAATTTTGAAGTTAAAAATATTTGTGAAGTAAAAGGTTTGCTGAATCCTATTTGCTGGTGGATGGTCATGGAACATGGCGTTCAATGAAATTATAACCATAATATGCCTGATTATGAGGATAACTTGTTGTTAGCTCAAGATGACAAGACACTACCAGGAATTGGAACTACATCCTCCCCTTGATGAAGGATCCAGGAGAGAGCAAGTTGAGCTGGGGTGCACCCATACTTCTTTGACAGCATTTCAAGTCTTTTATATAAAATTTTATTCGTCTCCAAGTTCTCCCCAGTATACCTAGGATGTCTGGTCTGAAAAGAGGCAGAGTAGACACTAAGTCACAACAAACAACATCAATAACTTATGACTCGAAGATGATCAAAGTAGTGTAGCTTTCATTTACCAGTAAACTTTCCGATGGTACACTATCTATGGCTGCCCTGCCAGCAAAAAAGCCACGGCCAAGTGGGCTGTATGGAACAATTCCAATGCCAAGCTCCCTGAAGGCAACTAATATTAGTTATGCCAAACAGACAAAGGAATGAAATGCGGGTTCAGTGAATTAAAGATAAAATGAGGCATAAGTTAATAAGGAATTGCATCGTGTTAGAGCTAATGAGTCAACTTCGTCTAAACATAAGCTAGCTTCCAAGCCATACAACAGAAATCCCCAAAATGCATCACTTTAAAAGATCTATATCACATTGCTTCAGACCAGTAGGTTCAATATAGAAAGTAACCATGGTAGCCTAAATGAAGAGTCAGAATTACACGACATGCAAACTGAACTCTGATGATTGTGAAGCTAATAAGACAGATAATTAATTAGCTTTTAGCATTTTACTAAACCAAATAGGCTATGAATAACAAATTGTATACTGCAAGTATCAATATATATTGCTGATTTAAACAGTAACAATCAGGAACCATAATTTTGTAAATGGTTAAACTGAACAGCAGTAATTTTATATAACATTTAAATATTCATTTTTATTCAATAATAAGCAGTTTTCAACTGATCTTGCTGTACCAAGATATTGAGACTCAATCAGCACAACATACATCGTCCATGGATATTCAATAAAATTTAGAAAACCAGATCAAGGCTCCTAGTATAAATTCGAATATATAGAAAAAAATGTATGAAAGCAAATAAACATGGAACATCGTAAATATTCTGTACTAAAATAGACAAAATTGCTACAACTGTAGGAGATAGAGGATGCATGAACCTGCAGACTGGTATTACATCTTCCTCTATATCTCGGGTCCACAGGGACCACTCCAACTGTACTGCAGTGATTGGATGAACTGCATGTGCCCGTCGAATTGTATCTGGGCTGGCCTCTGACAAGCCAACATATTTCACTTTCCCTTCTTCGACCAACTTCTTGAGTTCCCCCATCTACACTCACACATTGATGATGTCAGAGAGTGGATGAAATGCACAAGCACAAAGCGTAATCAACAGATACACACCGTTTCCTCTATAGGCACCGACTGGTCAATGCGATGCTGGTAGTATAGATCAATGTAGTCAACATCAAGGCGCTGAAGGCTTGCTTCACAGGACGCACGCACATAATCCGGGGTGCCCTTCACTCGCATCCCACTGGCATCAAATCCTGCAATGCCACACTTGGTGGCCACTTGCACCTTCTCACGGGGCAGCTGTTTCAGTGCCTGCTCAACAAAAATTTCTCCAAATTACACCGAGAAAAATATACGGTTCACATTTTCAGCATGTGGCTTAGACATGCAGTCAAGGAGGAACAGGACTGCCAATTCAGGAGTCAGCAAGCTCTTTATACTCGGCCGGTGGGGGAAAGACCGGCCGAGTATAAAGATCCAGCAGGCTTTTCAATAGGGGCTGAAATCATATCATATATAATAGGTACGTTTGTGATCCCAGATCACTTAATATCAGGGTTGCACCTCGGACTACCAGCTCAACAAGGATTGGGACAAACAGATTTGTGGATGAAGCATTAAGGTAACTTCCTGCCAGTGTAGGTCTCATAGAAGAGATATGATCTCTAAGTAAGAGTTATAGGACAAATCACGTGAGAAAGGGGTGAGAATTTTGTAGCCATATAAGTTGACAAAAGGGGGTTTCAAAGCCATTCACAGATGTGTTTACTTGAATACTGCTCATGATCTCCTCCGTTGCATTTTCCATACTATAGCCAAATCAAAACTCCTACTAGCAACTAGCAAGAATAATATTAAGAGTTTCGGTAAAACTGAAGGATGTTTGGGTAAGCACATTCTAGAGTCTAGACCAACAGTGCTCACTGTGTCATCCAGAATTTTTAGCTTAATTTCTGTCTAAAGACGAAAAAGGATCTTACCTAGTAATTTTGCTCATCAATGTTTTTAAATCTGTGTATTTAGTTTTGACCAAATGTCATACATGCAACCACCGTGAGCAGAACGGACAGGTGCATGATAGGATTCATCATACATGGAATTTACAAAGGAAAGAATTGCTCTGTGCCCTGATATTTCACCAAAGCAAAACAAGTACAGCTCCATTCTCTAATACTGTTCAAGGGTGATGACAACTAGGTTTCCTGAAAAGGATGGCACTTGACGCTGGACAACAGACTCGAGCAATAGCATTGCCGAGATATGGTGGATGCGAACTTTGGTACATGAGGGCTACGGTCATGCAAGAGTACTCATCAATGAATTGAATTTTACATGCCTGCACTCTTGTGCCCGTAATGCATTGGGAAGGATGGCCTTGAGTCTGAAGCTGCTGATTTTGATTCAAAATAATCCCACACCACATCAATCAAAGTTTTATAAACTCTACAGTCCATATCATTATGAATTAGGCAGTGGATCAAACAACTGTAGTGATTGAGAAAGCCAGAAATGTGGTAGTCAGGTCTGTAAAGACACAGGAATTCTCAATCCAGTTTCAACCAGGTATATGCCAAAACGCAATCCATGAACAAATAGCGGGTAATTCACTGAAGTGCCAAATAAGTAACTGCTTTACAGTGGATTTATTGGAGAAACATTGGACCATTGTATCATAATACAACTCGCCAAAATATAATTTTTGTGCCACCAAAGAATCCTAAAATGGTGCGAAAATCAGCAAAAACACACAATGCCTATACAATCATCCTTCCTTTCGAGTTTCATCGGCTTCCAGCCAAGTTAGACATTCACGAAATACTGGAATAAGAACGACTACCTTTCCAAGCAGGACCTCATTGGTGTGCGGCCCATATGCATCTGCTGTGTCAAAGAAGGTGATGCCGGCCTCGAATGCGTGCACGATAATCGCCGTCCCGGCTTCCTCAGGGACCGGGGCGTTGTAGACTCCGGTGAGGCCCATGCACCCGAAGCCAAGCTTGGACACCTGCAAGGCACATCGCGCATCCCCAATTGATCAAATCCACTCACAAGACCCGACCAATCGCAAGAAAATGGTACTGGGTTTCCTAGCGCATACACGAAATTGTATATTTCATCTGTGTCTCTTTCAAGATCGCATCTTTCATAGTTTTATATGCAGGATTTTTGGACTAAATGCGAGGGACAAACGGGATTCTTCAGATAAATACGGTACAGCGATTTTAGTCCCACCATTACAAGGCTGAGAACAAATTCGAGGATCTGAAGTATGGTTAGCATTCGGACGGAACGGAGGTAGGGTTGGCGATCGATTACCTCGAGGCCCTGGGTGCGGAGCCTCACTCTGTGCATCTCGCGCTGCTCCATCTTCGATTCGCGAAGGGGAAGAGAGCTTTCCTAACTGTCGTCGGCTGTGGGACAGTGGAAGCACACAGATCGGCTGCAGTTATTAGACTGACTCCAGACCGAGTCACTTATACCAAAAATAGATTTTTGTTAAATATAAAGTGCATGTAGACATATGGAGAACAGAGAGATTGAGACAGACAATGAAAATGCTCTTGTTATTCTTCTTATTCTGAGTACATACGAACCCACCTTTATATATAGTGATACAAGAGAGAAAGAGAGTTAAAGCAAGAGCTACAAAATTGATGTATGAATGGTTACATGACCAGCTTTGATTGTGGAGGTTATGGACAGCCACATGAATGAATATTTCATAACACTCCCCCTTGGCTGTCCGTTAACAGTGAATACGTATGCCTCATTAAAAACCTTGCCAAGGAAAAACCCAGTGGGAAAAAACCATGGTCAAGGAAAAAAGAGTACATACGTGATCACTCCCCCTGATGGCAATATCCCTTAATGTCTCTTAGTTGTCGCAGTCCAATACCATAAATTAATTTCTTGAAAACTAAAGTAGGGAGCGCCTTGGTGAATAAGTCTGCCAGGTTCTCGCTTGAACGAATTTGTTGAACTGCTACAACACCATCCTTTTGAAGATCATGAGTGAAGAAAAATTTTGGCGAGATATGCTTCACTCTGTCTCCTTTGATGTATCCCTCCTTTAGTTGGGTTATGGAAGCCATATTATCCTCATATATCACCGTAGGTGCTTGTCCTTCGGGAAGTAGGTTGCATTCCTTCTGAATATGATGTGTCATATTTCTCAACCAGACACATTCTCTACTAGCTTCATGGATTGCCAAAATTTCTGCATGGTTAGATGAAGTTGCTGCTATAGTTTGCTTCATTGAACGCCACGAGATAGATGTACCACCACATAAAAATACGTATCCAGTTTGAGAACGACCATTGTGTGGATCAGATAGATACCCAGCATCTGCAAAACCAACTAATTCCTCCTTGCATGCATTAGAAAAATATAAACCCATGTCCTTTGTACCTTGAAGATAACGAAGTATATGTTTTACACCGTTCCAATGTCGTCTCGTAGGACATGAACTATATCTTGCTAATAAATTAACAGCGAATGCAATGTCAGGACGCGTATGAGTAGAGAGATACATCAGTGCTCCTATGACACTTAGGTACGGCACTTCAGGACCGAGAATTTCACCGTCACTTTCGGGGGGTCGGAAAGGATCTTTAGTTACATCAAGTGATCTCACAACCAATGGGGTACTCAACGGATGTGCTTTATCCATGTAAAATTGCTTGAGTATTTTATCGTTTTATCGATATAAGTTGCTTGATGCAACATAATGCCATCTTTAAGATGTTCAATTTGCAGTCCAAGACAAAACTTAGTTCTCCCCAGATCCTTCATTTCAAATTCTTTCTTCAAGCAATTTATTGCCTCATTGAGTCCTTGAGGTGCGCCCATCAGATTTAGATCATCAACATATACTGTTATTATAACAAACTCAGATCCAGATCTTTTTATGAATATACATGGACAGATAGAGTTATTCTTATACCCTTCTTTTATCAAATATTCACTCAGACGATTATACCACATTCGTCCAGATTGTTTCAATCCGTAAAGTGATTTGTTCAATTTTATTGAATATTGCTCTCGAGAACCTGCTCCTGACAGCTTAAATCCTTCTGGGAGTTCCATATATATGTCACTATCAAGTGATCCATATAAATATGCTGTAACAACATCCATTAGATGCAAATCAAGATTCTCTTTTATTGCCAAATTAATAAGATATCTGAAAGTCGTTGCATCCATCACGGGAGAGTATGTTTCTTCATAATCTATACCAGGTCTTTGGGAGAATCCTTGGGCAACTAGTCGTGCCTTATATCTTGTAATTTCTCCATTCTCATTTCTTTTCCGAACAAAGACCCATTTATAACCAACAGGTTTGACACCATCAGGTGTACGAGTGACAGGTCCAAAAACTTCTCTTTTCATGAGAGAATCTAGTTCTGCTTGAATTGCATCATTCCATTTTGGCCAATCTTTTCTTTGCATGCATTCCTCGACTGATCGAGGTTCTTGATCCTCATTTTCATCCATAATTTCTAGCGCTAGATTATATGCAAATGCATCATCAATAATAACTTTATCACGGTTCCAAAGTTTTCCAGACATGACATAGTTCAATGAGATCTCATTTTCTGATGAATTAGGTACCTTTATTTCTTCTGTATTAATATCTATCATGTCTTCTACCCCTTCATGGGATTTTTCTTGAACATTTATTTCCTCGATTTGACCATCTATATTCTTCGCTCCTTTTCTTTTTCGAGGATTCTTATCTTTGGAACCCAATGGTCTACCACGTTTCACAGTAGGTTTTGATTCATTAGCAGTAGACGGTTGTCCTTCTTGGACATTTATTTTCTCAGGAGCATTAGCAGCTGGAATATGAGACTGTGTCACTCTTTTTGAGTCTGTAAAAGCGTCTGGCAAATTATTCGCTAATCTTTGTAAATGAATTATCCTTTGAACTTCTTGCTCACATTGTTTTGTACGAGGATCAAAGTGAGATAATGATAATTTATTCCAACTTATTTCTCTATTCAGCTGCTTATTCTCTCCCCCTGTTGTTGGGAAATTTGATTTATCAAAATGACAATCAGCGAATCTTGCTGTAAATAAATCTCCCGTTGACGGTTCAAGATACTTAATTATTGATGGGGATTCATACCCAACATATATTCCCAACCTTCTTTGAGGTCCCATCTTAGTGCGTTTTGGTGGAGCAATCGGAACATATACCGCACATCCAAAAGTCCTTAGATGGGAAATATCTGACTCTTTTCCAAACACCAATTGTAACGGGGAAGAGGAATGGTAACTTGTTGGCCTGATGCGAATTAATGCTGCTGCATGCAAAATAGCATGGCCCCATGCAGATGTTGGGAGTTTTGACTTCATAAGTAACGGCCTTGCAATTAATTGGAGCCGTTTAATTAGTGACTCTGCAAGACCATTTTGGGTATGAACATGTGCTACAGGGTGTTCAACATTTATTCCGATCGACATGCAATAGTCATTGAAACCTTTTGATGTAAATTCACCGGCATTATCCAAGCGTATAGCCTTAATAGGACTATCTGGAAATTGTGCTCTTAACTTGATAATTTGAGCCAATAGGCGCGCAAATGCCAAATTGCGGGTTGATAACAAGAAGACATGTGACCATCTAGTCGATGCATCAATTAAGACCATAAAATATTTAAATGGTCCACTTGCTGGATTAATGGGTCCACATATATCTCCTTGTATACGCTCTAGAAATGCAAGAGATTCATGCCCAATTTTAGCCGGGGATGGGCGCACAATTAATTTTCCTTGAGAGCATGCGATACATGAGAAGTCACTTGCTTGAAGAATCTTTTGATTCTTTAATTTATGACCACATGAATTATTAATAAATTTTCGCATCATCACTGATCCGGATGGACTAACCGGTCATGCCAAATAATAAAATTATTTTTGTTAGTCAAATTTTGCTCCACCACCATATATGATTCATTCTTGGTAAGCCTCGCATAGTATAATCTAGAAGGTAATTCTGGTAATTTTTCCAATACATACTTTTTCCCCGAGGACATCTTTGTAATATTGAGGTATTCTAAATCATCCTCACATATAGTCTCAATATGATAGCCATTTCAGCGAATATCTTTGAAACTCAATAAATTTCTTTCAGATTTTGGGGAATAAAGTGCCTCCTTTATGTTTACCTTTGTCCCAGAAGGTAAAATTACTTGGGCTATTCCTGAGCCCTCTATGAATTTAGCACTTCCAGATATTGTATTCACATATGCATCTCGAAGAACAAGAGTGGAAAAATGCAGTTTACTTTTCAATATGGTATGTGTTGTTCCACTGTCAATAATACATATATCATCTTCATGCGGAAGCTCTTGAGGCAATGACTCATCCATACACTTCAAAGTAAAACAATACATGAATAAAACATTATAGCAAAGCTTGTTATCTATATGAATATAGAAACATCAATATCTGAATTTATTCATTAATAAAGGCAGCTATTACATGGGATGTTATGAAGACATCATATTTATTCTTACATATAGCATGAAGTAAATACTAGATGAATTATTCTTAAGCAAAGAAATCAGAAACATCCAAATGGGTTGCGTCATAGCTGCCATGTTCTTCATGATTCGCCGCTTCAATTTGTTCATCACCATAAATACCATTACCACTAGTGCTTGCAAAATTTGTCTCTATATTTTTCCTTTTCTTCTCAAGTGATTCTTGATAGAGATCAACAAGGTATTTAGGCGTGCAGCAGTTTCGCGCCCAATGAGTTCTTCCTCCACAACGATGGCATGCATTTTCAGTTATTTGACCTTTCTCTTTTTCTCCCTTTTCTTGTCCCTTATGAGGATTGGTAGTGTTCTTGAACTGAACACTATAATTTCCTCGACCACGACCATATCCATATCCAAATCCATGCCCACGCCCACGACCACGACTGCGACCGCGACCGCGGCCGCGTCCTCTGTTGTTGTTTTCGTATCTTGTTGCATTTGATTCAGGCAATGGACTTGAACCAGTTGAGCGTGATTCATGGTTCTTCATCAAAAGCTCATTATTTTGTTCAGCCACTAGTAAACAAGAAATCAACTCAGAGTATTTCTTGAAACCTTTCTCACGGTATTGCTACTGAAGCAGCACATTTGAAGCATGGAATGTGGAGTATGTTTTCTCCAACATTTCCTCATCAGTAATCTTCTCTCCACATAACATCAATTGTGAAGTGATATTGAACATGGCTGAATTATACTCAGAAATAGTTTTATAATCTTGCAACCTCTGGTGCAACCAAGCATAACGAGCTTTAGGGAGAATTACTGTTTTTTGATGATCATATCTTTCTTTCAACTTGTTCCGAAGAACAAGTGGATCTTTATCAGTAAGATATTCAGCCTTTAGACCTTCGTGGAGGTGGTGGCGTATAAAAATCATGGCCTTAGCTTTATCTTGATCAGATGCTTTATTCCCATCTTTTATTGTTTCATCAAGCCCTTTGGCATTCAAGTGAATTTCAGCATCAAGCACCCATGACAAGTAGTTCTTGCCGGTGATATCCAAAGTCGTGATATCAAGTTTGGTAAGATTCGACATAGTTGAACTACAATGTACAATTGCAAAAGCATAAATAACAGAACAAAAGCAACAGGTAAGTAAAACAAATCAAATTAATATCTTACCTTGTAAAAGGATATGATAATAAAATATTTCCTAAGGAACAATCTGATTCACGATAGTCTTAGAGACGCTCGTGCTGATAACGTGTTAAATATAAAGTGCTTGACTATCGTAAAGGGATGTAGACATGTGGAGAACAGAGAGATTGAGAGAGACAATGAAAATGCTCTTGTTATTCTTCTTATTCTGAGTACATACGAACCCTCCTTTATATATAGTGATACAAGAGAGAAAGAGAGAGTTAAAGCAAGAGTTACAAAATTGATGTATGAATGGTTACATAACCAGCTTTGATTGTGGGGGTTATGGACAGCCACATGAATAAATATTTCATAACAATTTTAAAATATGCAAAAACTGTTTGCAACAGAAGACCTAGACCCCTACCTATTTTGAGCAACCGCTCACCCCGTGACCGAGCAATGGGGCCCGAAGCGCCGCGCCCGTCGTCGTCGCGGAGCTCCTCTGCCGCCACCGCGCCCGCTCCTCCTCCTCTTCCGCCGCCGCATCCTCTTCGCCGCCGAGGCGAGGAGATGGAGCTGCTGGTTGTACGGGTGCGCGGCGAGGCGGGGCGCAGGAGCCGCGTCGGCATCGGATACGACGGCATCGAAGGCAGCCATGGCAGCGGCGGCGTCCCCGCGACAGAGGCAGTCTGTGAGGATGCGAGAGAGGTCAGAGTTGGGGCCCTAGGAGCCGCGCCACGACCGGCGGCGGGTGGTGGCCATGGCGGCCATGTGGGCGGCTCGACGTCGGCGGCGGCTGGGGCTGGGGCTGCGAGCACCGGCGGGGACGCGGCAGGCGCGAGGGGCAGGCGCGCCTGAGCCGCGGCAAGTGCGGCGCCCCGTGGGGTCGTAGCGACTGGGAAAAGAAGGAATCCCTTGCAGATCCATGTGGCGGCGGAGAGGGATTTGGAATTGGGGAAAGGACTTCTGTTGGAGATGTAAGCTTGTGGGTGTTGTACCAAAAGCACTGTTTACATTCAATATAGGTTTTGGGTGTCAACCATTGTTGGAGTCAAGTCTTAGTGCTGTCCAAACGGGCCGTGCCAAGCGGGCCGGCCTGAAGCATGTAATTTTTAGCTAGCCTGGTCCAAGCACGGCACGGCCTGTTTAATTTCGTGTCGGGCCGGTCCGGTAAAATTTTCCATGCCGTTCTTGGGTCGAGAGCGTGGCCCGACGGGCGGCACGTGCACGACCCATTTAAGCCGCGGCACACAAAACTAATGGCCCATCAAAACACGAGCCCGGATAGAGAATAGTAAATATATTTTGAATTCTTAGACTCAAGAAAGAAACTTGGTCTGATGGTAAAACCCTTCACTCTAGACTATGAGGTCTTTGGTTCAAATCTCAAGCCCCCCATTTTAGGACGCATTTTGCTATATATTTACACTAATGGGCTAAACGGGCCTAAGAGGCTATAACGAGCTTACGTGCCTAACGGACTGGCCCGGCATGATTATATATGTTTGGGCCGTGCCGTGGGCCATCGCTTAGGCACGTGGGCTGGCACGGTACGGCCCGAAATGAATTACGTGCCGTGGCAACCCGAAATTAAATGGGCCGTGTCATTTAGTGTTCGGGCCGGACCGGGCCGTGTCGCCCGTTTGGACAGCACTAGCTGCAGTAAGGCCTGGGAGCTGGCCCCAAGCAGAAAGCGAAACAGGCCCATGCATGTATAGAGGGAGGATCCGCCTTTAGCCTCAACCGTAAATTTTATGCCAAGCAGTTCCCCTAAAACCCTCTCCCCTTTCTGTGGACCCCACAATGCCACGTCACCACCCCACCTTTCCCCTTCTCCTCTCTCTCTTGGCCATTTGATCGAGCACCTTGGATGCGCCATCCCCGTTGCTCTCGGCCCGCCATGCCGCCCTTGCTCGCCGGCCACCACGTTGCATAGCCCCCTACTCGCGGTCAGGGAAAGGCCGGCCCCCACACGCGGCTCCCGGCGCGGCAGGTCGCAAGCACGCCGAGCCGCAGGTCGTCGCGGCTCCTGTGGACAGGCCGTCGCGCCGTGCCGCACACATTCCAGGACGCCGGAGAGGTCGTCGACCAATGCGCGCCACCCCGCCACCCCGCCACTGGCCGCGGCCCTGCTGTGCCGCCGGGACAGCCTTCACGCGAGGACTTCACGCGCGGCGGACGGAGGGGCCGTCGCATGCGCCATGGTCCAGGCCAGCGCCGCTGACGAGGGAGGAGGCACGCCCCTGCTCTGGGCCCGCGCCGCCAATGAGGGAGGCGTGTCTCTCCTCCAGTTGCGCGGTGCGCTGGCGCCGCGTCGTCCTACATTGGCGCGCCGCCATGTGGGGGTGGATCTGCGGGAACGCCGGCAGCAGGACTCCACTGCTCATGGCGAGCTCCATGGACGGCGAGCTCACACCGAGGACGCCTCCATGGCCACTGCGCTCCAAAATCGACCCGAATCAGGATGGCAGGCCATGGCGCATCGATTCTGAGGCTCGGGGGACGGCGGTCGGCGGCGCTTCGGCGGGATTTGGCAGCGGCGGCGCTGGCGGGACGAGGAGGCGGGAGCGGCGCGCACGCGACGGGAGGGAGCGGGAAGGGGAAAACGGTTTCGCGCCGGGGGCGGTTGGAGAAGGGGAGAGGAGAGCGATCCCCTCTATTCAGGAGATGGAGGAGAGAATTTGATGCATGGAGTAAAAGAGAGGATGGGATAGGGGAACTGTTGGAGCATGTTTTTTGACCTCCCATACATCAAACGACAGTTTTTTGGGTTTAGGGGAGAGGAAAGGGGAACTGCTGGAGTTGCTCTATACCATATACATGCTATATCCAAAAAACCATGAATGGTTGACTGTCTAATTTCAATTATGATAGTTTAAAAAAACCATATCAGTTATAATAGTTTTAAAAAATCAGGGTTCCCAAATTTTTCTCTTTTACCTTTTTTTAAGTTCTCTTTTACCTTTTTTTTTTAATTTTTAAGCAACAAATTTCTCTTTACGGTGGAAAAAAACACTGTCACTGGCCGAAAGGCCGACAGCAAACTGGAAGGTCCAACTTTTAGCAACCCGATTTTGGTTAGGCCCATCTATAAGCCAAGCCCAGGACCTTTGCCAGGAAGGAAACCAAACCCCTAGCAATGCGTCCAAGAAACCAATCACAAGATAAAAAAAAAGAAACCAATCACATCCTGGCATCCATACTTTCCCCTCAAAAAAAAAAAAAAAAAACCAATCACATCCTGACATCCATACTTTCCCCTCTCCTTTTTTTGACTGAAGCTTCCCCCTCCCCTTCTTCCATTCCCCACTCAACTTCGCTGAAAACCCTCTCCAAGAACAGAGCTGCGTCCTGGTAGGTGGAGAAGGAGCGCTGGTTCGTCTGCCGCCGGACGGCTGACCGGAAGAAGCCTTCAGCCTCTGCTGCATTTCGCGAACTACAAAGCTCCGTGCAAGTGGTGGGTTCGATCTTTTGGCATCTCTCCCTTTTTTGTCTCTTCCAGTAGAGGAAAATCACCAACTTTTTGTGAAATGTGTCAAATGTTGTTCGGAGAAGTAGGGATTCATCGCTTGTTTTCTTTTTCCTCGATAAACGGGGCTTCAATAACTCACTAGCACTTCATATGCCTCACGAATTCTTGTGATTTTGTCTCCAATTCACTTGCTTGTTTTGTTCTTGCGGTGAACCTGAAATTCACGCCGCCCCTAATTGCAGGCTTGAAATGTCGGTCTCGGCGACATCCGTCGGCGGCGGCAGCGAGGGGTCCTCGAAGCCGCCGTCCTCCTCCTCCATCACCGCCACCGCGGCCACTGGGCAACACCTCCTCAAGATCGACAGCTACTCCCTGACCAAGGCCGTGCCTTGCGGCGGCCACATCAGATCCTCCAATTTCCAAGCGGCAGGCCACGACTGGCACATCAACTTCTTCCCCAACTGCGGCCGCCCGGGCCGCCTGATCCAGCGCGCCCGCGGCTACGTCTCCCTGCAGCTCGTCCTCGACAGCGCCGTCTCCAAGCCCGTGAAAGCGCAGTTCACCGTCTGCCTACTCGACCACGCCGGCAAGCCGGCCCCGGGCACCTCACGCAAGAGCCCCATCGTGAAGAACCTCAAGGGAGGGTGGTGGCTCTTCAAGTTCATCAAGAAGGAGGACCTGGAGAAACCAGTGAGCGGGCTGCTCAGGGAAGACGGCAGCTTCACGCTCCAGTGCGACGTCGTGGTCTTCGACGGCTTCCGCGCGGTAAAGGCTGCCCCTTTCGTGGCGGTGCCGCCGTCCGACATGCACCGCCACTTCGGGGAGCTGCTGTCCAGCGAGGTCTGTGCGGACGTCACTCTCGAGGCCGGCGGGTGGAGGTTCGAAGCTCACAGGTGCGTGCTCGCCGCGCGGTCGCCGGTCTTCAAGGCGAAGCTCCTCGGCCCAATGAAGGAGGGTGCGGGCAGCAGTGCCATACACATCGAGGACATCGAACCACGGGTCCTGAGAGGCGTGCTGCAGTTCATGTACACCGACACGGTGCCGGAGATGAGCAAGGAAGAGGAAGCAGCAATGTCGCAGCATCTGCTTGAAGCGGCGGACAGGTTCAACCTCCAGAGGCTGAAGCTAATATGCGAGGACAAGCTGTGCGGGTGCATTGACACCAGCTCGGTGGTGAACACCCTCGCGCTGGCCGAGCAGCACAATTGTCAGGGGCTCAAGGAGAAATGCTTTGAATTCCTCAAGGCAACCAATCTGAATGCGGCCATGGCAACTGATGGCTTCAACCATCTTGCTAGTAGCTGCCCGACAGTTCTCGAGGAGCTCATGTCCAAGCTTACTCTTCACTGATATGGATGAAGAACATTAGGGTCAATTTGTGGTAGGCTGGTAGCTATAGATGGATAGCCTTTGGACATCGGCTATGGACTCTGGATAGCCGTTGCTAGTTGTTAAGCAACTAATCCTGCAGAAACATCTTCTGATAATTTAACGAACATAAACCTCCTTGTGGACCTTGATGCTTTGTTTGCTAATTGTGGCATGTGTTCTGTTGTAAGATGTCCAGGTTCATCATGCACTCAGGCTTTGATTGCAAGTCACTCTGTTCAGTTACACAATTTCTGTGCTTGCTGAAACAAGTACCTAAAATTAGTTTGCGACAGCATGGTGTTGTTACTATAATATATCGTATAACAGACTCATTTGTAGTTGTTCGTTACTAATGCTGATCGATGTATTTTGTTCAGTATATGTTCCATTCACTTTCAGAGAGGGTACAAAGATAGTCAAAGGTAAAATTAATAAGTACCTCTGTAGTTTTAACTGTGCTTGCTGGTAAGATCATGTAATCTGTTACATGCCTCCATTTCTAGGTCCCTGTTTTTCAAAGGATCAGTTCTTTTTGATGTATGTTGATAGTGTGGATGGACATGAGCCTACTTAAGAAGCTTTCAGAATTACACTCAATTCGCCAGTGCATTTTTGCTTCTTCAGGTAACAGACTTTGGCATATGGTTTTGTTGGCATCTTTCTAAACATGATGTGTTATTTTTTCTTGTATTTGGGCACTGCAAGATGCCCAGTAATCAGCTTATTTCGGCTTGGTATCTTAAAGGACATGGTATCACTTACCCTTCTCTATATTAAATAATAAAATCAAACAAGGGTATAATGTATTTATTTCAGGCATGATTCTGAGGTATCCATCAATCCAAGTGTATTATAGAAAACCATGTTCTGTATTGTTCGTATTTATATTATCTGCCCCACTATTATTGTTATTTTGTATGTTCCCTTCTTGTTGCCTATGTTTGTTTCCTCTACTGGTTAACTGAAATCGTTCGGATGATATTGGGTTGGTTGTCCAGAGAATGTTGGTTCCGAATTGAGAGCAAGCTTGTTTCTTGCATGTGGATTAAGGGTCCGATTGGGTGCTCGAATAGTTTCTGATTCTGTTTGGAATCGCTCGGAGCGGTTCCAAACGGTGATTTTGCGAAACGATTCGGAGCAGAAACGGAACGAAACGATTCTGCCATGTCAAGCTTAACAGTGCAGCACTGCATCCCGATGCTTGATGTTAGTAGGTGGTGACCACAACATCAAGGCTAACTTGACCACTACAGGCAGACACTTTTTTTCAGGCCCCTGGGGCGCAAAAGTCATATCTCATAAGCCAATGTCTCCGTCACCTTGCCAGGAATGGAAGAAAGACAAACCTGCCACTTTCCTCTCTATTCCCCCACCCCATTCGCCATTCCCCAGCCCACCGTGCCTTGCCTCCAGAACAATCTTTGAGAACAGCAGCTGCCAAGCAGTTTATAAATGTTTAATGTGGTAAAATTTTATGAGACGTCACACATTGGTTCTTATTATGACATCATAACCATCAACCTCCTCTAAACATGAGGAGGAAATAACGTTTGAGAATTTTTGAGGTCCCTGTTTTGAATGATACACAGAGCAGTGCAAAGTTATTTAAGGTCCATCTGTTTTTGAAAAGATCTGTTCTTACCTTTTGGGCTATGTTGAAATAGTAGATGGACATGAGGATACTTAAGCGGATCATGAACCTGATGAGACTTGAACTACCTGTAGAATCAGAATTTCAGAATGATTTCAGCATGGTTATGTTGGCGTCTTTCTGAACATGATGTGTTATTTGTTCTTGTATCTGGACATTGCAAGATTTCTGGTCATCAGTTTATTAAGATATGATATCTGAAGTAAAGTTCATGTTATTTCTTACACCCAGTATTTCATAAGTAAATTAAAAGCAATTCAGATTATGTTGAAATATTTGAGGCATGATAATGAGGCATCCATCATCCCAAAGCACATATTATCTGTCTCATCATTTTAGTTTTTTGTTTTTGTTTATCACTTCTTGTTGACACTGCTTGGTTGAACTGAGTAACCAAAATAGTTCAGATAATATAGTGTTGATTGTGAATGCCGGTTTCAAATGAACAAGCCTGTTTCTTGCTTGTTGGTTAAGGTACGTAGCTTAATCATATCCAAAAAGGAGTGTGAACTTTATCCATTCTCGGAGTCTGGTTGAAAAAGTACAACGGCAGAAAGATTTTTGCCGTCGGAGGTCGGAGCGCTGGGTATCCAGGAGGCCACCACTTTCTGCTGCAGAGACTCGGATGCATTTGCTGTGCACCAGAGAAGCCAGGGGCAACTTAGTACACCGCTACACCCAATGCTTCATCTCAGTAGGTGGTGAGTGGTAACCACAGCACAAGGCTAAGGCCTGATTGGTTGGGCACATATGCCCAACCAGGCTCATAGGATGCAACATCGAAGCGATTGGTTGTCTGCATCACATCCGGCCAGGCCACGCATATGCAAGTGGCAAGTGATTGGTTGCCCGTATCCCTGTCTCGCTTGCACATCCGCATGCAGGAAGAAGCGCCCAGCCTGGCTCATGGGGAATGAAAACTGAATTTCGTTTCTCACGAGCCAGGCTCGTACTCTGCAGGCTCGCTGGAACCTGGCTCTCCAGGACCGAGCAGGTAGCGACGGGAAGAGAACCAATCATGCCCAAGTCGACCACCACACGCTGGCTCATTTCTTCATCTAGACTCCAGACCCAGCGGCGCTTTGTTTGAGCACCACCGGGGCGCCAAGTCAAATCACAGAAAGCCGTCCAGCTTAACCTTGCCAAGAATGGAAAGACACAAGCCATTGAGGTAGTTCGCACATTTCCTTTCCACTTTCCCACCGCGTTCGTCCATTCCCCAATTCCCCACTCCACTGTGCCTTGGCCCCAGAACCCTCTACAACCAGAAGCAGAGACTTGAAACGCATTTCGGTGCTCCAGAGAAGCCAGGTGCAACTTTAACGTACACCGCTACACCCCAATGCTTCATCTTAGTAGGTGGTGACTTGTGACCACAGCGCCAAGGCAAAGTAGAACATTAAACGCATGCTCATCGCTTTGTTTTAGCACCCTGGGGGCGCCAAGTCATACTGTCTCAGAAGCCGTCCAGCTTAACCTTGCCAAGAATGGCACAGAAGCTTTCGCACCCCCTTTCCTCTCCACTTTCCGAACCCATTCGTCCATTCCCCAATTCCCCAATCCACTGTGCCTTGGCCCCAGAACCCTCTATAAGAAGAGCCGCGGCCAATCAGTGATCAAGCTCATTTGCGCCGTAGGGAAAGGAGGAGGGATACGAGCACGCAGCCAAGTCCATCCATCTCCCAGCAGCCAACTTTGCGTCTTTGTCAAGCGGTACGTCGTCTCTGCTCCGATAGCAAACAAATCGTGTTTTGATCTGTTGGTGTATCTTCCTTTCCTCACCTGTTCGTGTACAACATCTCCATCTTGCGATATTTCTGAATTGTTTCTCATATAATTAATAATCTGCCGTTTGCTTCCTTTAATTACATCACTGGATCGGTCTGTAGTAATCCATTTGCATAGATTCTTGTGATCTCTCTTGTCTCCAGCTCGATCTTATTATCTCTTCTCCAGGTGACTGCCTGTGCCGCGACTCCAACATGTCGCTCTCAGCGCTCTCCACTGGTGGCAGCGGCGGATCCTCGCAGTCATCGTCCATCACCCTGGCCATGATCTCCGGGCACCACCTGCTCAAGATCGACAACTACTCCCGGACCAAGACGTTGCCCCGGGGCGACCACATCAGGTCCACCACATTCCAAGCGGCAGGCTACAACTGGCACATCAACTACTTCCCAAACGGCGGTGGCATGCTGAAGCAAGTCCATGACCAGGTTTTCCGGCACATCACCAACGGCTGGGACGACGTCGTGAAGCAAACTCTCGACTATGTCTCCTTGCAGGTCGTCCCCGACGGTGGCGCCATCGCCGAGGACCTACAGGCGCGGTTCTCCGTCTGCCTGGTCAATCACGCCGGTGTGCCGGTGCCAGGCACGGCGCGCACCAGCCCGCAGTTTCACCTCGTCTACCCGGAAGGCTGGTGGTGCGCCAACTTCATCAGGAAGGCGGACCTTGAGCGCCCGGACCTCGGGCTCCTCAGGAACGACAGCTTCACGGTCCGGTTCACCGTCGTGGTCGTCGACAAGCTCCGTTGCGCGGAGGGCCTGCCAAGGGCTCCCTTGGTGGTGGTGCCACCGCCTGACATGCACCGGCACCTTGGGGAGATGCTCTCGAGCGGCCACGGCGCTGACGTCGTGCTCGAGGCTGGTGGGGAGACGTTCTGTGTTCACAGGTGCATTCTCGCGGCACGGTCGCCTGTCTTCAAGGCTGAGCTCTTTGGATCTATGATGGAGGGTACTAGCAACTGTCCCGTACACATAAAGGACATGGAAGCACAGGTGTTCAAGGCTATGCTACAGTTCATATACACTGATTCGTTCCCGGAGATGGAGAAGCAAGAAGAAGAAGCCACCATGTCGCAGCATTTGCTTGAAGCGGCGGACAGGTTTCACCTCCAGAGGCTGAAGCTCATGTGTGAAGCTAAGCTGTGCACGCACGTTGACACAAGCTCGGTGGTGACCAACCTCGTGCTGGCTGAGCGGCACAACTGCCAGGGGCTCAAGGAAGCGTGCTTCCAGTTCCTCAAGTCTCCTACCAATCTGACTGCGGCCATGGCGACAGATGGATTTGACCAGCTGGTCAGCAGCTACCCCAACGTTCTGAAGGAGCTCATGTCCAAACTTGCACTCCACTGACATGGCAGAAGTACCCACCAGGTTCTAGTAATTTTAGCAGCAGATGGAATATAGAGTGTTGAGCCACATAGCTACCTAGTCGTATCCCCTGTGCGTTGTTATCAGCAAACCATGGTATCTTGATGTACTATTGTAGTTATATTCCTCTGCTACCTTTTGGTCGTCATGTTGGCTGTGGGAGCCTTTGAAATCTGTTGTCAGTCTGTGATGCCAAGCTACTCACCAGATCAACATGCTAGTTCTTGCATGTGTTCTGAACTTCTGATTCTGAAGGGGCTTGCTCGAATTCACACTAGTCAGTATCTACTGGTATGGAAGATACACAATAGTTGTCAATACGTGATTCAGGCTGCACATTTCGAGGATTATGTTCACCTATTTGATGAAATGAAATTGAGGTTACACTCTGAAGCATGAAAATATGTACAGTTCATATTTATGCAGAGGTTTGAGCAATCTGCATGGCCAAGGTACAACATATGACAAAGCAGAAGCACACAGGGTTCTGTTTTAGCTGCAGATGAATGTTTATAGGGTGTCTCTAGTATTGTCTCTTGTGTGTTTTTATAACCAAACCGATATATCGTGAAGTTTGTAGTTCTGTTCTTATGCTACATTTGCTCGTTGTGTTGGCTTTGGACATGCATTATCATATCTTACACTTGCCGTCAGTCTGTGATGACAAGCTACTCACCGGTTCATTATGCTAGTTCTTGTGACCGTGATGCCTCCTGTTTCCTGGTTTCTACATGTGTGATGATTCTGAAGGTGATTGCTCGAATTCACACTTTTTAGTCTTCACTGTATGGTAGAAGCACAATAGCTGTCAGTATGTGATTCAGGCTGCACATCCTGAGGATTATGCTTACCTATTTGATGAACACAAATTCAGGCTAGACTATGAATCATAAATACAGTTCGTATCCATGAACAAATCATAATACAATTTGAGCAGTCTGGTTTGCCAAGATAAAGGGTACGAAGTAATTGACACATTGACTTGCTTGAGATATACTTTCTAGCAAACACCCTTTTTTACCAATACGTTTTGTTCCCCCGGTTGCCAACAAACTATGTTAGTTGCATGCATACGGCACATAAGTGTGCACTATTTGGGCGTCTCAATCCATTCAGCATGCTAAAAAAATAGGGAAAAAATTGAAAATTTACCTGCAATACTCTTGTTTCGTCTTGGGCATTTTATCGAGCGGATGATGTGCCGACTCCTAACAAGGTTCTGCCTGCGGCCCCAACCGATGGCGAGGTGCGCGAGGAGGACATTAACGTGGCCATGGTGACGGTGGCTGCGATTGCATCGAGTGCAGAGCACGGTAGTCCGGGACTCCAAGAGACGGCAAGGTGTCGTGGGCGGCGGCGCTGTGGTGGGAGGGTAGGACTGAACACCCGAGGAGGCCGCCTTTGTAGCCCGTCCGCCGGGCACGCGATGCGGCAGCCAGACTTTGGAATTCATCTGCACGTTGGACGGACGCAATCGGTGTCACAGACCATCTCTTTGCACGAGCATGATGTACATCGTCCATCGGGAGGAACATCTTTGTCGAAAACGGCGGTGGCCTTAATATTTGCGACTTCGGCGCGGCCAAGTGGAAGGATGAGGAGGAGGTGTCAGACTTGATTGCCGGAACTGATGGTTACTTGTACTGATGTCAAGCATGACACGACACGGTTAATTTAGGGTTGTGCTGGCCTGCTAGCTTGTGTGTGCCGTGCCATGGGCCGAGGGTCCAGCCCGATGGGCGGCCTGAAGCATGACACATAATAGGGTAGCCTGTCTTGCCTGAAATTAGATTGCGCAGCCCGCTACAAGCCAGGCACGACCCGCTCCAGCAAAGGCCCAACCATAACGGCTCTTTTTCCCGTACCCCGTATAAAAGTGTCGCCTGCCTTATCTGTTCAGCCATTCCCTCCCACGCCGCTCTTCTCCTCTCCTCTCTGCTTTGCTCCTAAACTATAGATCCACGGCGCCCCGCGCCTCCGCCGCGTTTTGCTCCTCTCCTTGTCTCACCGATGCGTCTCCGCCTCTAGATTGAGGCCGCTGCGAGCCGTCGAGCCTCCATCCTGCTCCACTCCGCAAACCCTAGAAGCCTTCGCCACAAGATCTACTTCTTCCTCTTCGCCTGCTGCTTCCCCATTGACGAGATATCGTCGCTGGAGCTGAGCGAAGAGGCGATGCTCACGGCCTAAGACCTCCTGTTTGAGTCTTGAGCACCAACGAGGGTAGCACGGTGTGGGATGGCACCATAGTAGCTCAATGTGGCTTCGCCACTGTTTGAAATTTTAACTTGATGTGTGTGTGTGTGTGTGTTTTATAAAAAAGATATTAGCCCTTTTAAAAAATACATGTCAAAACATTGTTACAACATAGTACAAAATATTAAACACTTATATACATCAAAGTTATCTGAGCATACTCTCCACATATCTGGAACTCCTTTAATTCACTAAAGTTATCTAAGGTTTGATTTAATTCATTAGCATGAGCCACATTAGCTACAATTTCGTTACCTAAATACATGCACTCATCATCAACACTCACATGTATAAGATTTGCTAGATAATTGTCCTCAACTAAATCTTGTTCTCGTTGCATTGTGGTGCAAGGTTGGCTCTGAGAAGGTTTGCCGGCTGTGAGCAAACCTGATGTTGCTAGGGGATTGGTATTTTCAAATCCTCTACAAGCACACTGGAGATCGAGGGCGGTACCGGTGCAGCAGGATGGTGGCGTGGAGGAAGTGGAGGAGAATGTGCAGGTGGCGCAGGAGGTTGCGGATGCATTGGCCACGGGAGTGAATAAGATGAAAGTAAATGCTGGACCGACCAGTGGTGATGATCGTGTGTCTCTGGGTACGAGCTATCAATCAAGTGGCTCCTCTTCTATGGTTAAGTCGATTACGCAGGAGCTGGAGACGCGTTCGACGAAACCACGCTTACAGCTGGTGCAAAAGCCTTTTGCCGGGAAGTACTACGCCAGACACGACAAGCCGGCTGGGGCACAATTGTCGGGTTCATCTATTGACTCTGACAAGAACTGGAAGCATGGGACGAGGGCAAAAGATGGAGAGGTGGTCTCGCCAAAGAAGGAGGACAATAGGGTGGTACCAGTACAAAAGGTGTTTGATACTATTAAAGACTCGCTGGCGAGAGGAGAGAAGAAACAAACTGATGGTGGCTGCTTGGCTTCTGTGCAAGATGACACGCCCATGTTGCCCGTGTCACCGCTTGGGAAGAGAGGCAATGCAGGAGGACTGGAGGGTGGTGGATCGAGACAGGTGAAGGGAGAGGCTGATGGAGGGGTCGCAAAGAAGGGACGCAAATGTGGTACAAACCCAGCTGCTGCTGTTGCGGCTGGTAACCTGACGGGAGCTCACGGCGAGCCCCGTCAGGAGCAATGAATGCGATCGTTTGGAACTGCCGGGGGGCGGGGAATCCCCGGACAGTTCAAGAGTTGGCCGCCTTAGTGCGAGCCTATAACCCCAAGTTCGTCTTCTTGTCGGAGACGAAACAAAGTGAAGTTAGAATGAGGAATCTGAGGTGGAGGTTAGGGATGAAAGGATGTCTGGCAGTGGATAGTGTGGGGCTGAGCGGTGGACTGGCCTTGTTTTGGGATGAATCGCTTGATGTTGATCTGATCACAATTTCTAATCGCTTCATAGACATACATGTGAGGGATGACCCGTTGGCAGAACCGTGGCGTGCTACTTTCGTTTATGGTGAGCCACGGGTGGAGGACAGGCAGGAGATGTGGGAGAAGCTTCAAAGACTGAAATCGCGCTCTTCGGCGCCATGGGTGGTTGTGGGTGATTTTAATGAAGCGTTATGGCAACATGAGCATTTCTCGGATACTTTACGGGGGGAGAGGCGGATGGAGAATTTCCGGGACTGCCTCAATATTTGTGGTTTGGAGGATATTGGTTTTTCGGGCTTACCATGGACTTATGACAATGGCAAGTTTGGAAATCGTAATGTGAAGGTACGGATTGATCGGGCAGTGGCAAATCAGGATTGGATGATGCGGTTTGGGGAGGCCTCGCTGACGCACCTCGTGTCGGCGCGATCTGACCATTGCCCATTATTGCTAACTTGCGAGAGGGAAGATGTGCAGAGGGGTCAGCGGCAGACTGTGCGCTATGAAATCATGTGGGAGCGTGAGTCGTCGTTGGCCCCGACGATTGCAAAGGAATGGGCGCGGAGGGGGAACAAGGAGGGCTTTGGCGCTGTATCGCAGGCTATCAAAGGTGTTATGATCTCGCTAAAGCAATGGAGCATGCAACATTTTGGCTCGGTGAGGAAGGAACTCGAGGCCCTGAGGACAAAGCTCACGGAGCTCCGGATGGCTGGGGGTGATGAGAGAGAGATTAGAGAAACAGTTTTCGCCATGAATGAAATGTTGTACCGGGAGGAGATGCTCTGGCTCCAACGGTCGCGGGTGGCGTGGCTGAAGGAGGGTGATCGTAACACGAAGTTCTTTCATGGCAAATCTGTGTGGAGGTCAAGGAGGAATAAAATTCGTAAGCTCAAAAAGGATGACGGGCAGTGGTGTTCATCAAAGGAGGAGATGCAACGCAGGGCAACAGATTATTTCAAGGAGCTATATACGAGCCTGGATGACACAGAGCCTGATAAGGTAATTGAGTGTTTTGATCCGGTTATCACTGATGCGATGAATAGCTCCCTACTACAGGAGTTTTCAGATGAGGAGATTGGAGATGCATTGTTCCAGATCGGGCCATTAAAGGCGCCTGGGCCGGATGGCTGCCCAGCACGATTTTTGCAGCGCAATTGGGGTATCCTGAAAACTGACGTGGTGGCCGGTGTTAAACACTTTTTTGATTCAGGCTCGATGCCAGAGGGGGCCAATGATACATGTATTGTGTTGATCCCGAAGATGAAGCACCCCCAAGGTCTGAAGGATTTTAGGCCAATAAGCCTTTGTAACGTGATCTACAAGGTGGTCTCAAAATGTCTTGTAAATCGGCTCCGACCTCTTCTCCATGATATTATTTCAGAGAGTCAGAGCGCGTTTATTCCAGGAAGGTTGATAACTGATAATGCGTTGATCGCTTTTGAGTGCATTCATGCGATTCAGCAGCAAGGATCGATGGGGAGTAAGTTTTGTGCATACAAGCTGGATTTATCCAAGGCCTATGACCGTGTGGATTGGAATTATTTACAAGGTGTTCTTGTGAAGCTGGGCTTTCATCAAAAGTGAGTGCAGTGGATTATGGAATGTGTCTCCACTGTACGCTATTCGGTTCGCTTCAATGGTGTCCTTCTGGATGCCTTCCAACCTACTCGCGGTCTTCGCCAAGGTGATCCTTTGTCGCCTTACCTATTCCTTTTTGTTGCTGATGGTTTGTCGAAGTTACTCAACAGGGAGGTGAGCAGCGGCAACATACAAGCGCTCAAGGTGAGCCGTAGAGCCCCAGAAATATCCCATCTATTGTTTGCCGATGATAGCCTCTTATTTCTAAAAGCGAATGAAGAGCAAGCAGCCAAGGTGAAGGAGGTTCTGGCGATATATAGTGAAGGGACTGGGCAATTGTTGAATCAAAATAAATGTTCCTTGCTGGTCAACAACCAATGTGATGAAGCCACAGTGGATAATATTCGGGCTGTACTGGGAGTTGAAACTGTCGCCTTTGAAGCCAAATACTTGGGGCTGCCCACGCCGGAGGGTAGATTGAGCTCTGGTAAATTTAAACCCATCAAAGAAAGACTCATGAAGAGATGCAAGGACTGGGATGAGAAATTTCTGTCGGGTGCTGCTAAGGAAGTGCTTATTAAATCTGTCGCCCAGGCTATTCCTACATACACAATGAGTGTGTTTCACCTGACCGACACGTTCTGCGAAGAACTTACCCGCTGTATTCGTAATTACTGGTGGGGTGCAAAGGATGGCAAGAGGAAGGTGCACTGGATTGCATGGAACAAATTTCTGAGGACGAAGAGTAGAGGTGGTTTGGGTTTTAAAGATCTGAGAATTTTCAATCAGGCTCTACTTGCTAGACAAGCATGGCGATTGCTGGCCTTCCCAGAAAGTCTGTGTGCACGCGTGTTAAAGGCTAAGTACTACCCAAATGGCGATCTACTGGACACAGCGTTTCCATCGAACCAATCGGTAACATGGAGAGCTGTGGTGCATGGGCTTGATCTGTTGAAGCAGGGTGTCTTATGGCGGATAGGCACTGGGGAGAAGGTTCGGATATGGCGCAGCTCATGGCTACCACGCCCGTTGTCTCTCAGACCGGATGGTAAAAGGCGAGCCTGCAGGTTAAAATGGGTTTCACAACTCATAGATGCTGATCGCAGGATCTGGAAGGAAGATGTTGTGCGCCGGTTCTTCCATGACCATGATGCGAGAGAGATACTGAATCTCAAGCTGCCAAGCACACCTCGGGAGGACTGTATTGCCTGGCATTATGAGAAGACGGGCATCTTTTCGGTGAGGAGTGCATATAAGCTGGGACAAATGCTGAAGACAGAAGAAGGCCTTGTCGGTTCCAGTTCATCACCTGATGGAAGCCGGCCGTGTTGGAAGTATTTCTGGAAGTTACCGGTGCCACAGAAAATTAAGTTGTTTGCATGGAAGCTTTGTCAGGAAGGACTGGCCACGCAATGCAACAGGAAGAGCAGGAAAATGGTGCTGGTTGATACATGTGAAGTGTGTGGGACGGAAGCGGAGACGGGTTTTCATGCCTTAATTCGTTGTGACCATGCACGCAATCTGAGGGTTGCAATGCGTGAATTCTGGGATTTACCGGAGGAGGAGAAGCTCACTGAAGCTGGCCCGGAGTGGCTCTTACTGCTGCTGCTATCGGTAGAGAAGGAAGTGGGCTCTAAGTTTGTCATGCTACTTTGGCGCACTTGGTATGTGAGGAACAGAATTGTGCACGAAGGCAAGTATACTTCTGTCCAGGCTTCTGTGCATTTTCTGCAGTCATATTGGGATGAACTGTTAATGATCCGGCAAGGACGTGATCTCTCGGATGCCAAAGGCAAGCAGACAATACCGAAGTTCTGTGACAAACCGGTGAAGCAGAAGAGCAATGGTGTGCTACAACGCTGGTCGCCCCCGGCCCAGGGGTGGGTGAAGATAAATGTCGATGGTGCATTCGACCCGCGAACACATGCTGCGGGGGTGGGTGTCATCATCAGAGATCACACGGGTCAGACTATCCTTACCTCCTGGAGAACCATATTCAACGCTGTTAGCCCAGAAGAGGTGGAGGCCCTAGCTTGCAAGGAAGGAGTAGCATTGGCGGCGGAGTGGTGTGATCAGGCCGTGGTGTTGGAATCTGATAACATCACCATGGTGAAGTACTTGAAGAAGCAGATAGCCCAAAGGTCGCCGGTCTACTTCGTGGTGGAGGAGGTTTTAGAGATGGCACGACGCCTCAACGGTTTCGTCGTTGGCCATGTGAGAAGAGAGCTTAACTGTATCGCTCATGAACTAGCACAGCTAGCCAAGAGAACCAAGCACTCTGCGGTGTGGAGGTTTAGGGCCCCTGTGTGTGTTCAATCATTAGTTACTCAGGACTGTAACTCTATTTCTGAGTAATAAAGCTCTCTTTTCATTCGCAAAAAAAAAAAAAAAGAGAAGGCTCTTGTTCAGTACTTCAGTGTTAGATGGACCTGCCATGGAAGGTGTTTTGGGAACATCAACCTGCACCTCCTCAGGTGACACGTGGTGTGACAAGCCAATCAGTGACAAAAGGTGGTGGTTCTGTTGGATCATAATACGATATAAACATAGTAACAATTATGGTCTCAATGTACTTCTCAAACATAACCATAAGTTGTCTGTTAGTTCCAACTTGTGGAAAGCATTTCAGCCCTCATCATGGTACTGAAGAGTGACGGGTTCCTTGTAACCAGGTGGGAACGTACTCATCCACAATCGACTCAACAAGGTCCTTAAAGTTTGTGGTGTCAGAATCTACAATCTTTGCGAGAATGAAAAACATCGGCAGTCCTTCCTATGCATTTTCGGATTGCAAATAAGTTTCATTTCAAGATAGTAACTTTTTTTAGGATCCATCCTGCGAATTAAAACCACAGGAACAATTGAACATCTGCATTACAATTCTACTACTATTATCATAACCTAAAGCATCCTAAGAGGAAGTCGAGATCTTACCTTTCAGGGAGCCATGCTGGTAGAGCCATCCTGATGCTACTGCCGCGCTTGCCTCTTCTTCACTGCCCAGCCACACACCGCACCTGCCTCTTCTTCTGCCAGCCACACTAGCTCAATGTGGCTTGGCCACCGTTTGAAAATGTAACTTGATATGTGTGTGTGTGTGTGTGTGTGTGTGTGTGTGTGTGTGTGTGTGTGTGTGTGTGTGTGTGTGTGTGTGTGTGAAAAGACATTAGCCCTTCGAAAAAAATACATGTCAAAAAAATCATTAGGATATACAAAATATTAAACACATATACATCAGAGCCATCTGAACATACTCTCCACATAACTGGAACTCCTTTAATTCACTAAAGTTATCTAAGGTTTGATTTTTTGATATATTTCTAGATGAAAATATAAGAAACAAATATCGGTGTGGACTTGTATGGCAATTATGCAAGAGAAGTCAGAGGAGAGAGCACTCATCTTGGGGTGGAGGGTACGTACTTGGCAGATGTGTGACAAACTTCTTTCCGATAAGTAACCATTACTCTCTTTTTTAACATGCACTTTTTTTGGGGAATTTTTTTAACATGCACTTGTCACGCCTACCCACAACTGGCTAGCATTGGCCGCCCATATCAAACAAAAGGTACTGACTCATTGTTTCTTTCCTTTGTCACTCCACCCCGCACCCTTTTGTACACGCGCTTCATGCAGGCCTGAGTCAAGACATATTTGTGATGAACTTCTTTCTCAAGTAAACATTATTTTTCTTTCCTAACATGCACTTGACACAGCCTGCCCACAACTCGCTAGCATCATCCAGACATCCACCTACATCAAACAAAAGGAAGGAGAAGGCGCCAGCCTACATCGCTGGAACAAGGGGTTACAGGGCGCGGAGATGCTGCTGTGGAAGGAGGACCACGACACGCGCGTGGACACGTGGTCCCTCGGCTGCGTTATGGCCGAGCTCCTCACCGGCCGCATGTTGTTTGATGGGAAGAAGGACCATGCCGACCAGCTCTGCAAGATCTTCGATGTGCTCGGCGAGCCAGGCAAGAGAGCCTGGCAGACGAGCGACAAGGACCTTGGCGAGATGGTGCTGCAGTGGCAAGCAAGGCAGCGGCGACTGGGCCACCGCAACCGGCTGCGCGAGCTGGTCCCCAAGGAAATCCTGTCCAGGGATGGATTCGAGGTCTTGAAATTAAAGGACTCTTAACGTGCGATCCGAAGAAGCGCCTGACTGCCGCCGCCGCCCTCCGTTGCCGTGGTTCAATGACGACAACAAGATCGTCGTCGAGCTTCATGTGTCTGCCTCTGCTACTTCGAATACCAAGGTCTACGGCACGGCAACCAAGTCGTGGTCACCGGTCGTTTGGTAGATGGCCATGTCATTCACTGGGTATGCGCTAAAACTGCTTAGGCCCAAGAGGTTATTTGTGAAGTGCATGTATGCCTTGTAATCATTGTATTGTATCATACTATAGTTATATGAATTTATGTTAAACAAATTTTGGATCATTTGTTCTTAAGATGGTCTGAGTATCTCGTTCACCCACTTATCAGCATCATTTGTTTCTTAAGATTTCCTCGCAATTTTTTTTCTTAAGATGGTTCAAGTTTCTTAATGAGGTAAACATTAATATACCACACTGGTTGTCAAAAGAAAGCCAAGTTATTTACAATATTTTGTCTCTGTGCGTATATAATACATTATTACAACTTAAAACTTTGCAGAAAGATGCACTATGTTTTTAATGCCATTTTTAGTTTATTAAATAACTTTTGTTGAGAAAATATTTTTTTTTGGAAATCAAAAACTATGTGAGCAATTGGAAAAAAAATATGAATATAGAATGCAGCAATGTATCGTTACTCAAAATTTCAAGTTGTAAAATATTTTGTGTAGTCAGATAAAAAAGTTAAGAATAACCTTTCCCCCTTCATGGAGATGAGAGTCAAGAATTTGCAATTTCCTGCAACTAAGACTATGCTAGAGATGATGCTAAGTTTTTATAAATATGCATTTGTCCCATATATGGCAACGTACTAGCTCAATGTGGCTTGGCCACTGTTTGCAATTGTAACGTGTGTGTGTGAAACAAATATCGGTATGGACTTGCATCTATTTCTCTCTGGCAGTCTCTTCCATCTCCACTATCATTGCTTTCTTCTCCCCCGCCTTCGCTCCCTCCTCTCCCTTTTTTCCCGTCGCTCCCATCTCCTTAGTCATTGCTCCTTTTTCAGCCGTCGCACTCTTCTCACTCATGGGCCCCCTCTCCTCTCTTCATTGCCACCTTTTCTCCCTTCTCACCTGCCATCAATCTTACTCTCTCGGAAGAAAACACTTGCTCAAAAGGAACTCGTGATGAGCGGGTGAAGTGGTGGGCGCCCTCTGAAATGATTGAGTCGAACCGTGGTATGTTGGTTCTTTGTATGCACGCTTCACGCTGGCCTGCGTCAAGAAGCATGTGTGACTCAGCCTGGCAATGGGGCGGGGTGGGCCTTTGGAATTGCTCTCATCCCCACCCCGTGAGGGCCAGTCCCAGCCCCGTCGCCGCCCCGTTGAACTTTGAATGGGGAAAATTCTTGCTCCGTCCCCGTATGACGAGCGCCTAGGATCTGAGAGCGCGTATGAAGAGGATGGCGAGTGGGCGGGTGCAGCGGCGGAGAGGTGTACGTGAGGTGAGTGCCCAAGCTGGTTAGGTTTAGGGGTTCAGGTGGTGACCTTCTAATATACAAAATGCTACTGGGCTGGAATTTGTTATACGGGCCACTTCATATCGAGTCCTCGCGGATCCTTGCGTGCGCGCGGGATAGGGGTGGGGGGTGTGTGTGTGTGGGGGGGGGGGGGGGATTCATTCCCATCCCCGATCTCTTAGTTATCGAGGCTTGGTCCCTCCAGCATCACAGGGGAAAATCTTGTCCTCATCCCCACCCCAACGGGGAAATTGCCGAGACTTTGTGTGTGATGACTTCTTTCTCACGAGTAACCCTTACTTTTTTCCCTTAGATGCACTCGGCGTGCAATTGGCTAGCATTAGCCGCCCATATTAAACAAAAGGAAACGACTTATTGTTTCTATCCTTTCCCACTCTGCCCCCGCCTCTCTTTTTACATGTGCTGCACGCAGGTCTGAGTCAAGACAGATGTGGGACAAACTTATTTCTTATTAGAAAACATTACTTTTGTTTGCTAACCTGTGTTTGGCAATTGGTTAGCTTTACCCGTCTATATCTATTATACATATAATTGACCAACAAAAGAAGCCACCACATTCGTTCTCAAAACATAGAAATATGCATTTGTCCCATATATGGCAACGTACTAGCTCAATGTGGCTTGGCCACTGTTTGAAATTGTAATGAATGTGTGTGTGTGTGTGTGTGTGTGTGTGTGTGTGTGTGTGTGTGAATATAAGAAACAAATATCGGCTATTCCTCTGTGGCAGTCTCTTCCATCTCCAGGTACCATCATTGCTTTCTTCTCCTCCGCGTTTGCTCCCTTCTCTCCTTAGTTATCGCTCCCTTCTCAGCCATCGCACTCTTCTCTTCCTTACTCATGGGCACTCTCTCCTCTCTTCATTGCCACCTTCTCTCCCTTCTCACCTGCCATCAATCTTACTCTCTCGAAAGAAAACACTTGCTCAAAAGGAACTCGTGATGAGCGGGTGAAGTGGTGGGCACCCTCGAAAATGATTTAGTCGACAGTGGTATATGTTGGTTCTTTGTACGCACGCTTCACGCTTGCTTGCGTCAAGAAGCATGTGTGACTCAGCCTGGCAATGGGGCGGGGTGGGGCCATGGAATTGCCCTCATCCCCGCCCCATAAGGGCCAGTCCCAGCCCCGTCGTCGCCCCGTTGAACTTTGAATGGGGAAAATTCTTCCCCCGTCCCCGTATGACAAGCGTTGAGAGACTGCTTCAGAACGGCGACCATCTAGGAGATATACCGCCACCACAAGAGCATGACCTTGAGCTTGCTGGAATGGCATCGACAGGGTTGCGAGGTTTGCTAGGACCCTAGGATCTGAGAGCGTGTACGGATAGGATGGGGAGTGGGCGGGTGCAGCGTCGGAGAGGGGTGAGTGAGGTGCGTGGCCGAGTTGGTTAGGTTTAGGTGTTCAGGAGGTGACCTTCTTATATACAAAATGCTACTGGGTTGGAATTTGTTATATGGGCCACTTCGTATCGAGTCCCCATGGATCCTTGCGCAAGGGCGGGGGGGGGGGGGGGGGGGGGAATCATCCCCATCCCCTGATCTCTTAGTTATCAGGGCTCCGCCGTGCCAGCATCGCAGGGGGGATCTTGTCCCCATCCCCACCCCATTTGGTTGGAGCCCTGTCCCCAACGGGGAAATACTTTGTGTCATAAACTTCTTTCTCGCTAGTAACCCTTACATTTTTCCCCTTACATGCACTCGGTGCGCCCACCCACAATTGGCTAGCATTAGCTGCCCATATTAAACAAAAGGAAATGACTCATTGTTTCTATCCTTTCCAACTCTAACCCCCACCTCTCTTTTTACCCTTCACACCTATTTTTAAATTACCCACCATGCCATTTTGAGCCCAAAAAATAGCTAAATTCGAAAAAATTCAAAATTGGCAAAAATACCATTCACACCTATTTCTAAATTACCCACTATGCCATTATGAGCCCAAAAAATAGCTAAATTCGGAATTATACAAAACAGGCAAAAATACCCTTAACACCTATTTTAAAATTAGCCACCATGATTACGAGCCCAAAAACTAGCTAAATCAGGAATAATAAAAAAAAAGGCAAAATACCCTTCGTACATATTTCTCAATTACTCACCATGCCATTATGAGTACGAAAAATACATTAAAATATCCTTAATTCCTATTACTAATTTACCCACAATATCATCATGAGTCCAAACATAGCTAAATAAAAAATAATAAATAGATGTCTATTTTAATATTTCAAATACAATTGAACATATGTCAAATTAAAAATTAAAATCATATGAAGGTAAAATATAATTCATCTTTCAATTGTTGGTTAACTACACCTTAATAGGTTCAAAGCCTTGCTTGCACAAATATAATTTAGTTGAAACATAAATTGCAATGAATTATGTGTTCGATATTCTTAAAACAAATTTGAAAAAGAAGCATGTCCATGAGGAAAAATGCTAACGGAAGAACAATAGATCATAATAAACAGAGGGGGTGTAACAAAAAAAATTACAAAAAAGGCTGGGAGTTCTGTATTATTATAATTGCATAGAAATTAAGGCATCAATTCGATTCAGTTTGCTTGGTTTAATAAGGGATGCAGATGTGTTATGATTGACATAATCTGTAAGTATTCAGTAGAGTGATAAGAAAAAATCATCACATACTCAAATTGACCGACTCGATGAGAAATTTCTAAAATCAATTGAAGCTACGCTAGAGATATGTAAAAAATAAAAGAGTAAAGTGCATCAGCAGTCCTTAAACTTGTCTCGATGTGTCATCTAAGTCACTAAACTCTCAGAAAGGGTATTTAGGTCCCTAAACTTGTTAAAGTGTGTCATTTATGTCCAAAGTTCCAAAAATACCCCTATAGGTGCTGATGTGGCTACTCATGGAGCATGATTTGTCATACATTTCTTCTTTTCAAATCCGTATAACCATACAGTTCGTGGTAGAGAACATTGTTTGGCGACATCATATCTGGATCAAAGGTAAATTGATGTAAATCCGTGCCACATAAAGAGCCGCATGGGGGTATTTTCAGTATTTTGGACCTAAATGGCATGCCTTAACAAGTTCAGGGACGTGTATACTTATTTTGAGAGTTTGGGGACCTAGGTGACACCCCAAGACAAGTTTAAGGACCGCCGGTGCATTTTACTAAAAAATAAATAACATAGTATGTTTAAACTCTTGAAATAATGGGAAAAGAATTCAAATAGTTTAACAATTCTAGCTTTGCGCGGCATGCATACTAGTTAAAAGAAATGAAGCAGCTCCTTGATTCTATCCTTTCTCACTCCCACCTCCCACTTGCCTTCTTTGAACGCGCGCATCACACAGGCCCAAGTGAAGACATATGTGTGAAGATTTTTTTTTCTTACTACTTTTTCCCCTAACATCCGCTTGGCCACAACTAGGTAGCATTAGAAGCCGATATCAAAAGAAAGAAACTGTCCCTTTGTCAGGACGACGAGTGACAAACTCGCTAGCACTAGGTTCCCATCAAAAGAAAGGAAACGGCTACTTGTTTCTGTACACCCCCCCCCCCCCCCCCCCCCCCCCCTCTCCCTCCCCTGGGTTCTCTTACCAAGCTTCTCTGCTTAGATCCGGAGGCATGGATAACTGGTGGTTGATTGCTAGTTGACAAAGGAGCGACCCTTCCTCTTCCCTCATCTACTATTTCAAAAATAAGTTGGCAAGTAGTTGTTGATAACAGATTTTGTATGAAAAGTTTCAATGGATATACTTCTCCCAAACTTCAAAAGAGGAACAAGGATATCTGAGCAGCATTGCTCACATGTGAAGATTAGTGGCCCCCGCGTGTCACAGTTTCATCAGTCAAGGGGCTTGTACAACAGGCAGCTAGGTAAACAATCTGATTTTATTTGTTCGTTGTAGCACACAAGTTTTGTTTTGAGAACGTTGCCCTGGTTCCTTCCATTTTTTCCTGTTCATCGGAGAGTATAGGGTCCAGATTATTTCAGAAAACCGAACTTGATTGGCTGATTATCGCCGTTTGTATTTCATTTCATGATATCAAATACCACCCACTGTAATTTCAAGAAGAAGGAAAAACACGAGCACATCTACGAGTGTGTTGTGAGATGTGAATATGTGATGCTTTTAGTTCGCGGTGTGATTATCTAAATCCAGTTAGCACTTGTTTCCGCACGTCTTATGTTCCGAAGGCAAGGACCTGGGAACCAATGTGGTACGCCCTGTCCATCACACGCTCTGAGCAAACACAATCGACGGCAGAGACATCATCGAGCCAAACCCGCCCTCCTGGACTCCGGAGTGACGGCGCAATGTCGTGTCGTGGGCGGCGGCGCTGTGGTGCAGGCTGCATTGCGATTGTGCGGGTGGTGGCGCGGCGACGCGATTGAACCCTGAGGAAGCCGAGCCTGGCCGTCTGCCGGACACGTGACACGATGCATCAAAGAAACTTTGGTCTCCATCCGCACGTTGGACGGACGCAATCTGTGTCACAGGCGGCCGAAAAAGGGTGGGAGTTCCTATTACTTATTTACCCACAATATCATAAAAATATTGACTCTTTTGTTTTGAAATGTTAACCCTCGACTTGGGCTGGATGCTCAGTTTGGCGGGCTACTGGGGCTACCTATCAATTGTTAACCACTGGACGCCCTACTTGGATGTACCGATAGAAATGGGATTATCCTCAGCAAAATAAGAAAACTAGCAAAACAGGTATGATAATGCCTCAGCTATTGTTGACACCATGTCTTTGAGGGGTCATCCCATTTCTGTCCATTCGGATGTATTAACCGTGAATCCAAAAATGATCAGGACAATTCCCGTCACAGTTGCGGGGCGCGGCGGGATTTTGTTCATCCTGTTTTTGCCCCTTCCTGTCACCCCTCAAGAACGGTACACTCTTAATTGAAGATTTGTATTTTTGATTTGATTTGGCCCCTATCATATTGTATAAATTATTCACCCCTCATGTAAAAAATTCCTAGCTTTGCCCCCAGGGGCGGAGCTTAGTTGGGGCCATGTAGGCCATGGCCCCCCCCTGCCTTGCACAAATTTAGACTGAATGAATAGTAAATTAGCTACTGTTTACTACTTTTTTTTGCTTAATCAGTGAAGCCGGCCCCCCTTGATTGTTGGCTCAAGCTCCGCCACTGTTTGCCCCATTGCATGATGGAACTGCGATTAATTTGACTGTTTACCCCTCAACCACTTATTTGTACTCATTGCAAACATAGTGGTGCAAACTTGCAGGAAATCATGCAGCTAATTAAATAAGTTTATGGCGGACAAAGAAGATAAATTATCTTGCGCGCTATCAACTAACCACAAGTTCAACAAGTACTATGCATGAATCATGCGGATCTTGGTATCTAACGAGCATATTACATGTGTCTTCACGTGATATTCCACGGTGACATGCATCAAACAGCCAATTTAATGTGCACATCCATATTTTTTTTTGAGGAAACTTCGTCGTGGGGGAGCTCCCACCTGAAATGTACACCATATTCACATGCACAATTTCTATTAACAGGAAGTTAAACGCATGAACTGTCATACCCCAATTTCTGAAGCATGTTGTGCATCATGTATCAGTCCCTGGATCAGTAGCTGATACGCACAAGAACACAGATATGGTAATCGAAAGCATACTTCGTATAGGTAAATGTTATAATACCTGAGATATCACCTTTAGTGGCGGTTCGACAAGGATACAGAACTATCCATGTCCGTCCGACCGACTATTGGTGAAGCAGACAATCAGCGGAAACACGGCCCAAGCCTACAGGCAGACTTGAGTGCGAACGAAAACCAGTCGCCGTCGTCTCTACGGGGCTTCTCTCACTAAAAAAAAAAAATATAACGGGCAAACCCGTGAGTACATAAGGTACTCAGCAAACCCTAACACAAGGGGTAAGTTGTATGCAGGGAGGTAGTAAAGGATGAGGCTGATGGTTCAGTGTATCGGCGGAAAGCCAATTTTATGCAAGGGTTGGTTTTGAAAACAAAACCAGTTCGCAAACTAAGTCAGGTATTGTTGATTAAGTATAGTGGGGTTGTTTGGCCCTGGGGGAGATGCGTCCATTCCCGCCAGTTCCCAAATTTTATGCTGGCCGGAAACCAGCGCACGGCTCCAAACCGGTGTATTCCGAAAACACGCCAAGGAGTACTCACGCCAAGAGTCTAATCAAGTGTGGCCATGGCTTTCGCACTGTCCAATACCGTGGAACACGGCTATCCGGATAGATTCTTACACTCTGCAGAGGTTGTACACTTTCCCCACAAGGGTACCCAGTCCTCCCCAGTGCACTGGTTCGGAAACTGGATACTAATGGTCCCGTACCTGCCCAGTGTCACCTCGGTACCACCTCGGAAAATCAACGACCAGGGGCTTCACATAACCATAATAAGGCCAATAACATTCACTTGCCGGATCCGACGCCAACCTCGTCAAGATCGTCTCGTGGCTTCCGATTGCAACTCCCTGCCTCCTGGTGGTACCGGCGATCACTGGTAGGGTGTGGTACCTACCCATAATAGGGCCTCGTGGTTGCACTGCTGCTAGGCCAGACGGCACAAGAACCGGTCCTTATACGACCGATGCAAGCATCTTCAATAGCTACCCTCCTGCGAGGAGTAGCGTCCCAGAGATAGCCTCCCCACTGAGGACTACCTCGCTTGCACCCGTCTAAAACATACCCCCACTATGGGTTGCACTTACTAGTCCCACCCATTTTCACTTTACTGACCCAACACCAAGCACGCACACATTTTCACAAAAGCATGTGAAGCAGATTATTAAGTACACAGTGTGAATGAGTCCTAAGCAGCATATTGATCCATCTCATCATTAAAGATTAATGATGGTGGATTCCTAGGTTTATCAAGGGATTTAGGATAAGCAACATCAAGGAATGGCAATCAACAAAAACTTAGGTCATTCTAAGCATTTAAATCATTTTAAATTCCATGCAGGTTTCATTTGAATTCAAGCTCTAAATAGGATCATTTGTAATCATAGGTTCAGCATGATCAATGGGAGTTAGGGCTTGCCTGCAAATCGCTTTCCTAATCTTTAAACTCTGACTCGAGGCTTGAGTCTCTGAGTTGCTCTTCGTACTTGGAGCTTGTATCTCTGGGTTGGTCTTCGCGCTTCAAGTCCTCAGCAGCTCTTCGAATTCTTCCGGCTCTTCCTCGACTCTCGCGTAAACTAGCGTATAAAACAATACGTATAAACTACCGCAAAAGAAATGAAAGAGCAAAAGAAATAAAGATCGAGGAAAGCCAAATAAGATCCAAAAGAAACTTTGGTGAAGAACGAGAGACAAGAACCATGCATGATGCAGCATATTTAATGCAGGATATGCTATGTGTCATAGGTGATATACCTGGCCTTGTAAGGGCCATATTCACCTAGACAAGTTATTAGTTGTCTATTTTCTCTAATATATGAACATGGGTGTGTGGTTATGCATATGGTCCTCGTCGGTTGAACACCATAGGGTGAAGATGAGGAGATGCATATGCTTGATTGATGGTGATTGCGTGCATATCTAATATGCAAGCTTCTATATTATTCCTATAAAAGAACATGCATGAATGCAGGCGGTGGTATATGCAGCGTGTGTACGTGATTATGCGATGTTATGAAGGCATGATTGCTGATAGAATGCCAAAATCAAATAAGGGCGAAAGGCAATTTAAATATCGGATAACTCCAATAAGATCCAATAAAAGATTAATTATAAGAGCAGGACAAAGGATCAGAAGGAGTCGGGCGAGGGTTGATTTGGATTAGGTTCGAGATTACGTTTGTGATAAGGCAAGGGTACTAGGTTGGAAATGGAATGGTACGAATGATCGCTAGGTTTAATGCTAGCGAGCAAAAGAATGAATAGGTCATTCAGAGGTGAAGTGGGGTGTGTGTTGTGATAAGAAAGATACTAGGCAGAAAGTATCATGTGGGTAGGTTAGGTTAAGGTGAACAAGTACTCGAGACATTCGAGATCAAACATTGCATGATCTGTTCGGAGTCGATATAATAAGTGAGGGGTGTTTTGGGTGTTGATGATTTATAGACCTGATATGAGGCTTCAAGAACAGTACCATGAGGTACTTCGCGATTCCACGAACCCGTGGGCGCGAGAATCACCCAAAACGGAGTTCAGATTAAGAAGATATGGACGTTTGGAGATAAGAGGGCTGATTTGTAATTATAAAAAGGGTTCTTGAGGGCTTAAGTGTAATTACAGAATAAGTCTAGGGACTTATTTGTAATTACAGAAAAGTTTAGGGGGTCTGGGTGTAAAAAGTCAGGGGTTAAAACATAATTACAGAAAAGTTTAGGTACTTTTCTGTAAAAATGCTGGGCTTAAACAAGATTATTGAAAAGGTCAGGGGCTTATCTGCAAAATTACAGGCCCTATGAATTTTCAAGGATTTCCGGAATTATTTTTCAATTGGAAAATCCTTTTATTGCGCTGGCTGACGTCATAATTGGGAAAGGATTTATTTTTAATGAGAAAACCCGGTGGACTGGGTCCACGGGGTCCATGGACCGTGGAGGGGCGGCGGTCCACCGGTCCATGGTGGACCAGAGGGAGATGCGCGGCGGTAGTTGGCCGGAGTGCTCGCCGCCGTCGCGTAGGGTGGACGAGGAGCCGTGGAACCTCGTCGCGGGGAAAGAGGATGCGATGGCGGAGCTGAGAGGCGCACGTGTTGTCGACGGGAAGCGGTGGAGCGCCGGGAATGGCTCGCCGGAGTTGGGCATGGCGGCGCGCTCACTGGGAAACTTGCGCGCGAGCCGAAAGAGAGGGGAAGGAGGCACGGGGTAGGGAGAGGGACATTCGGAGAGCCTCACCGTGGGCTCCGTCGAGCAAGAGAGCGACGGAGGGCGGCCGGCGTCGACGGGGAAGGGTGCGCGGTGGTGGCGGCTCGGTGACGAGCTCGCGCGAGCTAGGAGAGAGAGGAGTGAGGGGTGGAGAAGAGAGAGGGGAACACGGGGGTGCTACTCGTGGTGGCGAAGAGGCCGGGGAGTGGCCGGAGGCGGCCGGCGACGAGGAGGAAGGTGGCGGCCATGGCGGAGCTTGGTGCGAGGCATGAGCGAGAGGGGAGGAGGAAGAAAGAGGGGTGTAGGAGGAAGAGAGGAGGGCGGAGAGCCTCACCGCGGGTTCAAAGGCGACGGAGGAGGACGGGAGGTGGCGGAAGAGCTCGTCGGAGCTCGACCGGAACCCTAGGTCAGAGAGAGAGAGGGAGAAAGAGGGAGAGTGCGCAGAGGGGGGAGGAAGGAGGGCCGCGGCTCGTTTTATGGATGGCGGTTCCGTGGCGGCTACGGAGGCGCGCTCCGGCAAGGCAGCGGGAGCGGCGGAGGCGGGCCGGGGCGGTAGGGGCCGGCGGGCGGCGGCGCGCCACGCGGAGACGACGACCGACAGGACGGGCCCACCTGTCGGTGACTCGGAGAGGCGGAGACAGGAGCGGGCCGATGTTGGGCCGGACTGGGCCGAAACAGGCCGGCGCGGGAGGGAGAGGGAAGAGAGGCGCGGGCTGGGCCGGATGGTAAGAAAGAAGGAATTTGGCCCGGGGAAAAGTTAGATTAAGAAATGGTTTAACTTTTTTTCTTGGATTTGAATTTGAAGGGATTTCAAATTCAAACAAAAACAAGGTTTGATCAAACACTCAAAACAAGCCCAATAAAATACGAATATGCATATGGTGAAGATTTTGATGCAGATTTAAATTCAAAATTTTGAAAAATCAATTTGGAATTTAATCCTACTTTGATTTTATTTGTTGTAAATTCAAAAGCTTCAAATTTTTAATATATTTTTAAATGAAACAAACACTTGAGCACATGTTTTAATATTTGGAAAATTTCAAATTTCAAATCTAGGCTTGAATTTCTTTAGTGAATTTTCATTTTGTAAATCATGTCAAGGTAAGGACTTTAGAAAAGGTTCAAATTTGGAGTGATTTTTATCCCTTTTTAAGTTTACTTATTTATTTATTTCTTTTCTTTTCTTTTTCTTCTGGCTCCGGAAAGTAGGGTATTACATGAACTTCCCTGAATTAAACTGAGCGGAGGAAGTGGAGACGTACTACCGGTTTCCTTCCCTGAATTAAACTTTTTAACTTTTTTCTAGTATTTCATAATCAACGGTTCAGATAAACTTCTTGAAAGGTGAAAAGGGTACTGTAGTCTGTAACAGGGCTCGTACCTATTCATATCTCCGTACCCATTTTTTGTCCTCAACCACATTTGTTCATCACCTAGTTAACATTTTGGACAACAAATATTTATTTTTTTTGCGAATTTTGGACAACAAATATTGACCGAAGGTTGCTCTTAAAAGTAGTATCTAGAGTTGGTATTGACAGATCTGTAGTTAGTATCCTACGCAATAATGGTGATGCCTACTCTTCACCCGCCACTGATGTCCGCTAGCACTATATAAGAACGCAAAAATATGCTACATGCCCATACAAGAAGCAAGAACATCATCCTAGCAAACAACTATGAGTGTTTTAGTGATAAAGTCCTCGCCGGTTATCATCGGCCCGTCCGAGCAAATGACTCTGCCAAGAAATATTGGCCTCTCATCTTTCGATAAGAGTCTTGTAGGTGTTTCTGTTACTTGTTTACTTGTGTTCGAACATCCAATCCATGAGCCAGTAGAAAACATTAAAAGGGCTTTGGCACAAGCCCTTGTCTACTATCAACCAATCACGGGTCGTCTGGTAGAAGCAAAGGATGGTGTTCTCTCAGTCGATTGCACCGGCGACGGTGTCTTGGTTGTGGCTGCGTCAGCCAGTTGCACCCTAGAAAGCAGCGGCTTATTCAATCCACCTTTCATGACAGAGCTAGTTGAAGACCTCGCCATCTACGCCCCAGCAGAGGGATGGGGCAGCATTGACCCCTTGCTAATGATGCAGGTTACTGAGTTTTCTTGTGGTGGATTTGTCATTGGGGCAACATGGAACCATATAATCGCCGATGGTCAGGGGATGTCTCAGTTCTTGCAGGCCGTCGGTGAGCTTGTCCGTGGGGTATCACCTCTGTCAATTGTGCCAGTTAGGTGTGATGATTCTCTCATTGAGCTCTCGTCGTCAATGGTTGCAGCAAAGCAATGTATGTTGAGGCTCGATGTCCCTAACTTTGTCTCCATGGAGATTAATGTTCCATCGAACATTATTAGCAGCATCAAATCTGAATTCAGCCGTCATACACCTTATCAAACTTGCACTGTGTTCGAGGTGGTAACCGCTGTCCTGTGGCAGAGCCGAACCCGTGCTGTCATTGACGACCCTAACATTCAGATACCACTAGTTTTTGTAACACATAGGAGTCAAGGATGGTTACTACGGAAATTGTATCATTCCTCATTTAGTGGTCGCAGAAAGTGGTACAGTGGCGAGTTGCCCCATTTTGGACATTGTGAAGATGATCAAGGATGCTAAGGAGAAGATACGAGAAGTGTATAAGAATGGCCAGATTGATGCCACGAGTGGTTTGGAACAGCTTGGCAAGCTGTTTGGGTACAATGCCCTCTACTTGACTAGCTGGCGGAATCTTGGTTTCGAAGTAGCTGATTTTGGGAGTGGAAGGCCAGCGCGGGTTATCTCCTGCATGGTAGGGCAAACCTTGCCGACTTGCATCATGCTTCCACCATGCAAAGGAAAAGATGGGGCCAATGTGTTCTCTGTCTCAGTCGAGGAAGAGCATGCAAATGCTTTCGTTAACGAATTGGCAAGGTTCACATGATTAATCAACTATTGTATTCTTCAGCAATCCTAAAAGTTTATCCTGCCAGATATTGTGGTCCTGCCGCTATCTGATGCTTGTATTTGCTAACGGTTTGCATGAAAATAAATAAATAAAACAAATGCATATATTATATGGATGTGTAAATTATTTTCACTAACGGTCAAAATAGTTGTTTGGGTGGCTTATGTAATCAGGAGATGCAATATACTTTAATATCAATGAAATTCCCTTTTTGCAATAAATAAATAAATAATAAACCGCCCGTGGGTGACTTGGGAGGAGATCCCACCGCCGCCACCTTTCCGCCCCGGATCCATCCCCTCCCCCTGCTGGCACGGATCACCAAATCAGGCACAAATTTGCAGGGTCAATGTTTAGTTTTTGCCTACCCGCCTTCCCCGTTATCCAATAGATCTCGAGGTCAGTCGGAAGACGATCAAATTTGCAGGAACTTCCCCTTGAAGTCTGCTGTCGTCGGAGCTAGGCCAACTCAAGGGCCGTGGTGTCACCTCTGTCGTCACGTTCCTCGACACCGGCGGCTTCCCACTACAAGATTGACAAATTTCCCCAACAGTTTAGTGTAAGTGGCCAACAGTTTTGGTGTATTTGGCTAAGCATGCACACTAACTGTGGGTAATGAGGTTGTAGCAAATTAAGTTGTTGGTAAAATACAAAAACTGTAGGGAAAGACACTAATTTATTTTAGAACACTGTCAGCTACTTGGGGAAAAATGTATAGAAAGACCAAGACTGTAGGCCACTCCCAAAAAACTGTCGGGAAGGATCCATTTTCTTGTAGTCTCCTGCGCGTGCTCGCTTTCATCCAAGGCCGACCACTAGGGGCGCGTTTGGTAAGCTGGGCGCCCATGCAACCTGCACCCGCAGTTGCAGGCCGGCCTGTTTCGTAGCCTGGAGAGGAGATTGGGCCAGGTCGGTGGGATGCATTTGAGGCCCGAAATGCTGCATGAGCGGGAACGAATTTTTTTTTCGTTCCCCGCGGGCCTGGTTCGCGCGCTGCTTTTCGCCTGCACCCGCCAAGCCATTTCGCCGCAGCGCGCGGGCTCGCGCGCGAAAGTGAAACGGCCTGAAAAAGCCTAGGGTTACTGGCCTTATAAACCGCCCCCTCATCCGTTCACCTCCCCCATCTGCTTCCCACTCGCGCCGCTCTCGCTCTCGCCGCCCTCTCACCTCTCCTTTGTCGCCGCGTGACCGGGAAGGAGTCCCGGCCGGCGGTGGACAGAGGAGTGCTCGTACCCTATTTCCTCGACGCCAACTCCGCTTCCGCTTTGACCTCGACGCTGGCGACCGCTTCCGCTTCGACCTCGACGCCGGCGACCGCTTCACCTTGGACCGCGAGCCCGGCGACCGCTTCATCTTGAACCTCGATGTCCGCAGCTGCCTCCTCGTCGTCTTCTCCCACCGGATCTACATCGTCTTCGTCATCCCCCTTCCGGATTCGCCTACTCTCCTTGTTCGCCGAGCACTTGACCCTCCTTCGCGCTGTGCTTCATCCTTCGCAAAGGTACGGACCCCCATTCCCCTTTCCGTGCCCTCCTTCTGTAGATCGATAGGGTTATGCTTTGGTGGTAGTTGTTTCAGTGCTGTCGATGTGGATTTGTTACGGTTTATCACTTCGTATTTTCCATTTGTTGTTGTTGTTGTTGTCGATTTTGTCCACGATGTTGGTCACCGGTGATTCTTTATTTTGTCGATGATGTTGGTCAGGCACTGGGAGGCTACTGCTTGCAGTAGCAGCCGTGTCACAGCGTTTGTCACCTGTTATGCTAAATTTGCTGCATTGGATGTCAATGGGGACATGGCACTTAATCTGAATGTTGTCAATTTTAATTCATGTGCATGTAGATGGATACGCGTAAGCTCCTTCGTGCGCAGGCTGTGGCAATGGTGGTTGTGCTTGTTGCTTTGGTTGTGAAGATTTTTAGGTCTCGTGACATAGATGATGTAGATCTAGTGGGTTTGATTCCTAGGTCAGAGGCTGATGTTCAGAGAATGCAGAACCTAAATCTGATTTATAACTCAACTGATGGTGAATGTGTTGACATGCTTCGCATGAGGAATGTCCCTTTTTTTTTCTTTATGTAACTTGTTTAGACAGAGGGGGTTGCTTGTGGACACCGTTAACAGCAGTATAGAGGAGCAGGTTAGCATGTTCCTTCATGTTATTGGTCACAATAAGAGGTTTAGAGTTGTCCATCAGAATTTTAGGAGGTCTAAAGAAACCATTAGCAGGCAGTTTAGGCAGGTTTTGTATGCTGTTGGTGAGCTGAGAGATGAGATGATTAGGCCACCATCCCAAGACACTCACCCAAAGATTTTAGGGAGCCACAGATGGAACCCTTTTTTCAAAGGTACCATGGTTTCATTGCATTTCTCTAGTCATGTTTCATTGCATTTCACTAATCTGTTAAATGATGACACCATGATAGGGCTGTATTGGGGCCATTGATGGGACTCATATACTTGCTAGGATGCCATTGCGCATGCAAGCAGCATTTAGAGGTAGAAAGCATCAGCCTACACAGAATGTGATGGCTGCAGTGAACTTTGATCTTATGTTCACATAAGTCTTGGCTGGCTGGGAGGGTTCTGCTCATGATGCTTTTATTCTTGCTGATGCTCTAGACAGGGATGATGGGTTCAGGGTACTTGCAGGTAACTTAACAGTTGATTGCATTTTCTTAGGTAGATTAATAAGTAAATATGATATACTTAGACAAATGTGTTAATTCTGTAGGTAAATATTACTTGTGTGATGCTGGTTATCCATGTCGGGCTGGTTTCCTACCTTTATTTCGTGGTGTGCGGTACCACTTGTCAGAATACACATCTAGGAACAATCCACATAATGCAAGAGAACTTTTCAATTTGAGGCATTCATCTCTGCGTGTGCATGTTGAGAGAGCATTTGGGGCTTTGAAGGGGCGGTTTCACATTCTGGACAACAAACCCTACCATCAATATAGGACTCAGGTCAAGCTTGTGTTGGCATGCTGCATTCTGCATAATTGGATTCTGGGTTTTGGGATTGATGAGGTTGTACCACCTGAGGCTTCTTTCATGGGTGCTCCTCAGGAACCGGAACCAGTAGGGCATACAACTAGGGAAGCACAGACTGCAGAAAACAATGCATGGGCAACTGCTAGGGATCTTTTGGCTAATGCTATGTGGGATAGTAGGGGTAGTTCACGCATTTGAACCATGATAATTGTAATAATGTGCCATGTCCCTCTTTGGAACCATGTGATGGATGAATGATATATGAGATGCTTCTGAACTGAGACAATCACTATGTTGCAATTCATGCTTAACTTTTTCTAGCTGTTGCCTTTATGATTTGGTTATTTTATGATTTGGATTTTCCTTCTTATATGAGTTCAACTTATTTTGTGTTACATGATTGTGTATGAACTTGTGTTGGCTACCTTGCTGTCATAAAATAGGAAGAATGTCTAAGATGAACATTGGTTGGGGGAATGGGGTTGTTGGGTGTGTGGATGTTGGTGCTGCTGTTGCTCCTGCTGCTGTAGCTCCTGCTGCTGTAGCTCCTGTTGTTGCTCCTACTCCTGTTCCAGCTACAGGTGGTGGCTTCAGGCCACCTATGAGGTGGACTGCAGTCAACTCTGGCTTTGTACTAAGGTACATTTGTGACCTGGTGGGCAAAGGGGCCAGGACTGACAAAGGATTCAAAGAAGTGCATGTCAACCAGGTTGCAAAGTTGCTCAAGGAGTTTTCTGGGGCTGATGTGACAGCAACTCAAGTATAGAGGAAATGGAGGCAGAGGTGGGGCAAGATGTGCAAGCTCAAGGATCTGTCTGGTGCTCTCTGGGATGAGGATACATGCAGCATAGTGCTAGAACCTGAGCACTACCTTGGCCACATCAAGGTAAGAAGCATGTTGTTGTACATTTCATTGCTTGTTATGTTAAAATAATCTGTCTATCCACTCAACCATCTAACTATTTGTTGATGTTTGTTTCAGGATCACCCCAAGGATGCAGAGTTCTTGAACATGCCTATTAAGTTCTACCAGCAGATGCAGATTGCTTTTGGCAGCACAATGGCCACTGGCAGGTTTGCCATGGGATCTGGTGAGCCCCTGGGAGTGCCATATGGTTTTGGGGACAGTGAAGGAGATAATATTGAAGGTGCAGATGCTGCTGTGAACAAGGGAGATGGTGTTTTTCCTGGTGCAGACAAGGCAGAGCAAGCTGAAGGCTCCAAGGCTCCAGATGTTGTGGTTGGTGGTAAGAGGAAGAGGTGTGCCATGACTGAGGAGGAGGTTCTGCTGGTGATTAACATGACAGATGCTGTGAACAATGTAGCTGCTGCATTGAGGGAGACTAGGCCTGCACATGTTGATGATGACTTGTATGATGCTGTCATGGGTGCTGCTGGGTTCACTGAAGAGGCTCTGATGGTGGTTTACTCTCATCTGCTGGACAACAAAGCTCAAGGAAGGGGTTACATCAAAATGAATAAGGCTCATCGTGTGCTGTGGCTCACGACCTGGCTAGGCAAGCACTACATCTGGTACTAACTTTTGTTAGGGGTAGAGTTGAGATGGTATGTTTCCTCCTCCCCCTTAACCCACACAGCACCTGGCCCTGTCTTTTGTGCAAAGTGGCGGCATGACTTTGCATATATTTTGTGCAGCAAGGTAGTCTAACATGAGTAGTGGTTACTGGTGGGTTTCATGTGGGTTGCTTGTTAGCTTTGCATTGCCTTTTACCCTATCTGGTAGTGCTGAACTTGCTAGGTATTTGAGACTATGGTATTGTAAGCTTCTATAATTATTTAGGTGCTTAAGTTCTGTTGATCTTTATTCATATGCCCGTGGTGTGCTTTTGTTTGTTGTTTTATGGCCGATGATGAACATGACTAGTGTGTACCATGAAGAGGTGGATATGTTTTCTGCCTGCTGTTTCATATGTTTTCATGTTGGTTCCCTGCTTTGTCATAATCCTGATTTTCATTTGCCATTTGCTTCCTTGTATTTTTTTGGATCCATCTCAGAGTCCACACTGTCTGATGAGGCCATATAAGCAAATGATGATGACTTGCATACATGCAAGCTGCAAAGCTCGACTGGGACAGTTGTTATCTACAAACATTTGCAGGTATTAACTATCCCAGTCGGCTCTGCAGCTCGCAAACATGTCATGAATTGCAAGTTTTTGATGCATGTGAAGTTACTTTCATTTTTCAATGTTTGCCTATGATGAGTTGCAACATACATCAGAAGCTACATCTATTATGTCATGGGTTTGTTTTTCTAGATCCTCGATCATTTCTGTATAACATCATTGAGGAGCTGGTGAATGTTGGCGGTGAATATGCGTATAATTAATTTTCCATTAATTACGCAAGCGCACGGAACACCATTGTAGCATTTCACCTTGGAGTATTCCAGGGTTATCGTATTTATATTTCCTCAGGGAAGTAGAGCGATAGGAAGTTGAAAATGTAACAAAGTAGATACTATTATGCGAAATAACGATACCTTACTTAAGACGGGGGTAAAAGAGGTACATGATATATGGGTGGCACTCATCATATAATCCAAGCAAAATAAAAGAGATAGTATAAGTTACATTGGGAGAACAACGAGATAGAGACAGATTCCTATATGTTAATCTTACATCTATTTACTTCTAGCAATTAATTCTACAAGGTTATGTACTATAGCTAAGGTTATGCACACTCAAAGTCATGTTGTTTCGGAGCACGACCATCGTGCCAGGGTTGGTACTGAACCCCAATACTGCAGGTTCCCCCTGGGATCTAACCGCTATTGAGAACCCGGTTGGATTGCCTTTGAACGTGGCGGATTGCAAAGGCCTGAACACGCCTGTCACACGTGAGGCTACCGTCCTCCGTAAAGACAAACGCCAATCGTGCATAGGTATAGTTCTAAGCACCACGCTTAGAACTATCCTAGAGGAACTACTCTTGATCGAGAGAATAGCCCTATCTAAGAATGTAGCATAGCTTTCACTAAGCGCGAACTCCATTTCGGCAAAGCACTCACTCATACTACTTAGACACAATCACGAAACCCACAACAAGACTATTATGAGCACTAGCTTAACTAAGTAAATAAACTTAAATAGAAAAGAATTACTAAAAGAAATAAATAAAGAATAAACTAAATAATTATAGAAATAATTATATAAATAATAAAAGAGTAATTCTACAAGAGTTAAGATACAAGAACAATACCGAAACTCCGAGAAGACTTCCGGAACCTCGAGAAGAGCTCTCACTCTACTCTACTCTACTCTAACTCCCAATACTAACTCTACTTCTACAAATGAGTAATGGATCTCTTGGATCAGTGAGGTGCGAGTTGTTCGTGCGGACACCAGGGGTATTTATAGGGTCTTTAGGACAGGGGGAGTCTTATAGCGCGAGGTGGAGTGGCGGGCGCGCCAAGGCAGGCCGGCCGGCCTAGTAGGGGGGCTGGCTGGCCGCCCGATGTGGCGGTGCCTCGCTCATGGACGTCCCTGATTGCCTCCTGAAGTCGGTCCGTAGGTCGGTTGCTTCGTGGAGGCGGCAGAACTGGAGTAAGGGCCAAGTTGAGGCCCAAACAGCCCACCAGACGATATGTCGGTGGAATTCTGCTGCACAGGCTTTGGATTGTGACGTTTCAGCCCATTTACAGCCTGCTGGAGGAAGGCCGAGGCCTTTGAGCGCCAAGGGGGGCCGGCCAGCCTATGGTGGGGCCAGCCGGCCTGCATTTTCCTCGATGCAGGCCCACTTTATTGCATAATTCGCTCCTGCATCCAAAAATCACCAAAACTCGTGGAAGTAGATTAATTCCTAACTACTGTACATAGAACCTTGGTGATTAGCCTTTTATTTACCGATATGTTGACGGTAATTTTATGATTTTTACACCGTCAACAGTGAACAAACCTTTGACAGAAATAGGTTCATGGAAACTCAACCTGAGGCAAGTTTATGCTTTTGCTTGTTTTACTTTTTTGCAGGAGATGGTTTATTACTATGTTGTTTTCTCGGGGAGGAAATCTGATATCTATCAAACTTGGCCGCAATGCTACCAGCAGGTGAATGGCTTCCCTAGAGCTTGTTTCAAGCGTTTTTCATCTCACCAAGAGGCAATGGATGCATGGTTTAGCCAGCCAGCACTTGATAATGTTGTAGTTATGTCATCAGCCTTTGCCACATTCTGTAAAACTGTTGTAATTGTTGTTCTAATGTTGGTCTTTTTCGTCATAGCAACTAAGGGTCCAAAACTGTAATTAGTGTTAATGTTACTGTCAGTGTCTTCTGAACAGTTTTTATTAATGGTTTGCTATCATATGTGCATCTGTTTATGAGATATTCCTTGATGTATGTGTGCTGATGCTTGTTTTGGGGGGTAAGATACACCAACTGGAGGCTGTGGTGAGCACACCCCATGTCCATGCAGCCTGCCAAATGCCATCTCAATCAGGCAGTTAGGCCTGGCCCACCTCTTCTCCAGCCTACCAAACTCAAGCCCGCAACGCCCTTGAGCCTGAAGTCTAGCCTACCAAACGTGAGGGGGTTGCAGCAGCTCAGCCTGGTTGGGCTGGCTCCATACTGGCCCATGGTGCAGGAAAAGCCCGTGCAGACTTCCAAACGCGCCCTAGGCGTACACTTTTTCTTTTAACTAACTGGAGGGCAATGCCCTTACATATTATAATGTATTGATAATAGGTAAAACTAGAGGCTCATACATTGAAAGTGAAAGAATAAAAAACATATATAATGCATAAAGAAAAGAGAAAAGTAAAACAATAAGTCCACAACTAACTCCCAAGTGTTGATCCATTCCTTCAAGTTGTCCAGATGTTTCCCTTTAGCTCATAGTGTGACCAGTCCTGTTTCTTTGATGGATTTCCGTTTACAGTTTTGAACTCTCGGCGTACACTTGGGGGTCGTTGGCGGTGAGCTTCACGGCGCATCTCGACAGCTGTGGTGTGCATATATACGGTGGTAACTGGGCATCTTCGATTCGCTAATCGGCGCGGTGATGGCTCGGTTGGCTGCTGCGATGTGGCGCATTGCGGCGGCGGTGGTGATAGTCTGCGTAGATTGCAGGGGGGCGCCTGGAGAAGAGGGGCATGTTGATATGGTCGTGACTTTGCTGCGGCCACGCAGCTCTGGCTCCAGTTTCAGATTGCTGGCTGGAATTGGGAGCTGGAACTCGAGTTTGTGATGCTGGGTAAAAACCTTGCATGGCTATGACATTGCCAAAGATGATGTGTCCCTCGGGGTGCAATTCCTAGGCATCGTTGTGGTGATGAACTCGAATTACATTGAAGGTCTCTGGGTGTAAATCTAGTTTCATTACTGGAACGGCCATCTGCGACATGATTGTGGAGCAGTACAGCGATGCCGGGACACCCCTGAGCCCGAGCCGCGTTGCCGCCATCGCCGCCATGATTGACGACCTCGCCACCAGCGCTGTCGAGAGGGAAGGCCGAGCGCCCGGAGGAGGAAGTGGCGCATCAATAGTGCCACCTGGTATGAGAAGGTGCACACGCTCGGCGCCGGCGGGTACGGCGTCGTGGTCAGGTCGCGCCACCACGCAACGGGCCAGGGTGTCGCCGTGAAGTCTCAGCTCGTCAGGCACGACGACAAGATCGGTTTCCTCCTGCGGGAGGCATGTTTCAATGCCGCCTGCCAGGGCTACCCATCGGTCGTCAGCTTCCGTGGCGTGGCGCACGCTCCGGGCTCCAAAGACTACTCTCTCGTCATGGAATGCATAGGACCAAACTTGCTCAAGTCCTCTGGCAATCCAGTTGGCTGCATGGACAAGCCCCGATGGACCTAGCGCCAGACCTGTTCAAGCTAGCACCTAGAAAGAACAGGACGGTGCAACAAGAACTGCAAGGAAACCAATGGCCTAAAGTATTCGAGAGATTGACAACAGTGGATCAAATGGCACAATTCATCATGCTCTGGGGGCTGTTAGATGGAGTTCAGTTGAATGATCAACCAGACCAAATAAAATGGAACTGGACAGCTCATGGGCAGTATACGGCCAAATCAGCATACCTCGCACAATTGAAGGGCTCGTACAACATGTTTGATGCAACAAGTATATGGAGAGCACATGCAGAAGGAAAACATAAGTTCTTTGGATGGCTTCTCATGCAACAAAAAATCCTAACAGCGGACAAACTCCAGATCAGAAATTGGCCATGCAATCCATTGTGCGCCCTCTGCAATGAACAACCGGAAACAGCGCTGCACCTATGCTTGCAATGCCCATATGCCTTGCAAATTTGGCAGCGAATCAGTGTCTGGACAGGCAACATAGTTCAGCTACAGAGCAGATCAACTCAAGAATGGTGGAATGAAGCCATGGAAACCTCATCAAAAGAGCAACGCCGATCAAAAGCAGCTGTCATGATTTACAACGCATGGCACCTATGGAACGAGAGAAACAGGAGGATTTTTACCAACACAGCAATGCAGCCGGCGGAGGTAGTTAAAATAATCAAAGATGACATGGCGTTGCGTGCTAGAGCTTGTGGAGTGACTCAGTTTCCTCCATTGCAAGTCGAGAGTAATCAACAAACAATGTAATATTTAAGTGTAACTTTTGTAAACTTCTCTTTTCTGCTTAATGAAAAGGCAGTGCTCCTGCCTCGTTTTTTTAAAAAAAAGTCCTCTGGAAACATGGCCGGCCGTTCCAGGAGGCCCAAGTACGGGCAATGATGCGGCAGCAGCTGGAGGGGGCCGTGTCGATGCACCGGCACAGAGCCATCCACTATGACATCAAGCCTGGTAACATCCTCGTCGGCAAAGGCGGTAAACCCTTAAGATCTGCGACTTTGGGGGGGTGCGAAGTTGATCGGTGGACGAAGGCAAGGCACCGATCTCGATCGCTGAAACAAGGGGTTACATGGCGCTGGAGATGCTGCTGTGGAACGAGGACCACGACACGCGCGTGGACTCGTGGTCGCTCGGCAGAGATTCTCACCGACGAGGTGCTGTTTGATGGGGAGGACCATGTTGTTCAACTCTGCAAGATCTTCGGCGTGCCAGGCAAGAGAGTAGCGTGGCAGACGAGCGATAAGGACCTTGTCGAGTTGGTGCAGCTGTGGCAAGACAGGCAACTGCGATTGGGGCACCGCAACCGCCTGCGCGAGCTGTTCCCCAAGGAAATCCTGTCCAGGGACGGATTGGGGGTCTTGAAAGGGCTCCTAACGTGCGATCCGAAGAAGCGCCTGACTGCAGCTGCCACCCTCCAGTGCCCATGGTTCAATGACAACAACAAGATCGTCGTCGAGCCTCCTGTATCTGCCACTGCTACTTCGAATATCATGGTCTGTGGCACGGCAACCAAGTCGTCACAAGTTTGGCTGTCGCGGCCATGTCAGTCACTGGGCGTGCGCTAGAACTGCTCAGGCCAAAGGGGTTATTCATGAAGTGAAAAATGTTGCAATGGTCATATTGAATCATACAATATGATATCTGAAACCGATTTTACAACATTTTGTTTTTTAGATGGTCCAAGTTTGTTTATCTCACTTAGATCAGTATCTTAGTTATCTCACTTAGATGATCAGTATCGATTCGCCTGTCGCGGCTGTCGCGGTCGTGTTGTGCTCGCATTCGCGGTGCAGCCTGCGGCGGGGATCGTCGATCCCATGGACTTCCTGGCGCTACAGGTGGTGCGGCGGTCGTTGGACGACATGCCCGGCTTTAACTTCTTCGACGGCTGGGACTTCACCGCCGACCAGTGCGCGTTCCCCGGCGTGTGCTGCAACGGCGGCGACAGGGTGGCGGGCCTCACGCTCACCGGGGCTGACAGCGCGGCGCGACCCGACGATTGACCGGCTGTCCGCGCTTCCGTTCAATGAGCACCGTGGCGAGCCCAATCCACACCATGGCGAACTGGAGCATAGAGCTCACGGCGCACGCACGTGGACCCATCAATCAGCAGCAAAGCGAGCTTGTCTGCGTCGTCGCGCCCTCTCGCGGCTTTGCTCCGGCCTGCCACTACTGCTTTTTCAAGGAGATGGCCGAGGAAGAAGACGAAAACGACCTGCTTGCAAGGTGTTCGATGCAATGCCGCTTCAGAACTAGTATGAAAGAGAAAGAGAAAGAAGAAAAAGAGAAAGAAGAGGTGACATGGCAACTGACATGTGGGACTCACTATGCCACGTCGGATAAAACCGCTCTCAATACCGCCGAGGGAGGTAAATTGAAGTGAGAGAACGAGTTAAGGGAGTCAGGCTACCCGGTTTTGTAATTGGAGGTAAAAGTTGCACCTCCTATGATAGTTGAGGGAGGCAAATAGAACTTTTTCTTATAATTAATTTGATTTTGGATGATATTTTGTGCTGATATCTTGCAATCTTCGTCATTTGTTAAGGTTAAACCTAAAAGAAACTTCTTTCTTTCTACAAGAAGGGTTGTGAAGAAGGGACACTGATTCTGTAGACCAAAGTAGTACTCAATGAGATGAAAATGCATTAGAAGAAGAAACTCCAGCTCACAATCCACCTAAAGTTCAGAGACTAAATATAATTCAGATGTTTATGTTAGTGTTTTGACTGTTAATCCTTTGTTTACAGTGTCAGATTTGGAGCTATCTTGTTCGATGCCGTGAAGAAACGTGCAGTGGAGGATCACTGAAAATGCAAAGTAAAATCTATTGACTCCTTTCTTTTAAACTCTTTTCTTCTTTGATAGCATTTTGCCCGTGCGTTGCAACGGGTGTTGAAATTTTATTTTTTAACTTTATTAATAGAAAAGCGATTCATTTAGGTAGCACAAATTCATCTGACAATGTCTATTTACGAAGACTTTTGCAGCACAAATTATCTTCTTTGATGTGATGTGTTTTTAGAAATAAATACATTAACAATAACTTGCAAATAATAAATAACCTAGTAAGTTTAAATGCTAAAAACCTATTTATAGGTTTTAAGTGATTTAGAGCAAGAATGTCATTCTAATACGTTTTCTTAACATAGTTATGGAAGGAATAAAAAATCAATAAATTTTCCAAAGAGACACAATATCATGAAAAGTAACCTAGATAAATTTTGTCCCAAAACAAAGCAGGAATAAAATATTAAAATTAAAACAGTTGTAAGGATCACGGAGTACCGAGGGAGGGGGGGGGGGGTGAATCGGTAGTCACTTGTTAATTTCTACGGCAAGGTACTTTAGCAACCTAATAACAAGCTAGGTGATAACAAGAAGCAAACGATGCGCACACACTATCAAGACTAGCAAAGAGCAAACCTAAACATGCAATTCTACCAAGAGTAACACAAGCAACCCTATCAAGCAAGTCTGCTAGTAAGAAGTAAATGCGGAATAGTAAATGCTAGTAAGTAAAGGAGATGGGATAGAGATTGCTCATGGATTTTTAGCCCGTGGTATCGGGAGGATGGCGCCTCCCCTAGTCCATGTTGGGTCACTCCCGTCGGAGTCTCGACCCCTCCCTCCGCTCGATGGCAATCCCTTTTAGAGCATTCTTCACCTTCCAAGTGAAGGCGCGGGCACGTACCACCGACAACTCCGGATGCTCCTCCGAAGGTAAGGATCTGCACGTGATGCGGTCCAAAGGGCGCTCCCTTCTTGTAGCTTCTTCCACACGGGAAGCACGAAGATCGTGTACAAACTTGAGGTAGCTTCCACACTCGTTGGCAAGCTTACCACCGACGTCTAACCGGTCTAGGTCTTGCCATAGACCACGAGTAACAGCCCAAGGTGACTCTCTATGCACACACTAGTTCTAGAGATCAAAGGATGCTCTTGTTACTCTCTCAATAGCACTAGGATCACTCCAAATCCTCAACAAGTGCTTTCTCTTCTTGCTCTTGGCTCCTCCTTGGTAACCTCACCTGTTCCACTGGCCAAGAGACCCTCAAAGAGGTGGGGCAACCAGCTATTTTTTTTTTTTGGACTAAAACCGGAGGGGATTCCCCTACGGCACTTTTATTAAAGTTAGCGAAATAAAAAGTCTTGTACAAACAAAACTGGAGCTAGCTACAAAGATCGTAACCAAGACTCCATGTCCTGTACTACACTATGATTAGCTCTATACATCGTTAGTTTGAGTAAATTTCTAAACTCTTGCTTCCATCCAGGGAAAGAAATCACCCCTCCATTGAAGATAATATTATTACGATGTGTCCAGATAGCCCATGCTGCCAATATAATAGCCTCCATATAACATCCATGTGTGAAAAACCTCCTTTGATCTTCTACCATCTCAACTCTCTCCATTGATAAATCCCATATAATGTGTAATGACGTCCAACACATCTGCGAGAATGGACACCCAAAGAACAAATGATCCACCGTTTCTTCTGCTGTTGTTGCCCCTGCACAGAGTACACATTCTACCGTAGGCACCTGGCATCTCTTTCTTCGAAGCAGATTTCTTGTGTTGAGCTTATCATTTAGCAACAACCAAAAGAAGAAACTAGCCGTTGCTACAAAAAACAGTCTGCCAGACTAGCCACCGTATCATACGGTGACTGTTTCCTCTTCAGCCTTCCCTGCTGTCTTCTCTGTCTTTATAGTAACCGTATCATACGGTGACTAGCACTGTATCATACGGTGACTACTTCCGTTTCATCTTTAGCAACATCTATATTTTGCACTTCTCCTGGAAACCATACGGTGACCCACCGTATCATACAGTGGCTATCATACGGTGACTCTACCAGAGACTCTCCTTTCTCTGGATTTTCCTGTTCATAGTCACTGTATCATACGCTGACTACCACCGTATCATACGGTGACCTCTTCTCTCTGAACTTGCAGATTCTGCCAAACCTCTGGAAACCATACGGTGACCACCGTATCATATGGTGACTATCACCCTTCATCAGATGGTGAGTCCAGCAGAGGTCTTCAGTCTTCAATCTGCAATTTCTGCAGTCACCGTATCATATGGTGACTACCACCGTATCATACGGTGGCTTTTGCCTGAAGTCCATCTTGATCACCTCCTCGATCCTTGACTTCATCTTTACTCTTCTTGGTTCCTCAAGCTTCTCTTCTGCCACCCTAGCCTCTGAGAGCCTCACATTGCATCTAATGATCTCTACTACTAGTGTGCACTAAGAGAACCAACTCGAACCCTCTTGATAGTCCGGTTTTTCCTATGGACTCAAGCCTACATCTACACCAAGCCAACACTTGCTTAGATCTAGCATGTCCTTAATTAGCCTTGATCCATCTTCTCGACCGCGACTCCATCAAGCCCAATGTCCCGAGTTGTCGAGGCAACCAATTATCGAGATATCCAATAGAGAAATGGTTGACGTAGTCCTCCATCATACGTGACTATAGGCAACAACCTACAAAAGAGTTAGTCACATACAACATGATTATCCAATCACCAAAACATTCATACCTTTAGGGTTTTCATACTCCAATGGTCATGAAGCTTACAATAGTGCAGAACAAGAAAATGTCATTACTGCTAAAATATCTGGAAATTAAATACTAAACTCGTTGAGCAGTTTATTAATACCAAAATTTGTGTGCATGCCATATTTCAAGTGTTTTCCATCACAGAAATGCATATATGCATTTATCTTTCTTTTCATTAATAGAAAATTTGTAAAACTATCTACTCAAAATCATAAAAGGTTTGATTGTACTTTTTTGTAGATCTATTCTCTTTGATTCTAACAAAATTTGGTTCACATTTTTCTAAGATTTATTTATATCTCTATCAATTTTACCAATGGCCGTCCATGGCAAGGCAAAAATAATAATAAAAGAAAATCACATGCTGCATGTGCATACTGAGAATGGAACCTGCATATTCAAGATGGAGGCCCAACGCAATAACCATTACAGATGCAATGCTTTTTATTAAAGGCGATTCGACTTGTATAAGACAAAACGGATTTGAACTTGGATTTTTTTAGTTAAATTCAGTTTGAATTTGAATTCGACACAAATTGAAATGGCAGAGGTCTGAAATAGAAAAATTTAGGCTAACAACTCACTTTAGACTTATTAAGTAGTAGAGATGTCTATGACCAATCTCTTCCTATCACAACGCGGTTGGGTTCCTGAGGTGCGAAACGTGCCCAAGTCACCTTTGGCATCTTCCACAGTTAGATGGGAGAGAGAGCAAATCTGCAGCATCCATTTGCATAAAGCGATGAAGTAGGGTTCTGGACGCAGTAGCGGAGCTATCGAGCGGTTGGTCGCGTGCCTGAGCTGCGAACGTGCCAACCGTAAATTCACTCACCCACATCCGATTCCTTGCTCCCTCGCGGTCATGGAAGATTCTCGATTACCTTCCCATCGCGCCCACAGGCGCAACTCCGACGCGCCGCTGGCAACCTCGAATTACGCAGCTGCCTTCCGGGCTTGTCGCTGCCTCCTCTCTATCCTCCACATCGACCTGGTAAGCCTAAACCGAGGTGGAGTTGGGATGGAAGGAGGACAAGGCGCCTGCCCTGTCTCCTCGACAGTCTGCCAGTCTGGCGTGCGGGAGACGAGCAGGGCGCGCATACGCGTAGGCGCGGTGATGGTGCGGCGTCGTAGAGCAGTCAATTTGGCGCACTGGTCTCTTTAGCATTAGAAGCTGCCGTGATCCGAAGTTCAGAACTTACTGGGACACAGGCACCTCTCCTGATTTCAGTTGATCAGTTCTGCTTCATACTCCCGTTCGCAAGCAAGTTTGCCTCAGCAAAAACTCGCTGCTAGTACGAAGGTAAACGTCATTTCTTGCCTGACTCAATAATGCATACTATACTAGCTTGCAAGCTGTGATGATTACCAATTGTTTCACATGCCCACAAAAAGCTTCAACTTGTCAAACTAGAGCAGAGGCCATGGTTTTGTCTCAAATTTAACTGACTACATTCTCCTGTACTGATCAACTTGTAGGACTAGGTTCGCTGGACTATTATTTTTTACATTCTACAAACTATGTGGTTACATCCTCACGTGCTTAAAAAAAAACAGCCTGCCATAATTTATATGTTTTTGCCGGTAACACCTGTCTTAGTCCACATCACAGTTGATTGCTTATTTCGTGAGGTAGAGAAATGTTTTGATGTTTGCTGGCACAATTATTTATTTCTTACCTAGGACATACTATGGTTCAGTTCAGGCTTGACCACCTTGCAGTCTCCATGCATACCTTCTAATCCCCGCCCTGGATTAATTCTCCTGTGAAAGCGTTATTTTTTCTGTGTTTTCCATCTTGACTAGATGTACCTCATCATGTGAGTTTATTTCCCAATGGAAACTATTTTCTCATTCACGATGATTACACCAAAAAAATTGCATGTTCTTTTTTTTTTTGAGACGTGCGGAGCACGTTTTTCATTAAGAAGAAGAAGAAATTGTTTCTTCGTGGCCAGGGCTAGACCCCCTAAGGGATCCAGCAAAATCCAACCACGAAGAGATTACAAGCGACTATACACAAGAAACATGAAAGTACATTACGAAAGAAGAAACTACCAAAACAAGTTAGGAAAACAAGCAAGTAAGGGAAACATAGCCCCTGAGCTTTAAGCCCGTCCTAGACGCGGAGAAAACAGCTTCCTAAGTTTGGAGTAACCCGCCATCGCCCAGAGGTTGGCTTCTTCGACGATTTCTTAAGTGAGTGCTACCGGTGGAAGGGCTTGGAATTCATGTATCCTTTTGTTCCTTTCTTTCCCCAGCCTCCATGCGACCAAGCTTACTAGTGTATCGAACCCCTGTCTAGTCTCCTTGTTCACTCTTTTGCGGGCCTGCACCCACCAGTCCACAAAAGACATGTCTACCAATGAAGGAGCAACATGGTGTATGCCGAAACGACGCAGGATTCTGAACCATGTTTCGCGACTATGGGCACATTGCAGTAGGGGATGGACCAGTTGTAGGGCTTGGAATTCATGTATCATTTTGTTTTTTTCTTTCCAAAGCCGCCACGCGACCAAGTTCTAAACCCGCATAGGAAAAGGAGCTTCCACAGCTCGGTGACCTCCGAAACGCCCAAAAGTTAGCCTTGTTGATGATGTTTCACAACAAGCGACAGGTTGGATCGACCCTGTTGTTACGTTCCTTTCAAAGGATCCATGCGACCAAGATTAGAAGAGTATCAAAATCGAGGCATAACAGGTTGGGTACTCTTTTACATGACACGTGAAAACCCAGATCATGTTCTTTGTAAGTCACGGCTTCGGGTGGGAAGAATCCTCAACGGAGACCCCTTGATCACCCCCACCGCTCGTTACATTGAACAATAATTAGGAGAGTCCACCGCTGAGTAGCACAAGTAGCCTCAACGAGACAACGCACCACAGCTTCACGACCCTCGAGAAAGCATATAACGAAGTTCCCAACCACATCCAGGCGACGACCATGACCACGTGTACCACGTCCAAACGATGGCGACCACAACCATGTGTTCCATGTCCAAGAGGCGGCGACAACGACCACGTGTGCCACGTCTAGACGACCACGACAACGTGTTTCACGTCTAGACGACCACGACCCCGTGTGTTCCACGTCCAGACGGAAGCGACCATGACCACAACCTCGTGTTCTGCATCCACGCGGCGACCACGACCACAACTATGTGTTCCGCATCCAGACCCTTACAATAAAAAATAAGCAGAAGAGAAGCGGGAACCGTCTCCCGAAACTGAAAGAAAACACTAAGCCTGGTTAGGGAGGAGGAGCTTCTATAGCTTGGAGAACCCTTCAGCTGCCAAAGGTGCGCCTCGCCAATGATTTTCTGCAACAATGCGACCGGTTGGAGTACTTGGAATTCAACCCCATGTTGAATGCGACCCTATTGTTTCATTTTTTTCCACAGCCTCCATAGACCAAGATCAAAAAGATCCTCAACTGAGACCTGTGATCATGTTTTTTGTAAGTGACGGCTTCGGGTGGGAAGAATCCTCAACGGAGACCCTTTGATCACCCCCACCGCTCGTTACATTGAACAATAATTAGGGGATTCCACGCTAGCACAAAAAATACTGGCCTAGCTTATATCTGGAGACACTGCATTTCTTTGGTGCTGGCTGTAAGCAGGGGCGGATCCACCGGGGCAGTAGAGGGGACCCCCTGCTACCCTTCAGACAATGGAGCGACCACGATCAAGACTATGTATTCTGCATCCAGACGGCATCGGTGACGACCACGACCAAATGTCCCGTGTCCAAATGGCGACGATGGCGACCATGACCAAGCGACCACGTGTTCCGTGGCCAAACAGCGGCAACCACGACCAAGACCATGTGTTCCGCGTCCAGACGACGACGCTGACAATCACAACCAAGCGACCACAACCACGTATTTCGCGTCCAGACGGTGACGATGGCGACCACGACCAAGCGACCGCAACACCAAAGAACATGTCAATAGAGGGGGGTATGACCCTAGTAGCACATCTAGCCTCAATGAGATAACCCACCACACATCCACGACCCTCGAGAAAGCCTATAAAGATGTTCCCAAGACTTGCTCGAAGAAAGCAACTAGTGAGAGCGCTTGGAAGTGGAGCCTTCCAAAGCCTCCATGCAACCAAAAGAAGACGAGTCAACGAAGTGGTAGAGGTGCTTAGGGCAACAAGACCAAGATGGGAGAGAAGGGAGAGGGGAGGCGAGGAAGGGCCGGGGTAATTCCAGCGGCGGTGGCGACCACGACCATAAGTTCCGCGTCCATATGACACCAAACATGACACCACGTGTTTCGCGTCCATACAAGCAACCACGACCATGTGTTCCACATGTAAGCGGCAGCGACCACGAGCACTTGTTCCATGTTTAGACGACGGTGGTGGCGACCACGACCACGTGTTCCGCATCCAGGTGTCGGCGACTACGACCACGTGTTCCGCGTCTAGACGGCGGCGGTGACAACCACGACCCAAGCGATCACGACAATGTGTTCCGCGTTTAGACAACGGCGGTACCGACCACAACCAAGCGACCACAACCACATGTTCTGTGCCTAAACAACGGCGACCACGACTAAGACCACGTATTCCGCGTCCAGACGGTACCGGTGACGACCACGACCAAGCGACCACGAACACGACTGAACGACCACAAAGTTGTGACCTTGAGTGCGAACTTGCGCTAAGCTGTCTTCAAGGAGCACTGGGTCATAGCAACCTGAGGACGAGGCAATAGCGAGGGGCGACGGACCTCCGACTTGGGGGTTGGCTTGGACAAGCCCGCATTGTCCCTCCCGGCAGCCTGAGGAGGCGACTGAGACCCCTCATCACAGGGACATCGCGGAAAGAGTAGGCGAGTTCCAGGAAGCTGGCTGGGTGTGTTGATGCCGAGAAGGCCGAGGCGGAGCTGTCCTCTTCGTCATGCGCACAGATCTCGTGCAGCCACCACATATAAACAAGCCAGGTTGCCACCACCAAAACAACATGACACACCAACCACAGTGTGGATCTGGCAACCATGATTCGGCCATCACCACCACCGCACGACCATGGGCACAACCATTGGTGCCGATTCGCGACCGCGACCGAAAGGATTCTTTTTTTTCTTCTTCTTTTTTTTTTGGAGAGATGGAAGGTACTTCCATTAACTGGAGACCGACTGCAAATCAGGGGCCACAAGACTATTCTCAATAGTCGGAGTACAATCAGGCCAGGTGATAACATCACCCGTCTCTAGACCACATCCGAATTTAGCTAGGCTATCGGCTACTGTATTACAAGAGCGCGGATTATGCAGGACTCGCACATCAAGAAATTCAGAGTACATCATAAACTTAATATCTCTGAAAAGGACCCCATTTGGTGATAGATCATAGGCACCTGATGTCAATGCAACTTTCAGATTGCTTGCATCTGTTTCTAACTCAACCTTCTGAAAACCAATATCAATCACATACGCCAGGCCTTGTATTGCTAAGAGAGCTTCCGCTTGTAATGGGTCACTGCAGTTGCTGAAGCCACCGTATCACCTTTATCATCTCTAATAATGAAACCCCAGCCACCCGTACCCAGCCCTTCCGAGAATGATCCATCTATATTGATCTTTAGATATTCAGTAGCCGGTAACTTCCAACTCTGAACTTGGCCAACACAGTTTGATTTTTTGTTTAGGTATCTCATTTGCATGTTCTATACAACATCACATTTGCCTTGATGATCTTTTTATGATCTAAGCTTGAAATTTTTTGTTTAGGTATCTCACTGCCATGCATTCAGATTCCTTTTTTTTTTCCAAACCTACTCTACAAACTTGGCTTCGAATAACTTTTATAGTCAAATGTTATGTTATCAGTTTTTATATTGTGTATGACCAAGTGAAATTCTTTGCTTCACTATGTTTCTGAAAATTGTTTCCCTTTCGATTGGCTGAAGATGAACTTCAGTTAAGACAACTACTGCAACTGTGTATCCAAACCAATTCTATTGAGCCTGTTGTTATTTCCTTGTTTTTAACCTATATTAATTGCTGAGCTAGCATCTCAAATAAAATTTACGTCAAAAGCAGCCGCTTCTATTTTGGACAGAAATGAGCAGCCTTAGTTCCCATCAAAAAATAGAAATGAGCAGTTCTGACCTGCAAACATTTTTTTTCTTCCTAATTTCTTGCTCCCTTATCATGTTTTAATAATGTGTGTATGAATCCTCTATCGGTTTTCATGTTTCAGGTTCATTAATATGTCACAGAGATTCCGATAGCAACAATGCAAGCAAAATTGGGTTATTACACATTAAAATTTTTTATACTCAGTTTCAATGCTTTAGTCAAATAATTATTGGCTAATGTTCAGAGTCCATGTAAAATTATCTTAGCGCTCTTTTAAAAAAAGAGAATATTCAAACCCGTAGACTAGCTGACATTTCTATACTTGAATACTTAACTTGGTGACTATTATTATTTCTTTCTTATTATACATTCTAGATATTATAAATTCTAGATTGATGCTTCCATCTAATTGTTGCAGCTTACTGACACATCAATATATTGAAGTAGTTGAATATCACTCTGTATTGGCTATTTTAGCATTATGTTATTAATAACCTTTCTGATGATTTACTATGTGAACATCCAAGCCCAATTGCACAAAATAAAATAAAATTTCCCAACAATTAACCATACAGCCAGCTGCATACATATAAGATCAATAGTATATCATCACAGTTCCACATCACGTAAAGCTGCACTTCCCACATCACATGGAAATTGAAATTCCCACATTACATGGTCTGTTTAACAAAAATAGGATTAACAAAAAGTACATATTTTCTCATTGTTTGTTTGTTTGTTCAGCGAGGTTGCAATGTGGAAAAATATATAAACGACTACTCTGAATTTTTGTCAACTTAACTGTCACACACTTAACTGCACTACTGTTGAACATTAGCTAGTGTAACATAGAAGAAAGAGTTTTTGTATTAACAAACGATCAAGTTATCTTAGTTTTTTGCATGAGTAGTGATTAGTATCATTAGTACTAAGGATAGCACGCAAACCTGCAAATGCAAGACCACATTGTCTCCTTTGTAAGTGCAAGCAGAAACATAGACGGCAAACAATTCAGGAAGCCTACTATTGTTCGGGTAACCTGCACACACAGAAGAAAGGAATCTCTGTTAACAATGAACTGTCCAATTTATTGATGTATGTACGTAATATTAAGTTACTCCAATAATATCAACTCCAGTGGCACACTAGTATTTTTTTTTCATTACAACCAACCAATACTTCAGTGTAAGTCCACAAATTATAAGCAAATAGGCACAATCATTGTTACAAGCAATACAGCTTAGTTATCTTGGTTAACTGAATGTATCACTACTCTTATAAATGGGACTCCTGCTCGGTGAATTAAACAATGGGCCGATATGCATCAGGGGGAGGCAAATAGGAGTAGCAAAATTTACGAGCTAAGCTCAAAAAGAAAAAAGAAAAAAGAAAGAGCAAAATTGACGAGCCTTCGAGCTCGGCTCGGTTGGTCTCGTTCGCCACAGGGTCGTCGAACTTGCCGAGGGCTAGCTGTGGCCATAGCTTCAAGACGGCGGCAATAACCCGTGATGGAGAGGGCTCCTTGCTTCTGAAGGTTCAGAAATCCCCCTTGAGAAGAAGGGCACCGGACTCACGCTGCCCGAGAAATTGGTTCTCCAGGAAGAGCCATGCCATACGAGAGCGAGGAGTGCGGAGAATGACGGATTGCTGAAGGTCGTTAGAGATGGTGCCATAAATCCAAGTGAGCACAGTGCAATCCATCTGCACCCAGACCGATCGATGGAGAAGGGCGACGTCGGAGAGGACATGTTCCATCAGGTTGTACTTGCCCAAGACCACCAAGAACAAGCTGTGCCACGAACTGTAATTGTTGGCAGCTTGATCGAGGGTGACTGACTGGGACAAGAGCCTTCATGTTGAGAACCCCCGTAGCTTGGGCGTGGAGCGCGGCGAGGGTGGCTTCCCGGGCATCAAGAGTGAGCTGATCCTGGGCGTCGTGCTCGGCTTTGAGTCGAGCCTCCTCAGCGGCGCGTTCCGCAGCGACCTTGCGGGTGGCGTCTTCAGCAGCCTGACGAGCGGCTGTTTCATCTTCTTCTGCCTTGCGGGCTGCTTCTTCTTCAGGGGTGGAAGGCATCAGGGAAGCCGACGGGACAGCATGGACGTGCTGGCGAAAGGATTCAGTGGCAGCACGGTGGTGGACGACGGTGCAGGGTTGCGATCGTTTGGCCGGCGAGAGAACTCAGCGATGGCGCAACAGCGGCTAGGGTTTGCGGAAGCGAGGAGAGGTCGCAGGAGCGAGCCGATACCATGAAAGCGTGAGACACTGGAGTGGATAACACGATTTATTACTCATGGGATGTCTTCGCATAGATATAGCCAGATGGGGAGCCGGAAAGGCAAGCCCATGGGCCACGAACACATTACAAGATTTCTAAGAATCTCCAACAGTTTCTTTATACAAGTGGCTGACAGTTTTAAGTTTATTTATAGTAGAAGTGAAAACTGTGGGGAATGAGGTTGTAGGGAATTTGCAAAAAATATTGGGAAATATAAAAATTTGTACTACAAAACTGTTGGCCACTTGAAAAAATTACACTAAAAAGCCAAAATTGTTAGCCACTTGCACAAAAACTGTCGGGGATTTGTGAGAATCTTGTAGTGACAAGAGACCATAACGTGTCAAGCACGAATATGTACAAGAGATCATAACATGTCAATCACGAATACTCCAACAATAAGGAGTGGGCAGTCTTTAATAGCTGAGGAAGGAGACGCAAGATAAAAAGTTTCAAATTATTCTGGTACATATTGAACCCTGTGGTGCTGGCCCACTATATTCCTCCTCCTGAGAGTTGAAATGATTCAAATGACAGTGAACAATTCACTGATCCTCTCATCATTGTGAACTTAGCAATAAAAGTCTTGAGTGGAAACACATCATTTGCACAAAGATCAAACATCAATCAAACAAGGATAAAACAAACCAGAAAAACATAACCACTGGAGTTAAATATTGTAAAGACAAGAGTATTTGTTGGGAATAACACCACTGAAAAATATAAATAAAACATGGTCTAATTCACCTGAAATCGACCATCTCTAACATGCCAGATGTAGAGTAAAACTGAATACCAGATACACCAACCAGGGCTAGAAGTGAACATACGGCAAGTCAGCGGAGGGACGCATGGCAAAGTGCGGATGCTGCACCAGGTTGGCCCTGAACATATGTCGTGATACGACGAAATCATCTGTCACTAGAGTGTTGATGGTCTTCACAGTTTCCCTCCTCTTTACATTGTACACTACCAAGCCATATCTGTTACCAAGCATGACATTGCCATTGCTATCACCCGCTGCAGCCACTGACAACAGATCAATTGGTTTTAATATTCTTCCTGCATTGTAATGTCCCCATGGAATGGCAACCTGATGCCGTAGTTCCCACCTAGCAGCAGTGCCATAGCTCTCAGGAAACCAAAGATCAATGTGATTCTCCTTCCCAAAGTCGGCTCCCACAAGTAGTCCGTCCATGTCAAACAACTTCACAAGAGAGCCTGTCGTTGTTGGTGGGCCCTGCATTTGGCTGAATGTCTCTGATGTCATGTCAAACACCACCATGCTGGTATGGTCGCTGAGTGCGCCCTGGTATGGTGGCCAGTGTAGACGACCATGAAGAGAAACTGGCGTTGTCACTGTCATACGCAGGCCAGGCACAAGTCGGGTTATCCCAGCAGCCTCAGCGTGAGGCGTGTCAATGTATCGTGGTTGGGTCTCCCCGGTGGAGAGGACGCACCATGTCCCATTGGCAGACCACCAGTTACGACAGCACAAAAGACGATACTCATGGGATGGTTTGTGGAAGTAGAAAGCATACTCTTTGTTATCGATCATGCCTCTTCGCTGAGCCTGGGGAAGCCGCGGGAGGTCTGCCCACTTCCTCGTCAAGGGGTTGCAGAGGAGGTACAACCCCTCACCCTTCCCGAATAGGAGGACACCGTGGCTCGAGGCGATCAGAAGCCAGTCCCTCGTCTGGTTGGGGTAGCGGATGAGGCGGTGCTGTCTAGCCTCATCTCCAGAAACAAGGAGTGCGTCCAAAACAATATCCACGATGCAGTGTTCGTTGGACGGAAACTCACGGTACAAGTACTTGTACAGGAGTACCTCAGTCTGCTGGCAGCGTGCATGGTAGGCGAGGAAGTCCGGATCTGTGGTGATGCTGCGCCAAGCCTTACAGACTGTGCCACAGCGGAGAACGTCCTTGGCGGTCAGGCGTACAAAGATCTCCCTGTAGTTGTCCACGGTGAGTTGAGGTGGCGTATCTGCTAGCTCCATCACCATCCGTTTTATCAAGGCTGCTTCATTACCCATATTGGCTTGGATCTGGCTCCTGCTTAGTGAAGTGTAAGTAAGTTGAAACGGTTCAATCTATTATTACTTCTGAAATAAGCTCCAACAAATGGATATATAAGAACTCTGATAAAGGTTTGCTCACCTACTTCTTGGTCGTGTTCAAGCTCATGCACAGCGGCGCCTCTAAGGGGCTTAGAGGCAGGTCCGCAATATCCCTCGGCAGGAAGATACTGAAGCCCGAGTGTTGATCTGGAGAATAGGGAGAGCTTGTGGTCGGATGTAGATGAGATGAAACCTTCTCCCAGGGAGAGAAGATCTGGTTCCTGCTTAGTAAATTCTGACAAACAAGTCCAAAGAATTCAATCTCTGCAACAATTTCTGAGAAAGCTCAATAATCAATATGGCTTACCTCGTTCCCCACCGGCACCTCAAATCATCAATCTTTCAAACCGTACACAAATGTTGTCTATGGGACCTGCATATGAATAAAAAACAGAAAAATATGTTAGATATGATATGATGCATATTGGCAGCAAAAACAAAAATGAATATACATCGCATTAAATAAATCTTGATGATTATTCGAAACAAAGTGACTGCATTCATGTGGTCACATAAAAACACTAGACCATGGTTACTACCATCATAATGGTAATTATTTGTTAGTTAGTCCAGAAAACCGATTACTACTGATTTGCAAATACTCGTGAAACCACATCCCATATAATTCGCAAATAATCATGAATTGTCACAATGGTCTATGATGCATTGGAGAGACCTAGAATGAAAAAAATTTATGTAGTTCATATACCTTTGCAAATACTCGTGAAACCATATGCCATATAATCAGCAAATAATAAAGAGCAGGATAATGGAACTTCATATACCTTTTTTTTTTTCTCTTCTAGCAGCATGTGTGCACTGCCTCTATCTATGAGACTTGTCTAAACTTAAACTCATTCATGATACACGAGTTAGGGGCACCAAGGGGACAAACACATTAACTGATTGTGCCATATGGTGGAGTAGAAATTGCAAGGTTACATGGTGCAATGCATCAACAACAATGTATACTACATTAAGGCAATTAAGAGCTAGGGGGCATGATAGTGAATGCGATATTTCATACCCACATGTGAAGAATAGAAAGCATGCTGTAATTCGTGAAGTATACCTGTGTAAGTTAGCCAAATACAAATGATCCTAGATGCACGGCCCACTTGGCTCTGTTAAACCAGCCTCATCCGCAACCAATGCACCCGAAAATAGATTTGAGTGACATATTTGAGCACTTTGTAAGTTCTATGAGTGCGCACACCATGCAATTAAGTTATGGTACCCCATATGCAAATTACTCTTTTTTTCCCCCTTATTCGTGAAAAAGAGAGAACATAAACATATGTCAGTCATCACAGATCAGAGGCTGGGAAAGCAGAATATGGAATTTGGAGGTTGGTGACCGAGGAGGTGTGCTCCTGACTCCTGTCACCAGCAAGAAGAATTCACATGCTTCTGATGACATTAGAGGGAACGTGAACTTGATGTATACGTACAGGTGAGAGTGACAAATATACACGAAATGCAGAGACGACTATCTCCAGATCAGGCGGCGGCAAGACCATTAACCCAGTGACAACGACGTTGTTGATCGGCTGTTGGCAGATCTGGATCTCATGCACGTCAGCACAGTGATGGACCGGAGCTCCGCCCGGACGTGAAACATATATACGTGGAGACAGAAGGGAGGGGAAAAGGAGGCGAAGCTCAGAAAAGGTATGGACTCTCACCACAGCTGGAGGCAGGCCGTGCAGCTGGGGCGTCGGCGAGCGAGCCTGGGCTCAGCAGATTAGCAGTCACGGCTAGTCGGTGACCATGGGAGTGAGGACTGACACAAAAGAGAACTAGGTTTCAGTAAGTGCCAGTAGGAATTCGAAAACAAAAAGGAAGAAAAGTAGGCTTTTACCAGCTCCGGCGGCCGAGCACAGCAGTTCCGGCGCGACCTTGTGGTCTACAGCGAGCGGCGGCGCTGTAGATCGATCTCGTTCTCTTCCGTGAGCAGGGAGCTTCCTCAGTCAGTCCCGCCGCCTGGATCACGAAGACTGAAGAAGCAATCGATTCCCCACGTCTCCGGCGCTTGCGGAGGAGTGTTCTGGCCGGCCGTCGAGGCGGGGGCCAGGAAGAAATTCGGCCTGCGCAGCGGAGCGTAGGCTGAGAGAATTGGGGATGGGGGGCGGTTTCTGTTTCCTATTGCCAGTGGGGAAAGCAAACACGAGGTCATTGCAGGCGCTTGATGAGTCACCTGGTCGGAGAGACGCGAGAGTGATCCACGACCGTGACGCCACTCGCTGCAGCGGTGCCGGTTGCCTCTCGCTCGTCCAAGGCAGCGGACTGGATGACTGGAGACGTCCTTGACCACCTTCATATCACGGCCAAGTCGGCTAACCGGACAAAACAAAATGCTCCTGCCGAATATGCGCGGGCCGACCGGCCAAGAGAGCATGCATGGCTCGCTGGGTGGGGGCGGCAGCGAGAGAGGAGGAAGAAGAAGGTCGAGAGGAAAATGAAAGAGATTTGCCACGACGCATGGCGGCCAACAACGACAATAGTGTGTTCTCCTACGCGCCTCTCTTAGACAAATATTCTAAATAGTCTTCTTCCGTTTTGATTGGATCATTTATCCTTAGCCCGGGATGCTTCATATAGTATATATAGTGCGGCCCATCAAGGCCCAGTAGAAAGTGGGCTGCAGTTTACTCTTTCATGTTGGTATTCTTATTTAATAATTTATTGGTTTATTATTGTTTTTATATGTAATCTATTCATTTTGAAAATTAGATTCAACACATTCGACATTTTCTTAAAGTATTCATAGTATTGAGAGAGGCCCTTCAAATCCTATGTGCCCACTTGGCGACAATCCAATAGCGAGGCACGATGGGCTTGAACCGGACCGCGCGAGGCATTCATCTAAACTCTCACCTAGGGAAAACACGAAGGGGAGGCATCATTGCGGTCTGCATCAGACAGAGGGGTCATTACGGCCTTCTGTGGGCAGGCACAGATCTAGTTGACCGGTTTGATGGACAGGGTCACATTCCGTCACCGTGGTCGAGCTCTCGTCACCGGGTGCCTTCACCAATGGGAGGACGTGTCAGACTTCCAAACGGGCCGCACACGCCTATAGTTTCTTATTAGCTGGGCCAATAGGAATAAATGTGTAGAGAGGCAGCCCGTCACTGTGGATGCCCATCTTTGGCTATAAAAGGAGAGGCCTCGGGGCATGAGAGAGGCACAGACAGCTCTTGTACACAAAATCTCCCAAGCAATACAACTCTAGACAAACAGGACGTAGTGCTTTTAGTCTCCAAGCAGCTCAAACTTAATTAGGTAAATCATTGTGTGTTAGCAACAGATGACACATAACCAATGACCAACCCATGTGTAAGAGTATCCTAGACAATGCCTTCAAATGACGAACATTTAGACAGATTAATGCCTTCAAATATTCAACAGTTACATACATCAAAGTTATGTGAAAGCAGGACTCTCTACATGAATGGAACTCCTCTAATTCGCTAAAGTTATACTTTGATTTTTTGGAGATATTTCTAGATAAATGTTACGGTAAAATACCAGTATGGCCTTGTATGGCAATTATGCAACATCTCAAACCTAGTCTATAACTCTTAGAGATGATCCTATACTAGACGCATAGTTATTTTCTAGATTATGTTAGCATGAATGACTTCAACTTTCTTTTTTTTTATGTGGCATACTGAAATCGTTGTATGTATTTATTAGGAAAAATTAAATTAGATTGACATGTTAAATTTTTTTCAAAAGATATAATGTTATGTATGTACATCCATTTCTTATAATCTTTATATTTGAACTAGATTGAAAAAGGAGGCGGGGGGCGCTCCAAGGCACTTTAGCGAAGGAGATTAAACATGTTTCTACAACTGAAGAGAATGAGATGTGGAAGATAAGATCAATATTCTGGAAACTACCTTGCAAGAAGTTCTTAGATGTTTGCAATGCCATTGCATTGGATAAGATACATGTCTAAAAAATGTTTCCTTGGCATCTTGATATATATGAACAAAAGGACTAAGGAATAATTAATCAATTTTTAAGCTATAACTTGTATTGGAATTTTCCCCTTTGCTGGTTTAGAATTGGGTTGCTTAAATAGTAAGTATATCCTAACTTAACATGGTAATTAGTTTTCCTACAGTTTTACCAATTTAGAATTTTCAAATCTGCATGCTGGTCATTTTACAATTTCATCCAAATTGATCCAGGGCAAAATCAAAGCTTTCCGGTAAACATTATTCTTTTTTTTTGAAAGACCCGGAACATTTTGTGTTCCGGCATATATAAATAAGAAGAAGGTGCCTCATATTAAGGGAAACGAGGCCAAACCGTACAAATTCTAAGCAAGAAAAAACCTACGCTACAAAAAGAAATAAAAAACACCCACAATGTTGGGAACATGAGACGGAGCCCGTCATTGAGCCGTCTTTGCCAAGCTCATCACATGATAGCAGCTCCGACAACTCAAGAGCGGACCTCAGCGCTGCCCTCGATCACACCCCAAAACACCTGCAAGATTCCACCTAAAATGATCTCGCCGCAAGTCATCGTCACCAAGCTCAACGTACACACGATCCAGCAGCTCCGACTTCCTTAAGCAAGATCATCAAGCAGGATCCGCCGTGGTAGGAGCATTATGAGGGAAAGGCCTCGCCTCGTCTTGTGACGCCGTAGTTGCTGCCGCCATAAGGATGCTCCGACTTCACCAGACAGTGTCATCGTTGCCCCCAAACAGCTCGATGCGAACGCCAATGATTGACCCGGCAGAGAAGATCATCTCTAAGGCGATGCCTTCAAGAAGGATATGTCGCGAAAAGTGCCATCATCACCCGATCTGACATGTCAAATTTGGGATTACTCCCAGAGAGATCTCCAGAGGTGGGGAAGCAAAGCATCTCGACAACGCCTCCATCAAGGTGTACGACGCTAACAGCGCCGTCGTTGCCGGCACCGGCAGCTGCCACGCAAGGTGTCGGTGTTAAGAAACCGGCCGACAAGTAAATTTGTAACTACGGCGTCTAACAATCTTTTATGATGGCGAGGGTTTTGCGAGAGAGGCAAGGTTTATACTGGTTCAGGCAATCGATGCCCTACGTCCAGTTCGTGGGTGGTTTGTGTTTCGACTTGCAGAGGGGAGCTACAAGTGTTGACGAGGGAGGAGAAAGACTCCAAGCCTCTTCGTGTGTCTCTCTATGTCTGTGTGCGTTGTATCTATCGACGGATCCCCCCTCCTTATGCACCCAGCTCTCCTTTTATAGTCAAGGAGTGAGCCGGTTTACAAATGGGAACGGGGCTTTCGGGTTGTGGGCAGCGCGGCTACGCGCCGCGCTAGTCTGATCCCTAGCCGCTACTGTGGCTCTAGTCAGGCGGCGTCCTGTCAACCTGGTCGCCGGGCAGGTGGTCGAGATGTCAACCCAGACTGTCGCGGCCGTCTTGTCGCCGGTCCGGTCTTCGTCCCTGTTCAGGGTGATAATGATGCCGTAGCCATCCCGCTGCTGTACTCGAGGTGTCAGGCGGCGCCGCGAGATGGGACGGGTGTCACTGTGCAGGTCAGATCGCGTGCCTGCAAGTATATGAGTTGCTGGGTAGAGTTAAGGCTCCCCAGCTACTCGTCGTAAATGCCTGTCCTCCTTGGCAGAGGAAAATCTTCTCGACGAAGTCTCCCAACTCGGGGTCGGGCGAAGCGCGGCTTGTGGGCCCGCCCGACTGGGAGTCGGGCGAGGCGGAGTCTGTGGACCCCACCCGACTCGGGGTCGGGCGGGGCGGAAGTCGTGGGCCCGCCCGACTGGGGGTCGGGCGAGGCGGAGTCTGTGGACCCCACCCGACTCGGGGTCGGGCGGGGCGGAAGTCGTGGGCCCGCCCGACTGGGGGCCGGGATTCCAAGCCCGCCTGGGCCGTCATCGTGCGTCGTGGAGACGCGACGGTTCGCCTTCCGCGCGGATCGAGGCCACGATCTGTCTTCGTGCGGTAGTGGAGCGGGCCATGATGGCGGTTTTTAAGGCACCTGCACCTGTTAGATCGAGAAACAGGGGAGGCGCGGGGAACGATGCGTCGTGTGGACGCGATAACTATAAAAGGGGGATGAGCCCAACCTCATTTGCCTTACCAGGTTTTCGCGACCTTTCGCATCCACCGCCGCTCGCCTTTGTGCAAACCGCTTCGTCTTCCTCGCCTCGCTCGCTTTCCAACCTCCCTTCGTTTCGCCGTCGCTCCGCGTCCCTCGCCCGCATTCGCCATGGCGGATTGGAGCCGGTCCAACAGCACCAAGGGGAGCCTCGATGCCCTGGTTGCGCGCGGCCTCCTGATGCCTCTCACCGCGGAGCGGGAGTGGCTGGTACCCGGGGAGGAGAGGATCCCGTCGCCGCCGGACGGCTACATTGTCTCCTTCCGCTCCTTCCACGAGCGCGGCTTCGGCATGCCGCCTCTTCCCTTCCTCCGCGGCCTGCTTCACCACTACAAGTTGGAGCTGCAGCACCTCAACCCCAACTCCATCCAGCACATCTCCGCCTTCGTCGCCTTGTGCGAAGGTTTTTTGAAGATTCGCCCCCATTTCCACCTTTTCAAGTACTTCTTCACCCTCGCGCTCCAGACCAAGAAGGACGCGGAAGGGAATCCGCGCGCCGTCCCGATCGGCTGTGCTAGCTTCCGGCTCCGGAGCACCCGGGCCCGCGAGTACATCACCATACCCGTCACCGACACCAACAAGGGTTGGCACGAGAGGTGGTTTTACCTCAAGAACACCGCGCTCGCGCCGCTCCCGGAGTTCACCGGGCGCCTGATCGAAGAGGCGCCCGAGTGCTGGGGTTGGGGACCGGCCGCTCCTGACAAGAAGAAGTTGGCCGACCTCTTGGGTACGATCGACAAACTCAAGAGGGGCGGCGTTGCGGGCGTCGGGGTCATTGGCGCCTACCACGTCAGGAGGCTTGCGCCGCTCCAAGACCGGCGCCTCCCCATGTGGGAGATGGGCCGCGACTTTGCGTGGGAGGGGACCTGCATGGTGGACCCCCACGCGGAGCCGCGGATTTCCGTCCGAGAGCTGAAGGCCCGGCTCTCGGAGGCGATGGGGAAGACGGCGGCGGATTGGGATAGCTTTGACTATCCGATCCCGGGCCACCCGCCGATGCTTCCGGAGCAGGGGGCCCTACAATTCGTAAGTTTTTCGGTTTGGTTTCGATCCCGATTCGGCGTTGTTTCGATTTTTCCGATTTTTCGCTTATACACTTTTTCTTGGATTTAGACTGGCGTCGCCTTCCTTCCTTCTGCCGCCCCACTTCCCGAAGTCTACGACGCCGTCCGCGCGAGCAACAGGGAGCAGGCGGAGCGGCAGAAGGCCCGCAAAGACCGCGAGGACGCCAAGAAGGCGAAGCGGGTGAAGAGGGAAGAGGAGAAGAGACGGCGTCGCCGCCGAGGCGACGTGGTCTCCGACTCCGAGGATGACGACGACGACGATGATGACGACGGCGGTGACGACGAGGGCGGCGATGACGGCGCCGACGACGACGATGACGACCAGGTCGACTGGGATCGACTGGGTGATCGCTCGCCGGGTCCCAACGTCGCCGGCGCTTCAGGCAGTGGGGGCGCGGCAGGCTATTCGCGGCCGGCGGCTCCCCCCGCCTCCGTGGCTCTCACCCTCTCCCCCGCGAGATTGCTTCCCGTGGCGACGGCCATGGCGGGGCCACTAATGGCATCGGCCGCCGCGACGACATCGGTCGTGGTGACCGTGCCATCGGCGGCGACGAGCTCGGCGGTGGCCGCGGCGACGACGGCATCGACGGGCGCCTCGACCGCGGCCCCTTCCACGACCACGTCCGCCATAATCACCGCGCTGCCGTCCGCCGGGATGATGACGACCGTGGCGTCCCCCACGGCCCCGTCGGCCGTGGTGACTTCGGCATCCGTGGCGGCGGCGGCGACCGCGGCGGCGTCCACGGCAGCTTCTGAAGCTTCGCCAGCCGTGGCGACCGTGGTGGCAACGGCTGCCGCCGTCTCCGCGACGGCGACATCCTCGGCTCTGCCAGTCGCGGTGACTCCTTCGCCCGAGTCGGCGGGGACCGCCGCCGTCCCCGCGACGGCGGTTTCGGAGGCGATCGCCGCGGTGATGACCATGGCGCCTTCTGCGGGGACGACGGCTGCGGCGGCGAGTGCCCTCTCGGGCAAGAGGGCGCGTGATGAGGCTGGATCGTCCGCCGGCCCGACCCCGAAGCGTCAGCCATTCCGGTTAGTACCTGACTTCGCCGCGTTTCTTTTACTTCTTTATTTCGTTCGCTAACTCTCTTTTGTTTCAGGGGTCCGCTGCAGGTCCTGCCACGAAAGCAGCTGCTTCGGTCCTCAGGGGTTTTGGGGACGGCGCTCGGCTCGGCGGCGAGCGCGGCGGCGCCGGCGGCAAGCGTGGCGGCGCCGGCGGCAAGCACGGCGGCACCGGCAGCAAGTGTGGCGGCACCGGCGGCGAGCATGGCGGCGCCGGCAGCAAGCATGGTGGCACCGGCGGCGAACACGTCGGCAGAGGCGGCTGCAGTGGTCGCCGCGTTGACGGGGACGGGCAGCGCCGCGCTGTCCGGGCCGTCGGGGCCTCGTCTGAGCTCCACCACGCCTCCGCAGCCGCAGTCGACTTCGGGTGCGCCCACGGACGTCGATGTCCTGCGCGTCCAAGGGCCCGATGGACAGGAGCGGGTCCTCAACGAGCCGGCGGAGCGGCAACTCTGGGGCGTGCTTGGCCAGAATCAGGGCCAAGCCATTTATGCTCTGGAGACCGCGCTCCGCGCGGTAAAGGCGATGGGGGCCCCGACTCAGGTGCGTACATCCTCACTCTTTCGCAGAGTCTTTTTCCCGCTTTTGTTTTGCTTATCCCTCTTCGTTGTCTCAGGAACTGTCCAAGTTGAGTCGGGCCAAGTCGAACTGCATTCGCTTCCAAGAGAGCGAACGAGTTCGGCTTGATGAGGAGGGGCAGGCCGTGGTGGAGCAGGCCACACAGGCCATGCGGGAGGCCGACCAGGCCAAGCTGGCGCTGGCCGGGGCCGAGGAGAGAGCGACCGCCGCCGAAAAAAGGGCCGAAGCGGCGGAGAAGAAAGCCGAGAAGGCGGAGGAGGACGCGGCCAAGGCACGCGAGGCGGCCGACTCCGAACGAGTGCTTCGACGGACGTCCTCCGAGTTGGTCTCCCAGCTCACCGCCCGGGTTGCCGGGTTGGAGAAGGAGGTTGACGGTAAGGTTGCTGTACCTCTGCCTTGATCCATTCGCCTCGTCGTTCGCTTGTTTGATTTTCTTGTTTACTTGGTTTTCAGCGCTCAAGGCGGACCTGGAGGTGGCGCGGGGCGAGAACACCCAGCTGGAGCGGCTGCGGATCGGCGCCGAGCTTCTCGTTGACGAGCTGCAGGTGCCACAGCCGGACGGGACCACCACCCTGGAGGCGCGCCTGCTTTCCATCTCCAACCGCTTCGGTGCCCTCCGTCGTGAGAGCTTCGAGGCCGGAGTCTTCTGGACATTGGTGATGGAGCAGACGCACTATGGCGACTCCCTCGACCTCGCGGGCTTGTCGCTGGGCATGGTGCCTGGCTTCTCCGATGAAGAGATGGAGGAGCTGAAGAAGAAAGCCGCGCCCGTCGCGGCGACGCTTGCCGGCCTCCTCGCCTCCTTCGCGTTCCCTCTGCCGTCGCCTCCGAGTGACGAGTAGTAGGAGATAGAGTAGTTAGTCGAGTTGGGCCGAGTGGCCCTCATGTAAATATAAAGAACTTGCCTCTAGTTAGACGAAACAAGTACTTCGTTCTTTAAATTTGTGTTCGTTCGAAACTCATTCAAAATTTTAAGTGTTTTTCCCTTCGTGACTTCCTCCTCTTTCAGACCGCTTGATTGCCTTGGACCTTTCATTCGACTGACTGGTAACCCAGGCCGCTCCTAGCCGCCGAGGCGTCAGAGTCCCGAGTCGGCCAGTCGGGTCGGCCGAGAGATCGTCGACGCTCAAGTTCTGTCCGAGTCGGACCTGCACTTAGGATTTTCATGTAAATTCCTTAGCCACGGACGCGTTGTCGGCGCAATTTTCGCTCTTGGCCTTGACGCTCGTTTGTCATGGGCATTTTGGATTTTACACGGCCTTTTTTGCACACCCGCCGGGTGGAGCCCCCGAGCCGTTAGGGTCGGGGATCGGCGGTTGGCAGGCCAGGACTTGTTGTGAATTTCAAAAAGACAGAAAGAAACGAACTTTCTTTGTATTTCGTTTGCATGTCTTTGAACGATACAAAAGGAAATGGAGATACAAGCTAAGGGTAAAAACGACGTAGCTGGTCGATGTTCCATGCGTTGGCGAGTATGCGTCCGTCGGCGTTCTTGAGCTTGTAGGTTCCGGGCCGAAGCACCTCCGCAACGGTGTATGGTCCCTCCCACGGCGGAGTCAGCTTGTGCCGACCCTGATTGCCCTGCAAAAGGCGAAGAACGAGGTCGCCAACCTCGAAAGCGCGGCCTTTAACCTTTCGTTCGTGGTAACGGCGCAGTGCTTGTTGATACTTGGCGGAATGCAGGAGCGCGGCCTCTCGTGCTTCGTCGATCTGGTCGAGCGCATCCTCGAGGTAGCGCTCGTTGAGGTCCGGGTCAAACGCTTGCACCCGCGGGGCCCCATAATCCAGGTCAGTCGGCAGCACTGCCTCGGCTCCATACACCATGAAGAATGGAGTGTAGCCAGTGGCACGACTCGGTGTCGTCCTTAGGCTCCACAACACTGCATCGAGCTCTTTTGCCCGTCGACCGGCAAATTTCTTGAGCTTGTTGAAGATTCTGGGCTTTAATCCTTGGAGGATCATGCCATTTGCTCGTTCACACTGCCCATTCGTTTGGGGGTGAGAAACAGCTGCCCAGTCGACAGTAATAGGGATGGTTTGGAGGGCCTGAGCCGGCAGATGAGTTTTACGAGCATAATGCTGGCACCCTTCGCAAGTGCGCACCACTCGTTGGGCGTCGGCAACAGCGGTCGGCCAATAAAAACCGTGCCGGAACGCGTTGCCGACTAAGCTTCGTGGTGCAGCGTGATGGCCGCACGTTCTGCCATGGATATCCTGGAGTAGCTGCCTACCCTCGTCGAGAGGGATACAGCGTTGGAGGATTCCAGAGCGCCCTTTTTTATACAGCTCGTCGCCGACCATCGCAAATGTCTTGGCGCGCCTTGCGAGTCGGCGTGCCTCAGCGCGGTCGGACGGAAGCTGTTGTCGTAGGAGGTAGTCGATGAAGGGTTGCCTCCAGTCATCGCGGGACCCGGGGTCAGCCCCTGAGTCGGGCGAGGCGTCGCGGGGGTCGGCGGGAGCCCCCGAGTTTTTGTCGCGCTCGATGACCAAGGCCTCGTTGGCCTCAATCGGAGCCGGTTCTTGTGCTTGCTCTTTCGTGGGGTCGGCCGACGCAGGATCATTAATGGACGGCTTGTCTTGATCGCAGGCAAAAATGCCTGCCGGGATTACCTCCCGGTTTGATCCCAGCCTGGCCAACGAATCGGCCGTTTCATTGTCCCGCCGAGGGACGTATTCAACCTGAAAACCATCGAATTTTTCTTCCAGACGGCGGATTTCGGCACAGTAGGCCGCCATCTTGGGGTTAGTGCAGGTGGACTCATTCATGACCTGGTTAACAACGAGCTGAGAGTCGCCAAAGGCTTCGAGCCTACGGACTCCTAACTCGACAGCTGATTTCATGCCGTTAAGCAGAGCTTCGTACTCGGCTACATTGTGTGATGCTGGGAAATTGAGCCGGATGACATATTGCATTCGCACACCTCTCGGAGAGATGAGCAGCCACCCACTCCCGGCACCCCTTTTTGTGAGAGAGCCGTCAAAAAACAGCCGCTAACATCCCTTTTCGATAGGAACTATGGGCAACTGAGTTTCGGTCCACTCGGCGATGAAATCTACCAGGGTATGTGATTTTACGGCAGATGGGTGCGTAAATTGTATTCCCTGATCCATTAATTCTAACGCCCATTTAGAAATTTTGACCGACACCTCCGGATTGCCTAGAACCTCAGCAAGGGGGAAAGAGGAGACGACGGTTACCGGATGGGCGTCGAAGTAGTGGCGGAGTTTGCGCCGAGTGATGACCAGCGCGTATATCACCTTCTGGATCTGCTGCCACCTTGTCTTGCAGTCGGAGAGGACCTCGCTGACGAAGTACACGGGCCGTTGTACCTTGAGCACCTTGCCCGACTCCGTCCGCTCCACCACCAGGGCGGTGCTGACCACCTGCGTTGTCGCCGCTATATAGAGCAACAAGGGCTCCTTCTCGGTCGGAGAGGCGAGAATCGGGGCGCTAGAGAGTCTGGCCTTGAGATGATCAAGAGCCTCTTGTGCCTCGGCTGTCCAGACGAAGTTGTCGGACTTCTTGAGGAGACGATAGAGTGGCAACCCCTTTTCCCCGAGTCGGGAAATGAATCGACTGAGTGCGGCTAAGCAGCCGGTCAGCTTCTGTACGCCTTTCAGGTTTTTGATCGGCCCCATCTTCGCGATGGCTTCGATTTTTTCTGGGTTGGCTTCGATGCCGCGTTGTGAAACGCAATATCCCAGGAGCATCCCTTTTGGGACCCCGAAAACGCATTTCTCGGGATTGAGCTTAATGCCATTCTCTCTTAGCCGTTGGAACACGGCGTTGAGATCGGCGACTAAGTCGTCGGTTCGCATGGATTTGACTACGATGTCATCCACGTACGCTTGCACGATCCGTCCGATGAGATCACCGAAACACTTGATCATACAACGTTGGTAAGTGGCGCCGGCATTCTTTAACCCAAACGGCATTGTAACGTAACAATATGAGCTGAAGGGAGTGATGAACGCCGTTGCCTCTTGATCACCGATCTTTAGAGGGATCTGGTGATAGCCCGAGTAGGCGTCTAGGAAACACAGGGTTTCGCACCCTGCGGTCCAGTCAACAATTTGGTCGATGCGTGGCAAAGGAAACGGGTCCTTTGGGCATGCCTTATTGAGACTTGTGTAGTCAACACACATCCTCCATTTCCCATTTTTCTTTTTAACAAGTACAGGATTGGAGAGCCACTCGGGGTGATACTTTTCTTTGATGAAGCCGGCGGCAAGGAGCTTTGCCAGCTCGTCGCCTATGGCTCGGCGCCTTTCCTCGTCGAATCGGCGCAACCTCTGCTTGACCGGTTTCGATCCCGGTTTGATGTTGAGGGAGTGCTCGGCGATTTCCCTTGGAATCCCTGGCATGTCCGAGGGTTTCCACGCGAAGATGTCCTTGTTGGCGCGAAGGAAATCGACGAGCGCGCTTTCCTATTTGGCAGAAAGGGTCGCCCCGATGGTGACCGTCTTCCCCTCGGGGTCGGACGGGTCGAGGGGAACCTTCTTGGTGTCCTTGGATGGCTCGAATGAGCCGGAAGCCTTCTTCGGAGTCGGCGTCTCCTCGGACTCCACGCTGGCGACCTCCGGGAGGTCGGGCTTGTTGATGAGCGCCGCTGCCAGCTCACAGCACTCTACTTCACACTCGTAAGCACGTTGAACAGACGTGCTCACGGTGATGACACCTCTCGGCCCCGGCATCTTGAGCTTGAGGTAGGTGTAGTTGGGGACGGCCATGAACTTCGCGTAACATGGCCGACCAAGGATCGCGTGGTACGCGCCGGGGAAGTCCACCACGTCGAAGGTGAGGACCTCTGTGCGGTAGTTGATCGGCGTGCCGAAGGTGACGGGCAAGTCGATTTGCCCGAGCGGCATGGCCGTCTTTCCGGGCACAACCCCATGGAAGGGTGCGCCCGAAGGTCGGATGCGAGAGCGACTGACTCCCATGGCATCGAGGGTCTCTGCGTACAAAATATTTAAGCCACTACCACCATCCATCAATACCTTGGATAGGCGCTTGTTGGAGACGATGGGGTCGACAACGAGTGGGTACCGCCCCGGACGCGGCACGTACTCGGGGTGGTCGCCGCGGTCGAAGGTGATGGCCGCCTCGGACCACTTGAGGAAGGCCGGAGTCGCCGGCTCGGCGGCGTACACCTCTCGGCGCTCCAGCTTCTGGCGCCGCTTGGAGGAGCTGACTCCTTCGCCTCCGAAAATCATGAGGCAGCCGGTGGTTTTCGGAAATCCACCGTCCGCCTCCTTGTCGTCCTTCCCGTCATCCCCGGGGTCAGAATCCTTGGGGTCGGACTTCTTGGCCTTCGCGCCCAGGAACTTCAGCATGAGCCCGCAATCCTTGAGGGCGTGCTTGACGGGGTAGGCGTGGTTAGGGCACGGTGCTTCCAGCATCTTTTCGAAATGCTGGTTTCGTTGTCGACGCCGCTTCTGCTTACGCTCGACGGCCGCGACGAGTGCGTCGTTGCGGCGTTGCTGATCGCCGCCCTTCTTCTTCTTCTGCTTTTGCTTTTTGTCGTGCGGGGCAGACGGACCCGCACCGGAACTCTCGTTCCGCTTTGCCTTGCCTTTAGTCCGGTGAAGGAGGGCATCGACCGCATCCTCACCGGAGGCGTAGCTGGTGGCCACGTCGAGCAGCTCCTTGATGGAGCGCGGGCTCTTGCGGCCGAGCTCATGAACGAGCCCTTCGTTGCTGGTGCCCGCGATGAACGCGGAGATCACCTCGGCGTCAGCGAGGTTGGGTAACGCGTTGCATTGCCTGGAGAACCGCTTGATATAGTCCCTCAGGGACTCGTCGGCGCCCTGTCGGCAGTTCCGAAGGTCCCACGGGTTCCCCGGGCGCGCGTAAGTGCCCTGGAAGTTGCCGATGAACACCTCCTGGAGGTCAACCCAATCCTGGATTGAGCCCTCCGGGAGATGCTCGAGCCACGTCCTGGCCGAGTCGGACAAGAAGAGGGGGAGGTTGCGAATAATGAACCGTTCGTCGGTGGCACCGCCGGCTTGGCACGCCAGGCGGTAGTCCTCCAGCCACAACGCGGGATTCGTCTCCCCGTTGTACTTCGTGATATTGCTGGGCGGCCGAAACCGCTGGGGGACGGGAGCCCGCAAGATGGCGCGGCCAAAAGCCCGTGGGCCGGCCGGGACCGGAGCCCGAGGCTTGTCTTCCTCCGGGTCAAATCTCCCGCCACGCCGCGGAGCGTAGACAAAGTCCTCGGTTTCGCACCGTGGACCTCGCCCTTGCTCGCGGCGCCTTGCCCGCAGAATGTCGCGGGCGTCGCGGATCCTGCCGATCCGCTGATGGACCGGCGGCGCGTCCCCAGTCCCACTTTGCTCGGGGGTTTGGTGGACGGAACTTTCGGGTTGTTCCCGCGGCTTGCTTGGCGTGCGGTAGGAAACGCTGGATTCCCACCGCCGTGCAGCAGAGCTTTGCTCGCGCTCGGCCTGCTGCACCGCCGCCAAGTCCAGGAGGTCCTTGAGCTCCCCCTGGATTCTTCGCTGGTCCTCGTTGGACGGTTGCGGGAGCGCGCGCAAAAGTGTCGCAGCCGCGGCGACATTCTGGCTGGGCCTGGTGTATCTGGGCACGAGGTTGCCCGCCTCGGCCAGAATCCGCTGCCGGGCTTCGCGCCCATGGGCACGCACGCGTTCGCGCAGGGCCTGGCGCTGCGCCACCTCGTGTTCGAGCCGCTCGCGCTCCTCCTTGAGCCGCCGCGCGGCCTCTGCGAGCTCGTGTTGGCGTTGGAGCAGACGCTCCAGGTCATCGCCCTCCCGGAGGTCGGCGCTCGCCGGAGGGGTTTCATGCTGCGCCTGTGTCACAAGCAGGGGCGCGGCTTCTGCGGCTGCTCCGGCGTCCGCCGTCGTCGCGACCGCTGCAGGGTCTGGCTGCGCCGCCACGTCGTGAACGTTGCGGCGGCTACCTCCACCGGCTTCCACCACCATGCACTCGCGCGAAGGGTGGTGACTGCCGGCGTCGAGGTCGTAGTCGAGGAGGTCATCCTCGTCGCTGTTGTAGTCGTACTCCGCCATACCCACGAGCTCCGCGCCCGCGGACATGGCGAGGGTGAGGGCCCTTTGTGGGGGTGCCGGCGGTTCGACGCGCGAAAGCCCCCCATCACGGACCACGATGAACTCCAGGCTCCCGAAGTACACGAGAGCGCTCGGAGCCCAATCGATGTCGTGGCTCGCCATCAACTGAAGATGTCAAACGCGCTGAGGTCCCCTTCCTGGCGCGCCAACTGTCGGTGTTAAGAAACCGGCCGACAAGTAAATTTGTAACTACGACGTCTAACAATCTTTTATGATGGCGAGGGTTTTGCGAGAGAGGCAAGGTTTATACTGGTTCAGGCAATCGATGCCCTACGTCCAGTTCGTGGGTGGTTCGTGTTTCGACTTGCAGAGGGGAGCTACAAGTGTTGACGAGGGAGGAGAAAGACTCCAAGCCTCTTCGTGTGTCTCTCTATGTCTGTGTGCGTTGTATCTATCGACGGATCCCCCCTCCTTATGCACCCAGCTCTCCTTTTATAGTCAAGGAGTGAGCCGGTTTACAAATGGGAACGGGGCTTTCGGGTTGTGGGCAGCGCGGCTACGCGCCGCGCTAGTCTGATCCCTAGCCGCTACTGTGGCTCTAGTCAGGCGGCGTCCTGTCAACCTGGTCGCCGGGCAGGTGGTCGAGATGTCAACCCAGACTGTCGCGGCCGTCTTGTCGCCGGTCCGGTCTTCGTCCCTGTTCAGGGTGATGATGATGCCGTAGCCATCCCTGCTGCTGTACTCGAGGTGTCAGGCGGCGCCGCGAGATGGGACGGGTGTCACTGTGCAGGTCAGATCGCGTGCCTGCAAGTATATGAGTTGCTGGGTAGAGTTAAGGCTCCCCAGCTACTCGTCGTAAATGCCTGTCCTCCTTGGCAGAGGAAAATCTTCTCGACGAAGTCTCCCAACTCGGGGTCGGGCGAAGCGCGGCTTGTGGGCCCGCCCGACTGGGAGTCGGGCGAGGCGGAGTCTGTGGACCCCACCCGACTCGGGGTCGGGCGGGGCGGAAGTCGTGGGCCCGCCCGACTGGGGGTCGGGCGAGGCGGAGTCTGTGGACCCCACCCGACTCGGGGTCGGGCGGGGCGGAAGTCGTGGGCCCGCCCGACTGGGGGTCGGGCGAGGCGGAACTTGTATGTGCCCTCGGGGTCGGCCGTGGGCCCCTCGAGCGCTCTGTTGTCGTGTACCTGTTCCTGTGGGCCCTACACAATTAAGCTGAGACGGTTAGCAGGATTAAGTATCCTAGATCAGGATACCCTGATTTGGGTATCCGTCACAAGGTTTCCCCCGATGCTCATGCACCTCACCACCACTGGCTGCAAGGCCAACACCAACGGCGCATCCAAAACAGCAACGCCACGCCACCTACCAACAATAACCACAGCACCATCACCGGACCACCGCAACAACATCAGCACCAACAGAACTCCACCGTACACGGACCCACGGCCACCACGTCGTCCGCTGCCGCCGCCACAACCAACCACACAGCACGGCCAGCAGAACGAACACCTCGAACATCCACACGCACAGCCGCCGCGCGCACAAGCCGTCTACGCGCGGCACTGCGCCACCGGACGACACCATCGGGCACACGCCATGGCCTCCACGGCGTGCCCGCACGCCGCGCCGCCGCTGCACGCTCACGGTCTCCTGCGCACCGCCTCGCACGCTGCGCGACCGCCGTGAACTCCGACGCGCGCGGCCACCGTGTTCTCCACTGCTCGCGCACGGCCGCCGTCGCCTGCGCGCGCTGCTCCTGCCACCGTGCCTGCCGTGCAGCCGCCGCGCCGTCCCACCGTCGAAACGGAGGGGACGCCACCGCTAGGGCTGGACTACCGAGCCAGCTCGGCTCGGCTCGGTCCAGCTCGTTAGGATATCGAGCTGGCTCGGCTCGGCTCGTTATCTTATCGAGCTAGAATGCTGGCTCGGCTCGGCTCGTTACGAGCTCGAGCTGGCTCGCGAGCCAGCTCGTTAAGCTCGTCGCTAGCCTCCAGCATCTCTGCCACGACCTGAAGAGAACATTTTCACGCCCTTGAGCACGAAGACGTGTCGGGCGCTGGATACATCTTCACGCCCTTGAGCACTAAACCCTAAACCCTAAAAGGCGTGCCGAGCGGGAAGGCGGAGGTCAATGTCGCGGAGGTCGTATTGGACGAGAGGGGACGGGGACTGGTGACGTGAAGGAGCTGGCACCACCGCACACGAGGGGAATAGGGAGAGCGGCGGCACTGTCCGACTTGAGCTGCCAGCCGCCCCGCATCATGTTTCCTCCTCCGGGCAAGCTCGCAAATAAGCAGCGAGAGAGCAGAGTGACAGGCCAACAAGGCAGGCGGTGCGGCTCACGAAAGGAGCGATGCAGGCATGCTATGGGGACTTGGGAGGAGACAAGGTGTGGTGGCAGCGTGATTCAGGAAAAAGATAAGGTGTGGGGAGGGAGGAGGGGACCGAGAAGTGATGGGCTTGTTGGGACTTGCTGGCTCGTTTGGCTCGCGAGCGGCTCACGAGCCAGCTCGAGCCGGCTCGTTAAACATAACGAGCTACAAACCTAGCTCGGCTCGTTAGAAAAATGAACGAGCCGAGCTGAGCCGAGCCGAGCCAATCACGAGCTGAGCCGAGCTAACGAGCCACAAGCTTTTCGTCCAGCCCTAGCCACCGCCATGAGCTGTCGGCGTGCCCCGGCCTGTCCACGGCCAGATCCGCCGCAGATTCGCTGCAGGGAGACCGGATCCGGCCAACGAGGCGCCGGATCGAGCCGCCGCCGCCGCCGGACGCTTCACCAACTTGGACTCTTGAGGTCGCAAGACCAGCCGCATCTCGCTCGGAAACGGCTGCTAGAGCCTCGCCGCCGCCGTCCCGGCTAACCGCACGGTTTCCGGCGGCTCGCTCTGGCGGTGGCGCGGCAGGAGAGGGAGGGAGAGGGTGGCGGCGGCCTAGGGTTTGGGTCGCCGCCCGGGTCGCTCGCGTGCGAGCGACGCGGGGCCGAATCGATTTTTTTACGATGTAGTAACATTCTGCAGGCATTCGTAAACATTATTCTGAATAATTTGTTATACTTCTTTACTTGCCAACTATGTATTTGAAATGTGTCGCCGCCACTACAGGAAGCTAGCACGTCCATGTGTGTCTGTCCTCGTGGCCTAAAGAGGACGTCTAGTAGTTGTTGGTCGACCTCGTCGATAGGCCCAACCATCATTGTCCGCAGCATGGTAGATATCCCGCACATCGCGTTGATTGTGGAGGCGGTTGCAGGAGAAATGTGTGCGCGTTCTAGCATTTTTTTTCATTTAGTTCCATATATTTTTTATCCTTCTTTTATTTTCTTTTCTTTCTAGGTACAACGTGTTGGGGAAGAAGCAAGCAATGGCAATGGAGAGGAGCGCCTGAAGAATATAGTACCATCAATTTCTTCAGTGACATGAGCAAATATTGATGGCCTTAAAGGATTATCTTTTAAAGTTGTGGAGTACGTCTATAAGAGAGCTCTTTTGTTCTTAGCGATTATATTTCAGTCTAGCAATTGTATGGTCTAGGTCTAGGCTACAGTTGAGTTACAGATTATTTTGTTGGTAACCAACACTGCAAATGTTATTCTTCAGTTTGATCCATTCTCATTCTCAATCGATAACATTCTGTGATAAACAATCTCAACATCAGATAGAACTTCCAGTAAATGCAGTGTACATTATTTCAATCTCAGTGTACAAATCATTCAATCATCATATTCAATCACAAACTCAAGTGAGAGAACAATCTTGTTACTCTACTATGTAACTCTAGCGGCAATATTGAGTCACAATTTCAGTTTACAGACAAGATACACATGTACCTGAAGATGCTGTGTAGCTGCAAGCTCTAGATGACAGGAAGGGACGCAGGTGCAGTTTTGGCTACGACCCCTCTTCAACGGCGGGCTACTGCCTTTGACGCTGGCTGGGTAGCGGGCTGGTCACAGAAGGTGGCGCGCGCGACCCATGGTGGGAAGCGAGCTCGTCCAGGACATCCATGCGTGTCTGGCCTTGAGGTTACAGGGCACACCTCGAAGATGGACCTCGTCGGCAGCATGGCGGATCTCCCATACGGCATACGCTCACCGGCGGCCGGTGGAGGCTCATTGCGCAGGCGGGACGCTGTGGGAGGCACATGGACATGGACTCTGACATCCGCGAGCTGAGAACACTTGATGTACCGCGAACGCACTGCCCGCTGACGTACGTGAGTCTATCCTCGAGGCAACATGTTTTCCGAAACAAGTACCGTACATGATGCGAGTCCGAGTCGAACGAGTTACGGATTTCCGAACCGGAACTAGCTAAGCTACTCGATACAATGCAGGAAGTCCCTTGATGCATCGTCCATATTAACTGGCGGATGCCCCTCGTAATCTCCATCAGTTCCCAATCATCGATCAGTCGCAAACTAACTGAACTGATATCTACTACCGCTGCAATGGAAGTCAACGCCGCGGCCCGTGCTAAGCGCACCGTGGTGGGCACCCGGCTCGCGGCCATCTGCGACAAGATCAAGGACCACCACGACGCGAGGCGGGTCGCCGCCATGATCGACGACCTCGCGGCGGAGGGGATGCCGAGGCCGAGCACCCGTAGCACGAAGCGGCGCATCGACAGCACCACCTGTTACGAGAACGTGCACACGCTCGGTGCCGGCGGGTTCGGCGTTGTCGTCAGGGCGCGCCACCGCGCCACGGGTCAGGACGTCGCCGTGAAATCCAGCCAAGGCGACGGCGACAAGGAGATCCGTTTGCTGCTGCGTGAGGCATGCTTCATGGCGGCCTGCCAGGGTCACCCGTCAGTCGTCGGCTTCCGTGGCGTGGCGCGCGCTCCAGGACCCAAAGACCACTACTCCCTCGTCATGGAATACGTTGGACCCAACCTCGAACAAGTCCTCCGGAACCGCGGCCGGCCGTTCCGGGAGGCCAAGGTACGGCCCATGATGCGGCAGATGCTGGAGGGGGCCGTGGCGATGCACGAGCACGGCATCGTCCACCGTGACATCAAGCCCGGGAACATCCTCGTCGGCGAAGACGGCAACCTTAAAATTTGCGACTTCGGGCTGGCCAAGTATAAGGACGAGAAGGAGGCGCCGTCCTATATCGCTGGAACAAGTGGTTACATGGCGCCGGAGATGCTGCTGTGGAACGAGGACCACGACACGCGCGTGGACACGTGGTCCCTCGGCTGCGTCATGGCGGAGCTCCTCACCGACAGCATGCTGTTTGATGGGGAGGAGGAGGACCATGCCGACCAGCTGTGCAAAATCTTCGACGTTCTCGGCGTTCCAGGCAAGAGAGCCTGGCAGACGAGCGATAAAGATCTTGGCAAGATGGTGCAGCAGTGGCAAGCGAGGCAGCGGCGACTGGGCCACCGAAACCGGCTGCGCGAGCTGATCCCCAACGAAATCCTGTCCAGGGATGGATTCGAGGTCTTGAAAGGACTCCTGACGTGCGATCCGAAGAAGCGCCTTACCGCCGCCGCCGCCCTCCAGAGCCCGTGGTTCAATGACAACAACAAGATCGTCGTCGAGCCTCCTGCGTCTGCTACTTCGGATACCAAGGTCTGCGGCACGGCAACCAAGTCGTGGTCACCGGTCTGGCAGATGGCCATGTCATTCGCTGGGCGTGCGCTAAAACTGCTTCGGCCCAAGAGGTTATTCATGAGGTGCATGTATGTCTTGTAATTATTTTATTGTATCATACTATAGTTATATGAATTTATTTGAAACCGATTTTGGATCATTTTTTCTTAAGATGGTTGAAGCCTAGTCCATCTCCACGGGCGACGTCGGACTCGTATACTGCATGGTACAGCTGCCGATCGGTCCGGCTTGGATGTCACATGTCAATGTAAGAGTGCATGCATTGCGGTGCCTCCGTTTCCATTCAGACACGATTATTTCTGCATATCTCGGGTCGAAGTCGGGTCGTATTGTACGAGTCTAGTAACTCGTATATCGATCATGGTCGTCCAACCAGTGGAATTCGTTCAGAACACCGAGCCCGGAAGCCTTCTATACAAGGACACTTGAAAGCCTCGCGCCGCCAGGTCGTTCTCCAGTCCAAAACTCACCGAAAAACGCTTCGATTAGTTTAGCCACCATGGCGACGCCGGCATCATCGTCCCCCGGCAACGAGTGCGTTACCACGCGCTCCGCCATCGTCGCCACGGAAGTGACCGAGCACCACCTGCTCGACATCGAGGGATACTCGCTGATCAAGGAGCTCCTCCCCAACGGCAAGTCCATGAACTCTCACCCCTTCCGAATCGGCGGTCACCTTTGGCACATCCGTTACTACCCGAATGGCGATAACTCATCGAGTGCCAACTTCATATCCATCTACCTCCGCCTTAACGACAAAAGCGCCAATCCTGTGATGGCGCGAGTCACGTACAACTTGCTCGATCAGGCCGGGGAACCAGTGCCGTTGCACACCCAAACAACGGAATTACGTGATTACTCTGACGTTATTGGCTATGGATATCCTAAGTTCATCGAAAGGGAAGTCCTAGAGAACTGGAAGCATCGTATTATTAAGGACGACCGCTTCACGATCAAGTGCGATATCACTATCAAGAAGCTTCATGCCGAGGATAGGACAGTTGTGTCTCCGTCGGTCGCTGTGCCACCATCTGACCTGCACAGGCATCTCCGCAAACTCCTGGCAACAGAAGAGGGTGCCGACGTTACGTTTCAGGTTTCTGGAGAGACGGTCAGAGCACACAGATACATCCTCGCGTCCCGGTCTCCGGTCTTCAAGGCGGAGCTCTTCGGCCCGATGCGAGAGGGCGACGAGTCTTCTGTTGTAGAAATCTGTGACATGGAGATGCAAGTGTTTAGGGCTCTTCTTCAGTTCGTGTACGCCGACTTCTTGCCAGAGATGACGCCAGAGGAGTCCGTAATTTGCCAGCACCTGTTTGTTGCGGCGGACAGGTACCACCTGGACAGGCTGAAGCTGATGTGCGAGGACAGGTTGTGCAGGAGCATCGACGTCGGCTCCGTCGCCAACATCCTGGCATTGGCGTAGCAGCACTGTTGCCATGGGCAGAGGACAGCGTGCATCAAGTTTCTCGAGTCTCCGAAAGCAATGAACGCCGTAATGGCAACCGATGACTTCGAGCGTTTGTGCAGAAGCTGCCCTTCCGTTTTCAAGGAGCTGTTTTTTAAGATCACAAACAACTGATTAATTACATGGGACCAAGATTCCAGATGGCTTTTCAGATAATGTGTGATGCTGACGAGAAAGTTAAACTAGATTCAGCTACTAAATACGTTGCTCTAAACTTAATCAGAAGGATTTAATAAGGCATCTTTTGATTTGTTATTACCTCCATATCAATTCATATGTACATGCTCCGTGTCTTCCTTCATGCAGCTTCGGCAAGCTCCATAGTTTTTTATGTTTTTGTTCAGTAGAATCAGCTGCATGGTTGAAGCTGTACTGTGTTTAGACTGGCAGCCCCCGCACAAATTTGTTATCTGCACGGGCGTGCTGCTTAGAGTTCTTCATTTCTCTGTATTAGCAGAAGCTAATGGCAGGGAGAATGTAGTTAGAAGCTCCCCCTCCGTTTTCAAATTTCAAGGATCTGAGTATTAAGGTGATCCAGTGTTGATTAGGGAGGAACAATACATATCGAAACTGACAATAAAGGACAAACAATCAAAGCCAGCTATCACATATTATTACCAGCATTTTGCTTCATAATTCCAATCCTTGTTATCGATGCATGCATGATCAGTTGGCAACCAGTCGATATTTGGTTCGGTAAGAGCGCTTTGCATAGGCCATGATCAATCAAGCAGAACACAAAATTTATACTGGTTCGCCGTGAGGAGGATAATAACCTTACATCGCCGTCATGGACGATGATGAGGGAGGTTGCTCGGTTAGTCTAAATTTAGCTGTTCCAACGTCATAAAAAGCAGTGCTACGGTAGTCCCTCCTCCCAAGCCTTTGATTTTGTAAAATTAAAAATAAATAAAAATAGGAAGTTTTCATGTTTCCACGCGAAGATAGGAAGTTTCTTCCTTGTTTTGTTTCTTAAACATACTTTCCAAAAATGAAAACCCGGTCATACTTTCAGCCACATGGCAACCTCCAAAAATGAAAATTCGGTCATACTGTCCCAAAATGAAAATCGGGTCATAGTTTCCATGTTGCCATGCACCACCGTACACAAGGCAAAGTTTCCATGTTCCAAAAATGAAAATCCGGTCTTTGACATTGCCACTTCCAAAAATGAAAATCGTTGACAAATGTATGACACAACATCAAAATCTGGCCATGTTTTTTGTTACATACTTGTCACATGGCTACTTCCATGCACCGTATGCACACATGTTTTCTCCTCTATGCAGTATGCACCACACGTACACACATACTCACACTGTCTTCTTTTCTTGACACGTCAAAGATTTTTTCTACTTGACACGATATTTGTTTTCTCATGGCAACCAATCAACGAAAATTCCGGACTAAATATTCCTTCACGTAGTTTGTTTCTTAAAAAATTACTTTCCAAAACAGAAAATAGAAAGTAATAAAATTACTTATGGGTCTTTTGCCTCCAGATCTACTCAAATGGACGGTCTACAGTTATTTGGGACTATCGTAGCGGGAGCCAAAAAAAAATATAGCTGAAAGCGGTCATAGTATGAGTTGTTCTACATCTAGTGTTACTATCTTTAAAGGAGACAGTTTGCCTTATTTTGTTTTCGTGTCATGGCATCTTTTTTAGGCTACAATTATCAATTGAGAATCCAATTTTCCAAGCTAGTAGTACCTATCTGCTGTGGAAGAATTAGGAACAATTAAAAAAATGAGATGACCTACCAATTTACTTGGAAACCTCGATCCACATTGAACTAGAAGTTCCCTAGTTTATTGTTCTTTCACGTATACACGCATTGATGCACCTAGAGTGACTTTCAGTGCAGGCATACAGCTGCAGCGGCGGCGTAACCTAGCTAGATGGACGTTGTTCTCCGACTACAATACATTGCCGTGGTAATATGCCGATCAGTACAAAAAGGTAATAAGGGCATGTTTGGCTGAAACAACTTTAGCTTCAGCTCCTGTATCTTACTGTAGCAACAGTAATAAGCTGAAAAAAGCCTCATCCGGCTGTTCCATTTTTTGTCAGGATGAACAGTTATATTACTGTACCTACAGTAGCTGAACTGTGCCAAGGGGATGATGAGTCAACATTAACGTGTGATAAGTCATCTCAGAAAAATAATGGGTCATCAAACATGATGTAATAAGTCACCAAACATGATGTGATGCGTCATAAAAAAAACATTAATGAGTCACTAAGGGGATGATGAGTCTCCAAACATAATGTGATGAGTCATAAAAAAGAAATAATGAGTCACTAAGGGGATGATGAGTCATCAAACATAAAGTGATGAGTCATAAAAAAAATTGATGGTCACTAAGAGGATAATGAGTCACCAAACATGATGTGATGAGACATAAAAATAATTGATGACTCACCGTGGAGTAGATTATGCAACAATTGAATCATCAACAAAAAAATTCATGAGTCATTAAGAGGATTACGGGTCATCAAGTCATCAAACATAGTGTAATGAGTCATAAAAAATAATTATAGATCATTGTGGATTGGAATAGACAACAAGTGGGTCACAAAAGAAAAAATGATGAGTCACCATGAGACTAGTGACTCATCAATTTTTTACCTTAAAAATTTTATTATCAAAATATAGGCAAGTAGGAATTAGTTTTGAAGATCTCATCGTAAGGAATACAGTGGTGAAATTGGTTTACAGTTTGGATGCACGGTTTGGGATCTACACATTTTTTAAGTTAGAAGAACCTTTCCTAAATTAGTGGGCCCCGCATGCCTTCAATGCAGTGGCTCACGTGAACAACCACCCGCAACTTGTGTGAACACGACCAGTTATTCCTGTTTTGGAGTGATCGGAAGTAAACAAACTTACGGTGACGGGAGTATAGTCGCTGCCCATAAAGGTCCTGCCAACAAAAATAGTCTTACATTGTAACTTATGCCAAATCGTGTACTTAGCCAGTCAGATGATAGACTGACTCCAACAAAGATATCTATTTTGTAGCTGCAAATCGATGTTTACCTCGCGTGAATAGTTGTTTATGTTTCCTTCACTGCGCACCAGCTCTAATAGCAGCAAGTGCATTTCTTCGGCCACACGCAACGGCACCTCGCTCTCTCCCGACCCCACCCTCGCCCGGCCGCCAGCCTGAAACTTTCTTACTGGAGCCAAGTACCTGTATGTGAAACATACTAAGAATTGACACTGCAGTACTGGCCAAGACATCTTGTTGCCTTCTCTTCATATAATGCTTGAGCTGGCGAGTAAAGAGAAGGACTATAGCTAACTAGTAGCTGTGGCGCGCCAAGGTCTAAGAATCAGTGTGTTGTTAATAACACGTCATATCTGGTACATGAGCCCGTATTGCCATTGCTGACTGGACATAATACATGGGCTGTTGAAAAATAACGATTGGTTTAGTGAGCACCTTTAGAGTATCTATGAACTGATCATGCATAACTACTAAAAAAAGGAACATTATTATTCTTCCACAAAGGTAACCAGCTTGTCAAATTATTATGCATGTGTAGTACTGCCAATTGATACTAAATAGATAATCAGTTAAAATTTGATTCACCACATCTAACATCTGCCCAGTGACTTCTATGAAATAATGAAACAAACTCAACAGCATCCTCCATGACCCTATAGGCACATAACTCTAAAGGAAACTACAAAATTCTTAACGAACCGAAACAGAAACTTTCACCTATCATTTCAGCCTAACTAATGAAATGCCAGCACTAAGCCAAAAGCCAATCCCGGCCCAACGAGTTGTTCCAGTAATCCACCACAGAATAAAAAGGCAGACATATATACCCAGTAGATTTACAAACAAAACAAATGACCATACAAAAACACTTCTCCATTCAGCGAATAAAAGGTGGACATCTATCGGCGGGCATGTCAGCTCGGGAGGCCGGCCAGGTCATCGACTGCAGCCGTCACCATGTCGTGGTTGGTCCGACGCCACGGTTGTAGTCGCTTTCGTTGCCATCACGGAGCTGCCTGAAGTCGCGGCGTCCCCATCGCGATGCCGCGCGAAGTTGCGTCCCGTGCAAGGTCACGGTTTATACTGAGGCCGCGCACCCGAGCAAAGGGAGCACCCGAGCTCCGACTCAGGAGACCCCCGAGCTGCCTCCGGGTACTTTGTCCCGAACTGCGGCAACCGAGCACAAACCAGCACACGTTATCGAACAAGCGAGCAGCATGCATGGCGATGCAAGGTGCATAGCACGCGATCACCGGACGGTAGATGCGAGCTCCTGAGAACAGCGGGTACGAGCGCCCGCGCACACGCAAACTCACGACATCGAGGAAAAGTTACCAAACATTAAGCAAATAAATGGAGGATTATTTTAACTCAAACCATATCGCCGACAGTTTCTGCACTACAAGATAACTCAATAAAATCGTTCCTTGAACAATTAAGAGTTGGGTATGCCTGCGTCAGTTGGGTATGCCTGCGTACGTCGCTCCTGCTATCGGTGGGCCTGTGGAGCGCCGAGCGGGGCCTATTTTTTTGGCGGCTCTCCAGCTTCCGCCCCACCTCCGGCATGATGGGTGGTGGGTCGAGCCATCGGCACCGGTGCAGCAAACCATGGCTAGCTTTAGCGCCTGCAGCAGCTCCGCTTCTAGCAAAGCTCCTCCAACGCCGTCTCTTTGCTCCATGATGACCGTCACCTTCGTCAGCCGGCTTCCTCCATGTGAGCAGCTCCAGCAACTGGATCCCCAAGGCGTACGCGTGCGATGCATGATCCATGTATGGAGATGCGACCCGCCAGACATTGACCATGGGCCGCTGAGCTTTGTTACAATTTTAATATTACTTGCTGTAATTATAAAGATATTACAATGCAAGTGCATAGATCAATGATGTATGCTTGGGTATTGCCAATATTCCCTTTTTATTATGTTCCCTTGCCAAGGCCTTGCTAGTTCAAACAACGTGCAGAGTATCATGGTACAATACAAGGACCTAGGTTGCCAAAAATGTCAAATTTCAGAGATGTCAGGTTGAACGAAGATATGCATGCACGTAGACTGCATGGACGCCACTCTGTCGCGCAGAGGACCATGCCACAGTCAACAGAACCTTGTGCAGAAAAACTGGCGTGCAATTCAAAGCCTTCTCGAAGTCGAACCCATGCGCACAAGAACTTGGACCACGACCAGGATACAAAGCATCGTTTTATCAGACGAACGCGGCGCATGACTGCGAAACACAGCAGGAACTGCAGAAGATTACAGGCCATACCAGTCAATACATGTGAGCTAAATTTTACTATGGTACTCTGTACTCATTAGAATTCAGAAGCAACCGCACCTGTAAATACTTAAACTGAGAAAACTTGTGTGGATACTCACTACGGGAAAACCCATGTTTGCCGAGTGCTTGAAACTTTGCCGAGTATATTCCTTCGGGCACTCGGCAAACAACGTGTTTGCCGAGTGTCTAAAAAAAACACTCGGCAAAATAAAAACACTCGGCAAACACCATCTTTGCCGAGTGCCAACAAAACACACTCGGCAAATATGGGTATTTGCCGAGTGTGTTTTGTTGGCACTCGGCAAAGATGGTGTTTCCCGAGTGTATTATTTGTGGCTCTCGGCAAATCAAAATTCAAACTATATTTTGAAGCCCTAAACGAATTCAAATTAAAAAGTGTTTAACTACAAAGTTGTATAATTTCTCAAGATATATAACTCTTATTTGGATCATTTCTTTATTCAACAAAGTGATAGCAAAGTTGTTCATAAAATCTACATGTATCATATAGTTTCATGAAACTATAAGACACATATATAAGATTTGTGAACAATGTTACTACCACTATGTCGGATGACCAAATAACCAAAATAAAAGTTGTGTATCCTCAGATGTTACACAATTTTGTAGTTCAACCTTTTTTAATTTAAATTTATTTTGCTAATGAAAAATACACTTGAAGTTTCTCAAATTTGAAATTTGAATATTTTTATTTCAAATGACCTTGTATGGAGAAACAGCCAAGATGAGAGTTGTAAATCACAATAAGTTATGAAACTTTGTAGTTGATGACATTTTTATTTGAAATCATCTTGTCAACGAAAACTAATTGTATTTCTTAAATTTGAAATTCAAATTTTGTAAATGACCTCGGATGCAAAAATTACCAAAATGAAATTTGTAGACCTCCACGAAATCTAAAACTTTGTAGCTGAAAACTTTTTTATTTGAGATTGTTTAGTACCTCAAAATAAACACATAAAGAAAATAAAAAAACACATATTGCCACCTCATCAATCCATCCATTCTAAATCCTGGCTTCTGATTGGTCCAACAAACTCCACCCGGATCCCTCCTCCTACAAACTCCTCCACCGTCTTCCACCTCTCTCCCTCATCTCTCTCTCCCGTAACTCTCTCTCTCCCTCATCTCTCTCTCTCTCCCACAACTCTCCCAATCTCCCTCTCCCTTCTTCCACCTCTCTCCCCTCTCTCCCTCATCTCTCTCTCCCTCAACTCCACCAATGGCTCCCAAGCCGGCGAGGTGGGGGGCGGCCCCGACCCCGGCCAAGCTCGGCAGAGGCGGCGGCTCCGGCCCTGCATGGAGCGGCGCGACGAGGCAGCCGTGACCCTGGCCTGGAGCGGCGCGACGAGGCAGCCGCGACGCGCAGCAGGGTGCAGCGACGGCGGCCGCGGCGTGCAGCAGCACGGTCAGCGGCGCGGCGGGGCGCATGTGGCGGCGGCCGGCTTGGTTCGGCGACCACGACACGCAGCAAGGTCGGCGAGGCGCGGCGACCACGACGGCAGCAGGGTCGACGGTGCGGCGCGCGTGCGGCGGCAGCGGGGCCGGCGACGCTCCCTCCTTCGGCGTGTGCCGCCAGCAGCCTGGACTGGGCGGCGTGGCGGCGGTGGCGTGATGGTGGCCGTGGCCACGGCGGCGTGGTGGGGGCCGCGGCGGCGGTGGCGTGATGGTGGCCGTGGCCGCGGCGGCGTGGTGGGGGTTGCGGCGGCGGTGGATTTTTTTTTTATTATTTCCAAAAAGGTTTGCCGAGTGTTGTTTTTGGCTCTCGGCGAAGTGTTTGCCGTGTGTTCGAAAGAAAACTCTCGGCAAACGACTCTTTGCCGAGAGCTGTTTGCCGTGTGGTCTTTGCCGAGTGTAACACTCGGCAAACTTTTTGCCGAGTGTGTTTTGGCCTTTGCCGAGTGCATTCGGCACTCGGCAAACATTGGGTTTCCGGTAGTGACTCTAGCAGCTGGGGCATCTTAGAGAGAGATAAACCTAGAGTCATACCATCTGATTTACAGTTTTTCACATGATATATTTAAAAACATTCGCATACATCCAAAACTATTTTAACGTAACCGTTTAAGGGCCAATTCGTATGGTTACATACTGTATTTACCTAAATTTGAATTCTTTTGTTGGAAGAAAGTCCAGTGACTGAATTATACACTGCCTTTTGGTCTACTAAACACAGCACTGTAGCTCATCCGACAACTCCCGACGTAAACACACTGCTGCAATTCACCTGACAACAACGAATGATCGATACATGCAGGTACTGAAAAACCCTGTAGCTCGTATGTCAACAGCTGGCATACAACAGCCGGCATACACACACTGCCACAACTCACCCGATAACAACAACAATGATCCGTTCACTCGATGGCGAATTTCTGCTAATCACGATCATCCATCAATAAAGAGTACACCCATTAGAAAAAACATACGCATCATCCAAGCCATCACTTTGTCTTACCAAGGAACATGAACCCAGAATAACAAGGGCATGCTTTTTTATTTTATTGAAATACATGAACCTAATTCAACGACAATAAAAAAGGAAACCACGAAAGTGTTACAAGCGTATTACATGAGTTCTAATCTATTCAGGACAACAAAACATATCCTGACCAACTAACAGTGGCGGAGCCAGGGTTCAAAGTGGGGGTGGGCCGGTCAATTTTTTTTTTTTTTGACACAACAAATTGGAAGCCAACTTGCAATTAACAAAATATGTCCGAAATACAAGTTACATGAGTACAATGGTTAAAACAAGCTAAGAAATTGCTGCCCTATCCGGCCTACGCCTTCTAATACTCATAAAGGTGTCAATGATGTCATCTTCAGGCACATTCAAGAAAATATCCCGCTCAATGAAAGTGACTAAACAATCATCCAAAAGAGTATCCCTCATTCTATTTCTCAACCTATTCTTGATAAAATTCATTGCTGAAAATGATCTCTCAACACTTGCCGTCACCACCGGTAGAATCAACACCAACTTGAGAAGAAGGTATACCAAATCATACACAGTATGTCTATTTGTTTCAACCATCTTCATTGAGAGATCAACAAGATTGTTCATGCCTAGCACACAAAGCAAAATGCGGCATCCTTTTTGATACTATATTCAAGCCAATGATACTTGTAGAACCAAAAAGGATTGAATGACCGATCTCTAGTACCAATATGCCTTTTCTCATATTCTTGTGCACACTGTTGAATTGGACCTTTCAAAATGTATGCCCTCCGAATTGCATCTTGATCATTGACAGGACAGCTTTCAATAGGCTTCCTTTCCCCGGGATCTTGTGGAAGACGATCCGGATCATAAACCGGCGGCGGTGGTGGTGGCGGAATGACAGGAGGAACTGGTGGGCTGCCGCTGCTCTCATTTGCTTGGCCTTCCTCTTCCTCCAAAATAACATTATCTCCACTTGCTCTTGAGGCATTAGTCAAGCGAATCGAAGGTACAATGTCTCCACTTATTCTTGACACATTGGTAGAAGGAACTGAATCATGAGCCACTGCCTCAGGCGAAGGAACCGAAGGTGAAGAGGATAAATCCGTTTTTGCTGCAACTTTCCGCCAAAGAGAGGCAATGTCTCCATCCTTCTTCTGTTTCTTCATGACTCAGACTCTTCACTGCAATCAAATAGTACTACGTAAAGCTTCAATTGCTATGCCAAATGGAATGAAGAAGGAGCTGTTGTGTTGGCCAATTGCCTTGCCTCTGTATACTGACCTGAGTGACTCCAATTGAACCGAGCAACGGAGAAAGCAGTAGGCGTAGGAGCCGCCGCCGTCACCGCTCCTCCGCGGCTCCGCCCTTGCCTGCCTGCACGCCTGTCGAGGCGCTGTCTGCTGGCTGCTGCCTGTTCCGCACGCCGCCCGGCCGCTGCTCGGGCCGCCGCCGCCGGTCTGCCGAACCCCTGGAGCGAATCCCGACCGCCGCCGCCACTGGGAAGCACCAATCGCCGCCAGGGCCGCCGGGAAGCACCACTCGCCTCGCCGCCAGCAACCCTAGCTGCCCCCTTCCCTTTCCTCGATCCGCTTCGGCTTCCGCTCGGGCACAGGCACGTTAGTCGCAGCAGACTGGGGAGGAGCTACGCTCCCAGGGTGGGCTGCTTTGCAGCCAAAACTGGGGGTGGGCCGCGGCCCACCCGGCCCACCCCTTAGCTCCGCCCCTGCCAACTAAGGAAACCAGGGAAGGAATTCGGCAGGAAGAATTCACTTCGTTCTCTTCAAAGCAGCATCACCTTTCCTGACAGCATCGCTCTCACCAGCAAGAATCGCAATAGAAGCAACATTCCTGCAACAAGAAAAAAAAAGTAGAAGAAAAAAGGGGGAAAAGATGGCACAGACAAGCCACAAACTAAGTCACCTTATCCTGGAAACAATCTTCTTAGAAGACCCGTCTGTTTTGAGACAAGGAGAATAATCCTAACATCAAGTAAGAATACAGATTAGACAACATATATATAGCTACACCAAACAGGGTCAAGACAAAGAAGCAAGCTAATAGGGAAACAAACCTTAACACGGGATAATTGCCACAGCACCACTCTTAAAAGTGACCATCTCCTCAACACCATTAGTAAAGAGACCATCCCCTCAACACCATCCATGAATGTACTTTTTTCTCCAAAATACCAAAAGGCTCCACATCCATCTTTTTTATGCCAGTTTTGCCCCTGCCACATCTCTCTCATGAACCCGATTCAATCCCCAAACAGAAAGAAGCACAGACCAACACCGCACGTGAGCCAATGTGAAATCAAAATCAAAACAGATCGAGCCGGAGGATCGCATCTTGCGGGGAGGCTCAGCAACGCGCACAGCAGGGCAGCTCGTCTGTGCGGCGGCAGCAGGGCGCATGCGCGCACGGAGGCAGGAGCAGCCGTCTCACTGGCGTGGCGGCAGGAGGGCGCGCGCAGCGCTGGGCACCTCGGCGGCGAGGCGGCGGGAGGGCGCGCGCGCCGCGGTAGGTGAGGCCGGCGCGGGGCATGGCACCCGCACTCGCACGGGAGGGCTCCTGCACTGTCAGCCGCCGCCTCCCCGAAGTCCGGCAGTTGCGCCAGCACCTGCCCTCGATTTGTTTTTTTTTTTTCTAATTCTTTTGGCTTCGGTTGCTCACGAGGCAGGCAGGGGCAATCTCGACAGAGGAATTTTAGATTTGGCCTTAGTTGGTGTTTTGGAGAGACAGCTGTGCTTACTAGTGGTGTTGAGGACAAGGCTCCTTTACTAATTGGGTATTGGAGATGGTCATTTTTACGGATGGTTTGAGGGCAATTACCCCACCTTAACACCGGACACATCAGCCACTTCCGTGCGCGAAGTCCAGCGGCCATGGTGTTGAGGCCGATGTAACTGTACATAGAATTAGACCAGCCGCTCCTCCTCCTCTCCTTTCCCTACTTTGGTCGCCTTCTTTCACCTCGGTATATATAGGACAGAAGCAGCCACACGTCGTCGCAAGTTTATCCGCACATGGTCTCACAAAGCGGCAACAGTTTAAAAAACGGAAGAGGATCAAACTGCAAGTGCATGCAAGTGCAGTTAGTCAGCCAAATGGGGTGCAAAATTCAACATTCAAAGTCACACTATTCACATCAATGGAGGAGGGATAAAAATCAGCTGGTAATTCAACATTCAAAGTCCCACCATTCACACCCATGGAGGAGGGAAAAAAAGCAGCCGGTCAACATGGCAATTTTACATTTTCTCTTCTTCACATTGATTATGAACAAACGTAGGCACCTTGTTGCGAAAAACTGAACTGGTTTACCGTTCAGAAAGAGATTTACTTCGCACAACTGAATCCAACGCAAAACTCAGGTATTTGACCGCAAAAAAATGCTGCCACATGTCGCCTCTGTGACGGCCAGATGGAAAAGAATGAACGGTGCAGGAAATGGGGCGAGGTGGCTTGCTAGAACTCAGCCAAAACCGGTACAACAATTCTGGTTCTTGATTGTCACTTGCTTCATACTTGAAATACATTGGTGGTACAAAAAAACTGAAATTTAGCATTCATGTTTCTTCAGACTTGTCCAGCTTCTCTAGAGCATCACTTCATACCTGAAACAAATCATGGTAGAGCCTTGACGAGCTGCTGGATCTGGACAAGAGGGCCCGCCAATCAATCTAATGGACCTGCACAGATGCACCGCGGCGCAAGAACAGAGCAGCTTGCCTCCCAAAGAAAATTACCAAAACACTACTGCATCAACTCCAAAAATCACGAAATTTGAACAGTATCCTCACCACACCATGTGTGACCTGTTTCATCCAAACGCCCTAAAAATTATTGTGATTTTACTAAATTAACAGGAGCATCCTGTGTGCAGCTCCCGTCAGCACGCAGGGACCAAGCAAGACATCCACACATAACTGCAGGAGGCCTGCAGTTCTGAAGTTAAGAGATATAAGTATAAATTGCTACCGATGGTGCTTCTACTGTTTTGTAAGAGATATGCAATGGTGGGCATGTTGTACGTCATGGAGCCTTCTCGGCTGCACCGAGATCCAAGGTGTAACTACATCACCCTCATTGCATTCATTTGACTCTTTTAAGAAATTGATTTCTGGGTTCATGACTCAGCTTGCAACCATTCATGCAATCTATCTATATATCTTATATAGATGCAACCCACTACATGTCACTTATTGCTATAAAGCTAGCACCACGTTGAGTCACGTCACCTCAATTTCACAACCATCTGATCTCCTAATTCCATTTCATCCTGCCGTCCAGATCCCTCCCTCCCGCAACGGGAAATCAATAGCACGGCTTCTAACGAGCTTCCGTCAGACTTTATTGTTAGAACTAACGGACGGGCAAAACTTAACTCAATTACTTAACCACATGATACAAATAGTCCAGTACATGATTACACATACTAATGCGGAATTAGGTAGACTAATACCAGAGCTTGAGGGCGTCATGAGAGCTTCTGGAACAGTCGGGGACGATGATGGAGTAGATCGAACAGCGGGAAGTCTCCGGCAGGGAACAGGGGATCGTCAGTGACCAGGGACTTGTGTAGGACAGCAGTGACCTTCTCGACTCCACGAACAGGAAGACGACCTTCGTTCTCCTTCAGCGCCTTAGCGATTGGATTTTGAGACTCAAGATTGAACTCGTGAATTGGATGATTGGAACCTGTCGTCACCCGATTGAACGGGGTGTTCGGCAGATATTTGGATTGTGGGAGCAACGTGCAAAGCGAGATCAATCTAAGAACATGCAGAGAGTTTATACTGATTCAGGCCTCCCGAAGGATAAAAACTCTACAGGGACGGAGCTACCATGGTTCATGGGTGTTCACTTGAACACCCATGAATTTTGGCACATGTACATCAATTCTTAGCTGCTGCATATAGACACTCAAAATCAAAGAGAAACCAAAGGTAATTGAGTGCGTATATGTAACACCCTACTTTTGGAGCCCAAAAAGAAAAAGAAAAGAAAAATTAAAAAGAAATAAATAAGTGAAATAACAAAATCAAAAAGGAATAAAAATCACTCCAAATTTAAATCTTTGTCCAACCTCTCCCCTTGAAATGAATTTTCAAAATAAAATTCACTAAATAAATTAAACTTAGTTTGAATCTGAAAATCTTGAAATATTAAAACAAGTGCTCAAGTGTTTGCCTTCATTTAAATCTACTAAAAATTTGATCCATTTTGAATTTACAACAAATTAAACAAATTTGACTCAAGTTTGTCAAACACACTTCGAATTTAAAAAGTTTTGATTTTGAAATCTTGCAAAAAACTTCATCATGTGCATTTCTGAATTTTATTGGCTTTATTTTGAGTGCTTGATTGGTTTTGTTTTTGTTTGAATTTGAAATTCTTTCAAATTCAAATTCTAGAAAAAGAAAACCAAATTCTAAATCCTAAATCGCCTTCGGGCTGAAACCTTCCAGCCGGCCCAGCCCCTTTTCTCCTTTCCCTCTTTTTTTTCCTTTTTCTTTTTCCCCGAGGCCGCAGCCCACCGAAGCCCAGCAGCCCAGCCGGCCTGCTTCTCCTCCTCTCACCGACATGTGGGGCCCAGCTGTCGGTCTCGTCTTCCTCCTCCAGTCGCGGCCGGCGGAAATCCCGCCGCCGCCCATACCGCCTGGTTCCCCTTCGTCGTCGCGTCACCTCAGACCTCTGTAGCCATGACACGCCCACACCGCGCTCACGTCATGAGCATGGGCACCCCCTTCCCTCGCCGTCTCGTCCCATCGTCGACGAGAAATATCTCGCCGGAGCGAGATATTTTCCCAGCCACCACCGCCTTACTGGCGCCACCGCCTCTCTGTGCCGTGTCGACCTTCACGGCCTTTAAAACAGCGCCACTCCCCCTCCTCCTTCTCCCGAGCTCTCTCCCTCTCTCCCTCGCCGAGTTAGGGTTCCGGCGAACCTTCCTCGCCGCCGACGACCTACTCCCGGCCACCTCCGCCTACCCCGTGCCCACGGTGAGGCTCTCCGCCCTCCTCTCTTCCTCCTACGCCCCTCTTTCTTCTTCCTCCCCTCTCGCTCACGCCTCGCACCAAGCTCCGCCATGGCCGCCACCTTCCTCCTCGTCGCCGGCCGCCTCCGGCCTCTTCGCCGCCACCAATAGCACCCCCGTGTTCCCCTCTCTCTTCTCCACCCCTCTCTCCTCTCTCTCCTAGCTCGCGCGAGCTCGTCACCGAGCCGCCACCACCGCGCACCCTTCCCCGTCGGCTCCGGCCACCGTGCAACCTCCCCCGGCCCGGCCGTGCCCACCAATCGACTCCACGCGCACCCACGCAGCTCCGAGCACGCACATACTCACCAGCAACCCCCTCCCGTGTCACCCCCATCGCGCACCGCCGCAGCCCCCAACTCCGGCGAGCTATCGCCGCCGCTCTACTGCCCCCCCCGTCGTCCACGCGCGCCACCCCCAGCTCCGCCATCGCGCGATCCACTCCCCCGGCCACACCTCGTCGAACCCCGACCACGACAACCGCCGGCGGCGAGCCCTCCGGCCACTTGCCGCCGCGCACCTCGCCCATGGTCCACCGTGGACCGGTGAACCGCCGCCCCAGCCCGGTCCACAGAGTCCATGGACCGAGTCCATGGGTTTTCCAATTGAAAAATAAATAAGAATTCCAGGAAAATCCCCGGGCCCTGTATATTTTACAGATAAGCCCTTAAGCTTTTCTGTAATTATGTTTAAGCCCGATCTTCTTACAGAAAAGACCCTAAACGTTTCTGTAATTATGTCTTGGTCCTCATCTTTTTACACTTAGGCCCTCAAACTTTTTCATAATTACATATTGGACCCTAGAACTTTCTGACCTTACAAATAAGTCCTTAAAACCTTTCTGTAATTACAATCAAATCCTTTGTAATTACAAATAATTCCCTAGACCTTTAAATATCCATATCTTTTCAACCATAACTCCGTTTTGAGCGATTCTTGCGCTCACGGATTCATGGAAACGCGTAGTACATCATGGTACTACTATTGGAACCCCATATCATACCTAGACCTCATCAATATCCCAAAAACCCCTCTAACTTATTATATCCCATTTATCGACAATCGTGCGATGTCAAACTCGTATGTCACGACTGTTGATCACCTAAGACCTAATCAATTCTGTGGTGCTAGTTGTCTAGTACCTTCCACATGACAAACCACATCCCGCTCCATTCCTATACCGCACATTCATTTATTTACTCGCTAACGACAAATCTTTCAGTCGGTATCGCTTCTAAATGCCGCAACCTTCTATATTCTGAGTTCGACTCCGAACCTAGCCTTGATCAATCCTCGCCCGATCAAGCTTAAACCTAACCCTGCCACCAACACCTATTCCAATGCTATCATCAATTCCTCATCAAGCCTTATCGCTTTATCACCTTCTTTTATAAGAGCTCTTTTAAATGATTTGATTGGAGTTATTGCTCGTTGTTATCTTAATTGCCAGTTGTCTTTAATCCTTCGATCCCCGTATTTTATCTGCAGCCATGCATTCATGTCATGCATGATCACGAGCACGTACCACCGTCATGTGCTTAACTCATGACGAATAACTAGTAGATTAGTCTTAGTAGTTAATCAATCCAGTAAGTAATCAATAGTCAATCACCATTAGGTAATCTCTTAATCTATAGGTGAGTAACTAAAGTGACACACCTTACACTTGTACACTTGTAGCAATAACCTTTGTATAGGTTACGACCTATACAAAGCTGTACTGACGCAAGTGTACAAAACACACGTACACACGTTGTACTCACCTTCACCTGCACTCATGCTCTTCTCATCGTGTTTAGCATCTCTCATTTACACCAAAAGCCCTAGTGTTCGATGCATTGTCCTAACAAGCCTTTCTAAGATAATAAAATCTTGCTAAAGTAAAACTGGATGCATCATACATGCTTTGCGTCTTTTATCCTTTAATGGTGTTCTATCGGTTCTCCTTGGAGTTTATTCGGATCTTATTGGCTCTTTTGATCTTTAGTTTCTTTCGCGGTAGTTTATTTATACGTAGTGTTTTTATGCGCTAGCTTATGCGGGATTCGAGGAAGAGTCAAAGCATTTCAAGCTTCAAAAAAGATCTAGAAGAATCTGAGTCGGAAGACAGAAGCTTCGAGGAAGAACTTGAAGACATCGACCTCGACAGAAGAGTATAAAGAATAGGAACTTGAAGATTAGGAAATCGTTCATCAGGCAAGCTCTACTTCTCCTTGATCATGGTTGAACCTACTGTTTTCGCATTAAACCTATAGAGCCTGCTCTCGTAATATGCATTGCTTGTTATTCTACTGCTTTGTGTAGTTATTGTCCTACTTGCTTACTGGTAATGATGCCACTTATATAGGCATTAAAACCAGAATCCTTGATTACCCTTGTTTACCCATCACCTTGATAACCCTAGGACAGTACCATCATTTCTATGATGGCACGACTACCTTGCTGCTAGAATGCTTAGGACCCCTCGCAATGTTTCTACATTGCCACACCTCTCACATACTTGTTTTTACAAAATGCATTAAATGAGTTTGGTGGTGTGTGTGATACTTGGGGTTGGGAGTAGCACAACCGTGTTAGGTGATGATGATGGAATGGGTTGGACTGCGGGCAAGGCCACTAGTGAAAGGTGGTTTGTGAGATAGCCCACCAGTATGGGATATGGTGCTTGCCCGGCCACATAAGGACCGGTTCTCTCGACCGTAACCTAACGATTTCCCATACAACCACGGAACCTCAATAGGAAGGACTTATCCTACCTTCTTGGGTACACTTGCAACACCATCGGAGGCTGTTGTAGCAACGGAAGCTCAGGAAAAGACCCGGGGAACGTACCCGTGGTCCGGTCGCGGAACCCAGTGTCGGTGCATGGGAAAGCCGCCTGTCCTTGTTTGTACTCGGATCCTGCAACTCGTTGCGGGAGCACGAATGCACCTATTAAAGGTGTGTTGTGCCGTAGTGTGACCATTCATTGTCACAGGCCCCTGAGTGTGATTCCGTGGTGGTTTTGTGAAGTGCTCAGAGAAGATGGACTAAGCGTTACGTACCCCCTTGCAAAGGGTGCGTGGCCCGTGGGAAAAGCTGTACAACCTCTGCAGAGGAAAAGAATTCATCCGGATGGACGTTGTCACGGCATATGACACGTTATGGTTCTACGCTCTTTGAGATTAGCCACCTCTCCTATTCCTTGGCGTGTGAGTGAGTTGTAGTGAACTCGTGTTTTGGAAGTGTTGGCTTGGATGCCGGGTCGGTATGGCCGTTGAGGTCAGAAGGCCCAACTAAAACTTGGGAACTGGCGGGAACGTTTCATACTCCCCCAGGGCCACCCAACTAAAATACTGACAAATAACTCTCTGTTTTATCTCTAAAATCCTTGGCTTGCTTTAGAGAAACCCGCATAAAATTTGCTTTCTGCAAATGAAACCCTACAGCCTTCTCCTTGCTAAGACCAAATATGCATGTTCATATACCCTTGAGTAGTGTAGGGCTTGCGGAGTACCTTATGTACTCACGCTCTTGCATTGTTGTTTTTAGTCAGAGAAGACTTCGTAAGACGACGACGATGATTAGGTTTTCGGTTCTGCTTCTCAAGTCTGCCTGTGGTGTTGAGCTTTGGCTTTCCGCTGTCTGCTTCACCGTTAGTTGGTCGGAGGGACTTGAATATTTCTGAATCCTTGTCGCACCGCCACTAAAGGTGATTAATCAGGTATTATACTTATGTACCTATTCGAAGTATGCTTTTTGGTTACCATATATGTGTTTTTGTGCGTATCAGCTACTGATCCAGGGACTGATACATGGTGCACAACATACCCTAGTGATGGGGTATGACAGTATATCATTTTCTAGCCTACGAAAATATGTTTAGAAATTTGGGAAAGACATCCTTGACAAATTTTTTTAGAGTTGTATTGATGACTTTGAACACCCATATTCAAAATTCTAGCTCCGCCACTGAAACCCTACGTCCAGTGCGGATTTTGTATAATGTGACAGTCTTTACATTAGTGTTTCGCAAGGTGTCAGATACCTTTTCCCGGAGGGGTTACATAAATATTTATAGGCCAACTACCGCCTATCAGAGTCCTAATCTGTTACAAGCAATCTTCTCATTATTTGGTAAAGAGATCGGATCTTATCTCTAAACCGTGCTGCACAAGGCAAGTCTTCGGAAAAAATCTTAAAATAGTCTTCGAAATATCCGGGAACTAAGGTTACGACAGAACCGCAGGGGTACCTTCATATTTATATGCGCTGTGGAGACCGGGGCTCTACAACCGATCAGAGTTTCTTTCTTGTTAATCACGTTGGTTAATAGCGCGTGGGCCTAGGTGGTTAACTTGTGCGTTAAGTTGAACTCGGTATTAGCCGAGATCAACTCCAACATTTATATCTCCCAAAACTGAAGTACTAATTAACAGCACGCTCCGGCTTTAAACACGAAAGACGTCGCCACTGACCTAGCTCATAAAGTTACTAAAATACACGAAGTTATCATGTCTGGTAAAGGAAGCATAGCGTACCATCTTCAATGTTTTTTCTTTTGTACCTTTTCTGTTTCATAGCCTCTCATGTTTGCTAATAAGGATGCTATGAAGTTTTTCTCCCAATGTGATGTTTGTGTAACGTCAAAGGGTATCAAGTCATTAAACTCCACCTGCAGATTTTGACTAATGAAACTGTATTTTTATGTTATAATGGGCTGGGTACACAAAGCTGTCCTCAATAGCTTATCTGCGCCATAGAACGTTTCAACTGCAAGCCAAGCCATGATGTAACTGGAATTATTTGAAGAATTTGCAGTCAGCGAATAATGATGTACAATAAATGTGGATCCACTTTTTTTTGCTTCTTAGATCGATTGTCATAATTGATTTTCTGATGCATGTCTCATTTCTTTTCCCTTTTTTTCTGACTTTTTAACTGGACATGGAACTCACAGAGCTCAAGTGTGAAGACCGATCAAGATGCTAATTATTTCCCTGTCGTACTATATATAGATGTCAAGATGCTAATTATTTCCCTGTCGCACTATAGATGTCATTTAGTTCAAACTTGAAGCTACAATTGTACTTTTATATTGCTCTTTTACACAAAACACGATTAGTTGTCCCACATCCTTTTCCATTCGATAATGCAGGGCCTTTTTATGTTATATAAAAAAGGAAAGTTATGAACCTCTTATTCAATATATAGTATTTTTCTTTATCAAACACATATTTTCAGAGCCACCTAAAAAATTCCCCGAGCAACGCGTGGGGTATCACCTCGTGGGGTATCACCTAGTTATATAGTGCATGCTGGGAGATTTTGAAAAGAAATAAAAAGATGACAAACCTGTTGCTCGAAGCGGTTGATGGTACCGTGGTTTTGCGAGGAAACCTTGGCCGATGCACCATGATAATAAGAACAAAGAAGCGGCAGTAAAGCCCTAGCTCACGGCATACAGCAGATTCAAGAGTCGCACGAGTGGAGGAAGGCTGCCACCACGCCTCGGTACTGCTTAATCGCTAATCGCAACTCCGTGCGACCGATCGACTTGCTCAATTCCCTTCCTCCATTCTCCGGTTGATGTTGGTCGCCTCGCTCGGTGAGTCGGTGCCTCCATTGGCCACGTGATCAGAACCCAGCAGTCAGCCATCAAGGATTTTTGCTCCGTAGTTTTTTTGTTTTTGAGAAATATTTTTGCTCCGTAGTTGAAGATCTGCAATCCATCGTGACTTGTATTTGGTCAGGTTGGACGTTTGTTCGTTTGGGCACAGCATCACGACAGGCTCTCCCATCTATTACGGGCCACAAAATGGCGGCCCAATGATCCACACATAATAGCCTAAGGTCCATGCCCAAATAACGGTGGCGTTTCCTATAAATAGCGCGTGTTATCCGGAAGCTCTAGGTAGCGCGCCTGGAGCTTTGCACTGAAGTCCATTCAACAGATGAAATTCAACCTGCGTTTCTGATCGAGCAATCCGTATTTTGTGAGCCAGCCGTATTAGGGCCGCCACGCGTCGTCCTAACTTTGGACAAGGTGGGATAAAAGTAGATTCTAAACTTCGATTTTTCTCTTCAACCATAACTCCGTATTCGAATCCGTTTGAACCAAGATGATCCTTATAATTAATACAACAAAATAAGATCTCACATAGATATATTTGTTTTTGAAATTTTTAAAAATCAACATTTTAAATGTATTGTTTTAACATTTTTCTTTGAATGTTTGAACATTGTTTAGCAATTACAACCAAGTGTTCTAGCCTTTTTAACCAAATGTTCTAAAAAGATAAATCAGTTGTTCCAACAATTATAACTAAATGTTCTAGCCTTTTAAACTAAATGTTTCAGAAAAAACCAAATGTTCCACTGAATAAATCGATTTTCTAAAGAAGAAACTAATTATTCCAACAGGAAATCAGTGGAGAAATGACGGCCGGCGGCGAAGCAGGGTAGACCCATTCCCCGCGCGTGAGAGGCTGAGGGAGCCCAGCTTTTCCCCTACAACTCCCGCAAGCGCGCGGAAAAGAAATGGGCTGCCGCCGCGGGCTCTGCTGCGCTGCACCCCGCTGTTCCCTAGCAGGCCGTGGGTCGCGCTACAGGTAAGCTAGGGATAGCGCGCGGTAGCTATAGGAGCTCCCAATAACGGTTCGCTAATCTCATAGTAAAGTGTTGATAGCGCGTAGGTTTCCGCCCCCGACAGCATTCCGGCCGACGCGTTCGTCGACGGTGAGGCCGCGTCGCCTCTAGTGGGGCGTGGCCACCTTCCCCGCACGCCACATCGCCTCCGTACGTTGGTGGCCGGTGACGGGCCGGCCATGGGCCGCAACATCGCGAGCAGCGCGGGTGGGCTTCCATCGACCTTGGCTCGTGCCCGTCGTTGACGGAATGGCGACCGGTGCTCAGGCCTGGTTTTCCAGCCTGCGTGTTCGTTGTCGACGCTAGTGAGAGGAGGCAGGGGAAGGGAGGTGGCACCCTGGTGCAACGAGAGGACGTTGCCACACGGTCCGGTGCTGCGTGCTTAGGCGAGGTGGGGAGAAGACGTACCGCGCATGTGGTTGCAGTACTGACGATGGGCCGCGCCGGAGCCGACGGACATCTGGCTCGTGAGTAATAAGAGCTCCTCCGGCCCCTTCAGCTTGTGGCGAGAAGGCACATGCTATTGGTGTCTGGACCTGGTTCCAAAGCCGCGGTGGAGTGAAAAGGTGTGGTGGTTGTGCGTTGCGCGCATGCGAGACAAGTGCCGGAGGGGAGAAAATGGAGCTGCAGAGGAAGAAATGGAGCTGGACTGGGAGAGAGCAGAACGGGGCGCAGTGAGGAAGAGAGAAGGGAATCGAATGTGGCGGAGTGAACGAGGAAGAAATATGTGGATGGAATGTGTCCACGTGACCATGTCTGTTAGCTCTTTGAAGATTTGTACAAAAGTACCTTTACTTTTATGTATTTCCAAACTAACCTTTGTACTACTGGTGAGCACGATGCTTTTGTAATTTTGCAAAAAATCCCCTTTAGCGTATGTATATATAGATGGATTGAAATAAAAATATATATGGACCATGTTCTTCTTTCTTGAAGTGTCATGCAGCTGATTGACTCATGTTCGGGTCCGCATATAGAGCTAAGGCCAACGAAACGTGAGTGCGTGACGTCCAGCACGTTACTGGGACAAACAAGACCAATGGATGTCTAGTGCTCTGCAAATCAAATTTGTGCATCTTCAACAACACACTCAGGCTCAATAGTAACAAACTACCTTTGTTTTCCGTGCGCAGCAGAGCGCGCAAGCCTGCCTAGTCTTTTTCCTCCGTCCGTTGACTTCGTACCCGAGATCGCAGGTCTCCAATGACGGCTGAAGCAAGGTTTGCATTTTCGAAAAAACCGGGAAAACCGCTCCCGAGAAAACCGGTCCGGTAAACCAGAAAAACCGGATGGTTTACCGTTTTGTTCGAAAACACAGTGTCGGTTTTTTCGAAATACCGGGCGGTTTTGCTTACCGGACCGGACCGGACCGGTTTTCCCGGTTTTTCCAGTTACCGGTCCGGTTTGGACAGGTTTTAAAAACCCTGGGCTGAAGTGCTGGAAGAACGGAATTGGACGAAGAATAGACTATGTTTCCCGGATCTTGCGATCTCTGCTCTTGCCTTATAGTTGAAACTAGTTCGACATGAACCCAATCCAAATTTTTTTCCCTACATGAACTCAATCCAAAAAAAAAAAAATCAATTTCGATTTCGATCTAAACATGGAAAACTTGGCAGGACGAATAACAACGAAAGATTTGATTTGACTTAAGTATAGTAGAGATTTCTTAGTTTACGTTGGGACTTCATATTTTGGTAGGAACGTTTTGCGTTGTTGGTATGACCCAAATAGCAGGCGAAGGAACGCACCGCCGCCAGCAATTATATCGGTACGGGCGTCTGCCCCTCTCACCAAAACCATAGATCGAATCGGGCAGCCATGCCGACTTCCGCAGCTCCACCCGCCCCCGTTGAAGAAGTCGTCCGTGCGCCGTCGCGCTCGGCCAAGATCCGAAGAACGTTCACCGGACACCACCTTCTCCACATCGATGCCTACTCGCAAACCAAGGAGGAGCTCCCCACGGGCAAGTATCTGTACATCGAGTGTCTTTCTGGCGTAGGTGGCTCCTCCTGGCGCATCCACTACTACCCCAATGGCTACGATGACTACTGCGACGACTGCATATCTGTCTTTGTCGGCATCGACCGGAGTGCCGCCGGCATTGAGCCTTGCAGGGCGCTGGCGAGGTTCAGTTTGCTAGATCAGGCCGGGAAACCGGTGCAGTCGCACGTGCGGACGGCAACAAGGATACACGATTTCATCGGCGATAGCTGTGTTGCCTACTCCCGGTACATCGAGAAGAGATGGCTGGAGAAGTCAGAACATCTCAAGGATGACAGGTTCACGATCAGGTGTGACGTCATTGTAACGATGAACCTCCCCGCCGTGGAGACGACAGACGCTTCTCCGCCCCCCGTCAAGGTACCGCCGTCCGACCTGCATCGGCATCTTGGTAATCTCCTCGAGTCCGCAGAGGGCGCCGATGTCACGTTCCAAGTTGCCGGCAAGACATTCAAGGCTCATCGATATATTCTCGGATTTCGGTCGGACGTTTTCAGAGCGGAGCTTCTCGGCCCGATGAAGGAGGGCACTAACAGGGAGTCGATCATTCATGTGGATGACATGGAGGCAGAGGTGTTCAGGGCTTTGCTTGTTTTCGTGTACACCGACAGGTTACCTGATGATCTAGGCTGTATGGAGGAGGAAGAAGAGTTAGCAATGGCTCAGCATTTGCTGGTCGCAGCAGATAGGTATAACTTGGAGAGGCTTAGGCTGATGTGCGAAGATAAGTTGTGCGAGCTCAATGTTATTAATACAGGCTCCGTGGCAACCATATTGGTGCTTGCTGACCAGCACAACTGCCCCAGGCTCAAGGAGGCATGCTTCCAATTCCTTCGCGTCCCGTTGAATCTGCTTGATGTTGTGGCAACCGAGGACTTCGATCGTTTAACTCAAAGCTACTACCCTAATGTTTGGGAAGAGATATTGGGCAATACCGGTGATCGTCTCTCTGTTGAAAATGACGAGGGGGTACAAGAAAAATCAAGAGACTATCCCGGCAACTGAGGACTCTGATCATTTAACTCGAAGCTACCCCTAATGCTTGGGGAGAAATAGCGTGCAAGAGCAATACAGCTCTCGATCCTGTCTCAGGTGACGATGGAACACAAGATAAAAAAGGGACGCCGACGGTACCAAAGTTCTAGTATATCAGTCCTTATTGTAAAAGGATTAATGGACAGTATACAAAATGCTTTCACCTTAATTAGCTTGTTCTTTGTTTAATTAGCATCATCCGTTGTGGTTATTAATATTATGAACCCCTGGAGTCAAACAATCCAAGCAAGAAGAACTGTGACAATGGCAACAACGTTCATTATATTTGAAACAGAAATTCCTGCATTGACCACGTTGTTCCCTTAATTATTTTTATATGATTTCATGCATAATCCTTCTGTTTTTAAATTGTTGACACCGTTGATTTTTACGTTTGACCATTTGTTTTATTTAAAATATTATCTCAAACATAGGAAATTATAGTTATCTTTTAGTTTATTTAGTGATAAAACAAATTATAACAAAAATATATGATATTTTGAAATATTTTGAATAAGATGAATGATTAAACGTATTTAGAAAAAGACAACAAAAGGGAGAGGGTATACTGCAATGTTGGGTTGATTTGCATTAATGATCTTTGTACATTCATTTCTGATTTTACAGGCAGCAGCATGCGGTTTTAGGTAGGGCAAGGTAACTGTTTTTTCCGATATAATGGAGGGAAATAAAGCATGCTGGAGCTATGTTTGTATTGACAGAGAGGACATCTTTAAAAAATTGACACAGAGGACTGGTCAGAGCAAGCCCAATGCAACTCAGCGCATCGATTGACCAGCCAAACCCACAGACGAAAGTTTCCAACGCTTTAACTCAACACAGCACATGGTATTGTTTGCTCAAAAGGCGTGCATGAGCTAGGAGAACTGACGCGGACAGCACCGATGAGCGGCTGGGAGAGGAGTCGGATCCACGAGCGCAGGACGCGATCGTCTACAGGAAGCAGCGACTCCACACCCGTAGGTCTCTCCCGAACCCTCTCCTCTGTACTTCTATACTGTAGCTTCTTCTTCCTCATCCTGAAATCCACCCCTGAATCCACCGAGTTCTCCCAAGAAATCCTGATTGGCCCCCTCCTTCTTCCTTCCCGGTTCTTTACCGGTGACAAATTGGAGGGGGACCCGCTTGTTGCAGTTCCCTTTGTCTAGTTTTAGTAGTAGCTTACTTCTGTTTAGTTTTTAAGTTTCGATCCAATAATCAGAGCTTCCTCTGGTCGTTGCCCGTCGCTCCTGTGAGCGATTTGTCTATGGCTCGTTCCAGACCTGTGCTCTGCTCTTCCCAAGTGGTTGTTGTCGTGATGGCCATCGTCCTCGTCGGTCTCCTCACCGGCGGGTGTACTCCTCTGTTTTCTTCTCTCATGCTCATCTGCAGGTACTGTTGAGGTGCAGTGGATGTCAATGTTCTTCTACGCAGCTCATCTCCAGCTCGTGCTGCCTTTCTTTGGTTCGAGTCGATCGCCCTTTGCTGATCCCCGGAGGAAAGGATTATTGGCCTGGCCCGGTGAAGCTCAATCAAGATCTATGACCAGGTCTCTTCTTCCAACCTCAACCATCGGTGCGAGTTCTGAGGCGACGTTCGGCCAGACCGCCTGCCTGTCAATCAGCTTGCACTGCGAGGCCCTTTCCCGTCCACGACGCAGTGGTTCTACGGCTCGGTTCCGTACACACTGCCTGGTCCCGTCTGTGGACGGAGGCACCATCGCCGGAGGTTCAGTTGCGCAGGATTGGATTGTAATATCTCTTTTCTTTTATGTCTTTTTTTTTTGGCTTCCCTGAGAACCATAGCCTAATTTGCATCCTCTGTAAGGGTCCTTCTGTAATCACTTCAATGTACCTGTTTTGTTGAGTAATGAGAATTTCGTCCATTTTGAGCGGCTAGCCTTAAAAAAAAAAAAAACCCGGAAGCAGCGACAAGGTTTGTGTCAGACCTTTTTTCTCTCTCATCCACGTTGGATTTCTCTTCCACAACCGGTCGTTTAGGACTAAAGTTTAGTTCAAAAATCTTATTATTTAAAAGTATTAAATAAAATATAATTATAAAATTTTTTTAGAACCCTAAGTTACTTTGCGAGACGAATCTAATGAAGGTAATTAAATCGTAATTAAATGATTAGTTACTGTAGCATTAACGTAGCAAAACATAGCTTAATTAGGCGATTCGTCTCGTAAATTAACATTTATCTATAAAAAAGTGTTGTAATTAAACTTTATTTAATAACTTTAAATAGCAAGATTCTCTAAACTAAATTTTAGTACTAAAGGAAACGAACATGTCGTACTCTCAATGGTGGCGTCCGGTTTTGTCATCCGGTCGCCGCCGATCCCCGCGTTGTCTTTGTCGCCTAAGGCGTCCCCACCTGTCAATCTGTCATCCACTCGCCAGGCCCCGCATTGTGCCCTTTTGCTCTCGCTGCTCGACGGGGACGTACACACGGGTCCGTTTCGCTCGTCTCGCCCGTTGCCCCCAAATTCCCCAACATTCCCCTGAACCACCGTTAAACCCTCGCCGCACCACCACCTCCGCCATGCCGCCGCAGCCCGGATCCGGCGCCGCGGACGACGCCGCCGCGCCCTCCCGCTCCGTCATCATCGGTGCCGCAGCGACGGGGCGCCGCCTGATCGAAATCGAGGGGTACTCGCACACCAAGGAGCGTCTCCCCAACGGCCGCAGCGTCGCGCTCCGCCCTTTCAGCGTCGGGGGCCACTCCTGGCAGCTCGCATACTACCCCAACAACGAGGTCCGCGAATTCCCCGGCTTCATAACCATCTCCTTCAGGCGCCTGGGCGAACTCGGCCGCAGATCTGCGGGTGCGCCCGTCTGCGCGCAGGTCACACTCAGCTTGCTCGATGCCGCCGGTCAGCCGGTGCCATCCCACACGGAATCCTCGGGGATGATGGACTTCTCCAACTTTTCCGGCATCTCCTTCCATGAATTCATCAACAGGGCGTGGCTGGAAGAGTCGGAGCATCTCGTAGACAACCGGTTCACCATCATGTGCGAGGTCGTGGTTCCCATGGAGGTCCGCGTTGAGGAGAGAGGAGCAAAGCCTCCGCCCACAGCTGCGCCTCCTTTGGTCATGGTGCCGCCGTCCAACCTGCACCAGAATTTTGGCGCTCTCCTTTCATCCAAAGAAGGCGCCGATGTCATGTTCGAAGTTGCCGGTGAGAAGTTCAGTGCGCACAGATGTGTTCTTGGGCCCGTTCAACAGTGTTCAGGGCTGAGCTCTTTGGCATGATGAAGGAGAGCACTGACCCAGCGGCAGTCATTTTTGTGGATGACATGGAAGCTGAAGTGTTCAGAGCTTTGCTCGCTTTCGTTTACACTGATGCACTACCGGATAGTCCGAAAATGAAGGAAAAAGAAGAGGCTGCAATGGCTCAGCATTTGCTTGTTGCAGCGGACAGGTACAATATGGAGAGGCTGAAGCTGATTTGTGAAGATAAGCTGTGCAAGCACATCAACACTGGCACCGTGGGAACGATATTGGCACTAGCTGAACAGCACAATTGCGCAGGGCTCAAGAAGGCATGCCTCCATTTCCTTGGCTCGTCATCGATTCTGAATGATGTAATAGCAACAGAGAGCTTTGAGCATTTAGCTAGAAGCTGCCCCTCAGTTATGAAGGAGTTAATATCCAATATTTCTACTCCTGTGCCTACTGATCTTGGAGAAACAAGTCAAAGGGACATGGGTTGGCATGCAATGCTTCCATTTGCAAGACAAACCAGCTATTGGTGCAGAGTCATGGTCATGGTAGTTCTATCTGTAGTCTCATCATTGAAAGGAGGCAATGCACTTCTGTCTTGTTTATGTTTGGTGGTCGCATTTCTTTGTGGGTACAAATTAACTGAGAAGCTAATCTAGAACCTAGTAAGCAAGTATCAGGAACCAATCAGACAGGGTGATGAAGGACCTGTACTAGTTGCAAACCCTCTATATTGACCTGGGTGTTCCTTAGATATTGTTGTTTTATATTGACCAAGGCAGGTATTTCAGTGCTTATATTTTATATATTTGCATGCACCTTTTGATGTTAATTAAGTACTAGTAACTGCATGCTAGTTCAGCTACGGAATGGCTCGAGTTGAGTACTGTTATACTTATTTCAGTTGACTTAGGCTTACCTTTACTTGCCATGGGAAGATTCCTACATACACAGCATTTCTGAAAAAATTATGATGCATACACTAGTATTCAACTTCTTTATTTATGTGATATAATTGCTCTACAATTCTGTGTCTTACTGCTGCCCTGATAGAATATCACATTATTGAGCTCATTGCTATGTAGTACTTCGGATTATTCTGTGCTCCACGAAGTCCAATAAAATTGCTCATTGCTATGTAGTACTTTGGATTATTCTGTGCTCCACGAAGTCCAATAAAAATTTTCTTTGCTCTGCCTCTCGTTGAGTTGATGTTTTTGGTGTATCAAATGCTGTTTGTAGCAATTGATATGTATTCTGTCATTTTTCTATGATCTTTTTTGGTGAGGGCATAACTTGATGATGCGACCAGATATCTATATAATAATGAATAGTTTGACATGTCGACCACAATGAACAATTGAACATCCCACTAGGATGTATCTGATAAGAATTCAACTCTGTTTTGTTATAATATAATAGGTAGTTACAAGGTGTCCAATGATTAGAATATGCTAGGATATGTATATTTGATCAAACACTTAAGAAATGGACGATTTGGAATCTTGGATTGACTTTACATTTAACTGAATAAAATTCCTTTGCTGCAAATTGGAAGCTGAAGCATGGTTGACTCTTATCATTTATTCATCCAAACCAGTGCTCCATCGATTAAGATAATATTAATGGCACTTGCAATGGCACATGCACGGGCGCTGTTTCTTACAGAGCGCTGGTGATAGTAGGTATGTGTAGTTGAAATTGGTGGTTTGTTGTGCTGGGCTGATGTTGCCAAGAGGTTGTGGCTTCAATGAAGTCGTCACTGAGTATGTGGCTTCAATGAAGTCAGGAAGTGGTGACTGTACACGGTGATGGAAGTAAACATATCAATCGATTTGGTCATTGTAGCTTAAGTATGAGAGTTCAGTCCTCTGTTTGGCCGTGTTTCTTTCGAGCTGATTCGAGTAGGCTCAGTATAATCTGTTTTGTCCATCCATATGCAAACTATGCAGCTCATATTTCTGCTAGATTTGCTTGCTCACAGATGGGTTGGTACGAGACGTAAATGGGGTACTATGAGCCCTCATTTCCTGATCCGTTTTGTGAACAGTCTCTCTGCGATGGAGTAGGAAAAAAAACTTTTATTTTTTGAAAAAGACATTTAGATAACTGTGGTAGCTTCATTTAGATATGGCAGGGGATTTGACTTGTCAATTTTATGAATTTCTCGATTGTACTAGGAACTTTAGAGGTTCTCTGATTGTCGTAATTTTTCTCATCATTAAGTGATGGGCCCTATCTTTTTTCTGGATTTAGAAGGCCATACGGGGAGGCAAATTTGTTGGGGTTGCTGCAATGTCATATTCAATATGGAAAGCAAGAAGCAAAGTTTGTTTCAGGAAAGACAAACTATTTCTCCTCGCGAGATAATTATGCATGTGATTCTTTTGTGTCATGGACAGGGATGCAGAATACTGCTAGCAGTTTAAGGTTGGCTCCGGACCTTAGCACAAGCTTTCACATATCAGCCGGGAGGCCAGACAGACTCCAGGATTGTTTACTGGTAACAACACTAGCTGCCTTATTTTTTCGGTTTCCTATATGAAGATCACTATTAACACTTTGATTAGATTCTTGGTGTTCTTTGTTAATCCATCTAGCTCCTCTTTCAATGTTTATTCATGTGTTTCCATGCCGGTGTCTTTAGACCGATGATCAGCGCGATAGCATTCAATATTTCCTTCCTATATTTTGCTTCTGTAAAAACCTATTAATTCGTTCAGTCAATCAGTGGAACAGAAATGAGAAACAGTTTAGGATTCAAAACAATGTTTCTTGCAAATCGAGAATGGCAGCCAATTGGATTGGACGACGATGTTTTTCTGCTTGTAATATATGCCATCGCTCATACTTTGGCAGTTGGTGGATCCTGCAGATAGCCTTGTCTCAGCTTATCAGGGTGGGGTACTGTAATTCCCCTTGATGCTTACTCTTGGAAAAGTAGGTAGTTAGCCGCATCACTGGTAATTGAACCATGAATTGGTTGAGCGAAGCAGACCAAAGTAGTCTCCGTATAACTGTGGTCATAGCAATTTTCAGGACCATTTAATCTCTTTGCAGTTCAACCCGCATCGTGCCAAGTTGATGCGCAAAACTTATAGCCTGTAAGCAAAGCTTCCGCTTCAGATTGCAGAGCATCAGCAATGTATACTTGAATGACCTGCTTCCGATCCATCTGCATTGCCACTGTCCCAAGAGAAACTTCCATCCACATTCATATTCTACAGTTTCTTTTTGAGGTTACTCCAAGACGGGGAAACAAGAACTTGCTTTCCAACTCTTTTTTTTTTTTTTGGTTTACCAAAAAGGTAGAATCTCTGAATCTGAAGACACCACATGCATGCACGGTGGGGATGGCCTAGGCCTTCGGCCCAGCCCAAATTTTGTCACGCATGTCAGCTGGTCTCCAGTCCAAGCAAGACCTCCAATATGAAACCTTCGCCGCCTGAGCTTCCTTGTATCTGGCTGATTCTCCCCCAAAATAAAACCCTACTTTTCATCATCAGATCATCAGAAGGGTAAAAGGCCGCCATGCCGCTGTCAGCTCCAACATCAGCTTCCATCACCGGCAGGCCCTCGCGCTCCGCCATCGTTTGGGGCGACATGACCATGCCCGGCAACCATCTGCTGGACATCGAAGGGTACTCGCGCACCAAGGCGCTCCCGACTGGGCAGTGCATCACGTCCCGCTCCTTCAACGTCGGAAAAACCTCCTGGCGCATCAGGTACTACCCCAACGGCGACACCTCCAGCACCGACAAGTTCATATCCGTCTTCCTCCACCTCGAGCAGCAGAGCCTCCTCCTCACCAATAATCCTGTGAAGGCATGCGCAAAGTTCAGCCTTCTTGATCGCGCCGGGAAGCCGGTGGCGTCGCACACCCGGGACTCAGGCGGCACACAAGACTTCTCCGCCGAAGGCTGGGGCTTTTCCGATTTCATCGAAAGGGCGTAGCTGTAGCAGTCGGCGTTCCTCAAGGACGACTGCTTCACCATCAAGTGCGAGCTCCTCGTTTACAAGGAGGTCAACCGTACGGAGGAGAGGCGCGTCGCGTCGCCACCTTCGTCGTCCCCATGGGTCGTGGTGCCGCCGTCAAACCTGCAACGTAACCTCGGCGATCTTCTCGCCGCCAAGGAGAGCACCGACGTCACGTTCGAGGTCACCGGCGAGGTGTTCGAGGCGCACCGGTGCGTTCTTGCGGCGCGGTCGCCCGTCTTCAAGGCGGAGCTCTTCAGCGCGCGCGATGCGGGAGCACACCGACACGACGGTCATACACGTGTACGACATGGAAGCCAAGGTGTTCGGTGATTTGCTCCGTTTCGTCTACACCGACACGGTGCCGGACGTTCCCGGCATGAAGCTGCAAGATGAGGTGGCGATGGCTCAGCACTTGCTTGTTGCGGCGGACAGGTACAACCTGGAGAGGCTGAAGCTGATTTGCGAAGATAAGCTGTGCAAACTGATGGATATAAGCTCCGTGGCGAACATACTGACGTTGGCCGAGCAGCACAACTGCCGCGGGCTTAAGGAGGCGTGCCTCCGATTCCTCAGATCCCCATCGACATTGAACGCCGTAATGAAAACCGATGGATTTGAACATTTAGAGCGAAGCCGCCCCTCTGTTTTCAAAGGGCTGTTCTCCGTTGCTGTTGGTATGCATATTTATCGTGACGAAGCAAGATGGACGATATGCTGGTCCCAACTTATAGTGCTAGTGGTTCTGTGCATAGTCCTATACTTGAAAGGAGGCAATGTACTGTCCTCGCCTCGCCGCGCCGCCCGCACCCGCCGCCGCCGCCCGGCACGCCACCGCCACCCTAAATTCTCCGACGACACGCCCCCGCCGCCTACCCCGCCCACCGCCCGCGGCTCCGGCGGCGCCACCGCCGCCGAGCCGCCGCCCGCCGCCGGGTCGCGACCGCCGCCCCCCCCCCCCCCCCCCCCCCAACCTTCCTCTATGTCCGGCAGTGATAGAAGCTCCAAACCCTGACAACCCGAAAACCCTAACCCCCGCCGCCCTCCCCCACCACCGGCGGCCGGCGGCGCCCTCGCCGCTGTGCCGCGCCGTCCGCCCAGCCACCACGCTCCGCCCCCTCGTACGTGGGCCGGGCCGGCAACAGGACGCGCGTTCACGCGCGAGCGCGTCCGTCCGCGCATTAGACTTTCCGCATCGGCAACGTTCATGTTCGCTTGGTGGTCTCGTCCGCCCAGAAGCCAGGCGGCCTAGTCAGTGTTTCATGTTTGTTTGGACGACGGAACGGACTAAATGTGGAGCGGCCCGGCCGGCCCATCAAACACTGCTCGAGATCGGGCCCTGCACGTAACAACATACCATGATATATCTCCCCTCTACTTATTCTACGGGAGATCCACACGTCACCTATTCCACCGAAGATTTCCCTCAAAAAAGAAAAAGAAAAACTATTCCACCGAAGATATGGGTTCTGTCCCGAGTTCTCGCCGAAACACAAAGGCGCCACAACAAGAAGGCGACAAGCACTCAAAACCCTCGGCCGGTGCATGTGCTGAGCCCCGCTCCCTCTCGGCCATCGTCGGGGACACGGCGACCGGGCATCACCTGCTAATCGTCGACGGCTACTCGTGCACCAAGGAGCTTCTACCCACTGGCCAGTGCACCAAGTCCCAGCCGTTCACCGCAGCAGGTAGCTCCTGGCGCATCCACTTGTTCCCCAATGGCCAAACATCCAAGCACGCCAAATCCATATCCATCTACCTCCACCGGGGCGGGAGTGGCGCCGGCGAGCCCGTCAAGGCGCGAGCCAAGTTCAGTTTGCTCGATCGGCAAGGGAGGCCGGTGGAGTCTCACACCAAAACCGTAGTTTTGTACGCGTATTCCATCGGTGGAACCGGGTACGGCTTCCATGATTTCATCAAGAGGGATTTCCTAGAGAAGTCGGAGTACCTATTCGGCGACTGCCTCCGAATCAGGTGTGATATAACTGTTTTCCGAATCCAGACGGAGGACAGAGCCGCCGCATCACCGTTCATCACGCCTGCCGTGCCGCCGTCTGACCTGAGCCGACATTTTGGCGATCTTCTCCAGGTTGAAGCAGAGGGCTTCAACGACGTCACGTTTCGAGTGGCAGGTGAGACATTCAGGGCGAACAGATACATCCTCGCGGCACGGTCGCCGGTCTTCAAGGCCCAGCTCTTTGGAGCCATGAGGGAGAGCACCGCCAGCGCCGCAGGCGATTACGTAATACAGATTGGTGATACACTAGCTGATGTATTCAAGGCATTGCTACATTTTGTGTACACCGACTCACTGCCGGAGATGGAAGGGCAAGAAGCTGTTGCGATGGCTCAGCATCTGCTGGAAGCTGCGGACAGGTATGACATGCAGAGACTCAAGCTGATTTGTGAGGACATATTATGCAGACACCTAGACGTGAGCACCGTTGCAACCACATTACTGTTGGCTGAACAGCATAGCTGCAAAGGGCTCAATGAAGCTTGCTTCACGTTCCTGAAATCTTCAAATGTCTGGGAACAAGTCATGGCAAGCGATGGCTTTGACTATCTTACTAGAAGCAGCCCTGCTACCGTAAAGGAAATAATGTCCAGGCTTGCTGCCCGTTGATAGTGAGAATTAAAGTAAGGGCATGAGCCTCAGGGTTTCGTAATGATAATTGTAACTGCCATATTACTAGTTGTTGTAGTTATATGTGTAGTCTTGTCCTCAAAACTATTGGATGTACCTCTGCTTCTATTAGTTCAGGTGCAAACTTGCACATTGACATTGGAAATTTCTTTTGTCACTTTTTATCTTTATTTGGAGGTTGCACTGACATTAGTTTTACTTTAGCTACACGCATCACTTTTCTTTTCAGTGCAAAAGCTTCATGATGGTTCGATAACGACAAGCGATGAGAGGAGACCCCAATTCGCTCGATGATAGCTTACGTCTATAAGATGTTTGTGTTTTCTTCTAGAGGTGATAAGATCTTTTAGACGGTCCTATAGACCCTGTATGTTTATCCTGATGTTTATACTCAGGCTAATTTTTTATGGGGTTTTAATTTTGTTTTTACCAAGAGTGGCTCGTCATCTGTAGTATTTTAGAATGATAAATAAAACAACTCCTCCAATTTTCTTTTGGTCATCGCATTTTGTTTTGTGTTCTGTTGGTTGCCTATTGGACGAATGAAACTCCTCTCCTCCAATGCTAATGAAACTCTCAGATTTACCACCCGATATTTTTTCCTAACAATAATACAACTTCTAATAATGAGATAATTAATCTCATGGTGCTAATTGATTTAAGGGCAAATTGTACATCCTGCATGATTAGTTCTTAGAAACTGTGGGGAGTTAAACTGATATTCCAGCTTTCTACTGGGGTGGACAGCAGTGTTATTGTTCCCTGTCAAAGCATAAGAGTTTCTACATATTCTTGGTATCTATCTAGCAGTAAGCTGATTTGTCCACATGAGAATAAGTAAGTTCAAAGGTATGTCTATTATCTTCATAATGTGCATTACGTTGAGCAATTATATATCTGCAAGAAAATTCCTTGTTTGCAATGTTGGACTCGGATATAACATCTGGAGAAGTTGTTATGCTGAGCAGAGTATACCGTACCTACACAACTGAACCGCGATAAGTTGTTAGTCTTTTATCATGGAAAAAATGTTAAACCGATGTAAACTGAGTATTGATACCATCGTCATTTAATTAGTACCAGCAGTAATGTAACGAATCATTAGGATTAGTAGATGAATCCATTATTATTTCAGTGGACACTAGACCTCTCTTTCCACCATGGTTTTTGAGAGGATAGATCCTCCTTTCCCCCCTGCTTGTGAGAGAACGTCGCCTTTTCATAGGGGCAACGTGGAAGTAGACTGTACCGGCGGCTGGTGACCGGCAACCCTTGTCCCTTTCGAGCACCCACTCCACAGTCCACAGACCTTGGTGGCTCCAGTGCACCCTGTCGGCTGGGTCACCAAAGCCCTCAACGCCCGCCATAAGAATCTAGCTCCTGCAATCTCCCTTCACACTACCAATCGTCAGTGCCACTCCTGCCCACCCAGCATCTTTTCCCCAAGCCAAAAAAAAGAAAGCTCCACCTCCATGCCGCCTGCCGGATCGGCCTCGGCCATCTTCGTAGGCACGATGGAGGGTCACCACCTGCTCCACATAGCAGGCTTCTCAAGAATCAAGGAGTCTCGCGCCACAGGCGAATCCATCAGGTCTCGCTGTTTCGTTGCGGGGATCGCCGCTGGTGCATCGAGTGCTGCCTCAACAGCAAAACTGCCGCTCATGCTGAGTTCATATCCATCTTTCTCATCTACACCTAGGCCGAAGTGGAGCGAAACAAGGGCTCTTCGGGGAGGAGCACGGCTTGGCGGAGCTTTCGGAGGAAGAAGGGAGGAGGCGTGCGCTTTCGAGGCGGTGGTGAAGGTCGTCGGAGACCTCGCCGGTGTTAGGAGAGAGAGAGAAAAGGGGAAGGGGAGCTCGCGAGCGCGGGAGTGGAGGGGCTCGTCCGGTTTTTAAGGGCGTGGAGGAGTAGCAGCCACAGCAACGATTTCGTAGCGGCTACGACGGCGCCGGCAGGCGGGGATGGGCGGCGGCATGGGCGGCGCGGGATTCGCGGTGGGCTGCCGGAGGAAGAAGAAGACGCTGACAGGCGGGGCCCGCCTGTCAGTGGGAGAGAGGAGGAGAGTGGGCTGGCGAGATGGGCCGAGGTGCTGGGTCGGGGAAAGGAAGCAGCCCACTGCGGTTGGGAAAAAAAGAGAAAAAGAAAAAGAGGCGGGCTGGGCTGGAAGAAAGGATTTCGGCCCGAACGGTTTAGGGAAAATGAAAAAGGGTTTTCTTTTTCTGGAATTTTGAATTTGAAGGAATTTCAAATTGAAACAAAAACAAAAATCGATCAAACACTCAAAATAAATCAAATAAAACACAGAAATGCACATGATTAGATTTTGATGCAGGTTCAAATTCAAAATTTTGAAAATCAACTTGGAATTAATTCCTACTTTGATTTTATTTGTTGTAAATTCAAAAGCTTCAAATTTTTAGTATATTTTTAAATGAGGGCAAACACTTGAGCACAATTTTATATTTCAAAATTTTCATATTCAATCTAGGTTTGATCTATTTAGTGAATTTTACTTTGAAAAATCATTTCAAGGTGAGAGGTTGGACAAAATTTTTAATTTGGAGTGATTTTTATTTCTTTTTATTATTTTTTTTCTTTTCTTTTTGCTCCAAAAGTTGGGGTGTTACAGATCTACCCCACTTAAAAGGAATCTCGTCCTCGAGATTCAAACGGTCTTCTGGATGGTGTAGAACTCCTCTTGTGTCTTCTTGTTTGGCGGTGGTAACCTCCAAAATTTCGTCGAAAGATTCTTGACGTCGCGAGCTTCGATAGCAGGTTTTCTTCATGGTGGGTAGACTTCGAACTGCTGATGGACATGATTGAGCTTCTTGCTTCTGAAGATCTTTGATGCCGGTTGCTTAGCAGAGGACGGTTGGCCCTAAGGTTTTGGGTCTTAAGGCTTTTAGGTTATCCAAAAGAAAATCCTACCCCACTTAAAAGGATTTTCACTTGGGTTACTCTTGTTGATGTCGTGTAGCCATTCCAGGCCTTGGCTGTCTCGGGGCATTCCGAGCAGCAGGGTCGTTAGCTTGTTTCGCAGCCTTTCTTGCGAAGGAAACGATGCTTCTGAGGCTTTCGGGGTTTTTGGTATGTTGATTGCCGTCATAAGTTTCTCATGTGCCATAAACTGTTGTTTCTCTTTCTGATACGTTGACTGTTTCTGCGCAAATCAGGACCATAATCCATTCATTACATCATAGCAATCCAAGGGCTTCTGTAACCCGTAACCATTTCGAGGCGTATACTTAGTCCATTGTATGAGAGGTCTCCCATCTTTGTTGCCTTTAGGGGTGGGGGTACCTACCCCACTTAAAATCCTTGACCTCAGTTTAGTTCTGTTGGTATGCAAGGCTTGACAACCTTTTTAGGGCATGATCCATTAGCAGGAACTTTTTGTTTTACTGCAGAGGCAACTAGTAGATTGTTTCCAAAGGACACATCACTGGCTTATCTGATGTTGATGTTACTGGCACAACTCTTTTCCAAGGATCGTCTTGGTTTGCTTATGTGGAACACTGGGATCCTTTAGGTTTTGTACCATATGTTTATGTCTCATGACTCTTCTTTAAAGTTGATAGATCTTACTGTCCAGAAATGGCTCAACACATGAGGTGTTTAACTGGCCTGGCTTGATGGAGTGATGTTTATCTGTGTGAATCTCCGACAGTAGCTCAGATTACCATTTTTGTGATCTATTGCATCTTTCGGTGTAACAACCCTTTTTACAGAACTTAGGATTCTCTTTGTTGTTCCAGAAACGACTTTTTCCACAAGTTTTTTTTTTTCCGTCCATTCCAGGTTAGGACTAAGAAATCTTATGATCCATCTGTCATACCCCTTTTTTTTGAGGTACTTGAATACACCGTATCAGTCCCTGGATCAGTCGCTGATACGGCCATTCTCACAGATTGGCAATTCAGAGAACATACCTTTTATTTATTACCGAAAATCATTACAAGCCTTTATATTACATAAAGGTCTTTGAAACGGCCAGAGGCCTTACAACTCCACACATTACATCAAGACGGCTGTTGCTGGGAAGCAGCAACGCCACACTTTATTCTACGCAACGGACGGCGGCAGCGGATCCACTCCACAGGCAGCCTTGCGCTGGACGACCCTAATCTTCTTCGCCATCGCCCTGAAAGTCGTATTCTGGTTCTTCCTCTGAAGAGGGGATAGAGATAGGGGGGTGAGTACATAAGGTACTCAGCAAGTCCTACACAAGGGTGACTCCCATGCAAGGGTATTGTCAAGGTGTAGGCTGAAGGTTTTATCAATCGGCCGGAAAGCCAATTTTTGATGCAGGGGTTTGTTTTGAAAATCAAAACAATTTTGCAAAAGCTCTAAGTCAAGGTTATTGAGAATTAGTGGGGTTGTGGCCCTGGGGGAGAATAAATCCTTCCCGCCAGTTCCCAAATTTTAGTCGCTGGCAGGCAACCAGCACACGGCTCCAAACCGGCGTTTTTCCGAAAACACACACGCCAAGGAGAACTCACGCCAAAGTCTAATCATGTGACGGCCATGGCTTTCGCGTCGTCCAATACCGTGGAACACGGCTATCCGGATAGATTCTTTATCCTCTGCAGAGGGTGTACACTTTCCCCACGAGGGGTGCCAGACCTTCCCACCGTCGTGGGTTGGTAAGACACGCTAATGGTCCCGTACCTGCCTAGAGTCACCACGGTACCACCTCGGAAATTCCGCGACCAGGGGCTTCATAAATAATAATAATCAGGGCCAAAGCCGAACAACTCCTCCTGCCGGATCCGACGCCAATATCGTCAAGACCTTCTCCTGGCTTCCGATTGCACTCTGCCTCCTGGTGGTACCGGGCGATCACTAGTAGGGTGTGGTTCCAAACTCCTCCCATAAAGGAGCCTCGTGGTTGCACTGTGTGCTAGGCCAGACGGTACACGAACCGGTCCTTATACGACCGAAGCAAGCATCTTCAATAGCTACCCTCCAATGAGGGATAGCGTCCCAGAGATAGCCTCCCCACTGAGGACTACCTCGCTTGCTCCCGTCTAAAATATAACCCCCACTATGGGTTTTCTTACTAATCCCACCCCTTTTATTTCACACACACATCACCAAGTCACACACACATTTTCACACAAAAACATGTGAAGCATATTATTAATTAACACAGTGTGATAAACCTAAGCGGCATTATTATCCAACAATTCATTAAGGATTAATGATGTTGGAACCTAGGGCTAACAAGGATTAAGGATAACAATAGCCAAGGCATGGCTTAACCAATGTTAGGTTACTCTAGCATTTAAAATCATTTTAAATGACTATGCAAGATTTATTTGCAATCAAGCTCTAAATGGGATATTTTGTAAACGTAGGATCAATATGATCAAGGTGGTTAGGACTTGCCTTCACCAAAATCTTCTTCCTCTAATCCTTCCTCGTAGTCGGGATCCTCGTACTCCTCCTCGTCGACTTGATTATCTAACGAAGAAAATAAAAGAAAATCTAAATCTACCGCTTCACACAATTAAACAATCATCGAAATAAAATGAAATAAAATACCAAAAATGACATAAGGAGGATGGCTTTGGTGTGGTTGGATAGAGGGTGATTTTAGATGAATTTTGGTGCAAAAATCATTTGATTTGGATTTGAAACGGAAAAGATATTGATATTTGAAGTTTAGGGATTATATTTAAATTAGGGAAGATTAGCTTAATGCAAGCATAATCTTTTCCCTAATTTTCCAGAGGTGCACAAAGGTTGGAAAATGGTTAGAAATGAATTTGGGATTTTTTGGATATTTTTGGGGATTTTTCTGATATTGAGAAAGTGTTCGAAATTCAATTCTGTGTAGGTTCTCGGGTGCACGCAGCGTTTTATTCTCGGTGTGTGCGGCTGACATGTGGGCCAGCTGGGACCGGGGGTCCCGTGCGCTTACTGTGCTGTGGGCTCGGTCCACGTGTGTGTGGACCGGGCTGCAGTGTGTCTGCGGTCCACCGTGAGCCGGTCCGGTGGACCGAGGGGCGCGCGGGGCCGCGCGGGCCCGCGAGTCAGTGACTTCGCGCGGGTCCGGCAGCGCCGGCACGGCGGCGGGGAGGGAAAAGCGGCGGCGCTCGTCGGAGAGCTCGCCGTCGCGCGCTGCAGTGGACGGATTGGGACGCGGTGAAGGGATTTGGGAACTACGCGCGACGGAGAACCCGAAGGCGCTTGACGGTGTCGAGGACGGGGACCGGAGCGACGGCGCGACGCGGCCGGAGCGCGGCGGCGCGTCGGTGAGCGAAGTGAAACGCGCGCGCGAGCGCGCGAGCGCGTGTTTGTGAGGGAGTGAGGGTGCGCGCGCGTGTGGTGATGACGTGCGCGTGCTTGGGTTGGCCGGGGAAGGCTCTACGGTGACCGGAGGTGAAGAGGAAGATGGCCGGAGCGGCGGTGCACGGTGTGGGCTGTGCTCGAGTGCGCGCGGAGGATGAAGGAGAGGTGCTAGAGGTGCGGTGGAAGGTGGAGAAGCTCACCTTGAGCTCGGAGAGGCGGGGGATTGGCGAGAGGCGTGGCGCGGGGTCACCGGAGTTGTGGCCGGAGTTGGGGGAAAAGAGAAATGGAGCTCGGTGCGTGATGGTGTGGGTGCGTTTGGGCCAAACAGAGAGAAAGGGAGGCCGTGGCGTCCTTTTATACCCGCGCGAAGGCGGTGGAGCGGCCGGGAAATATCCCGAGCTCGCCGGGATATTTCCCACCGTCGTTCGCGTGCGCGCGACGCGGTGGTAGGGGCCGGAGCTGGAGTGCTGCCACGCGGCGCTGAGGGAGGAGGGGCCCCGGGTGCGGCGCGGCGCGAGGTCGCGTTGCTGCAACGCGAGCTTGGGCGGGAAGCACGAACCTCGCCGGAGTAAGGAGTTTAGGGCTTAGGGCGCTATGATGGTGTCGCGGAGGGGTGCGGGGTCCGGACCGGAGAGGAAGAAGAAGGGCTCAGCGCTTGCCAGGTGGCGGAAGAGAGGAGAGGGCGGGAAACATCGGAGTAATGGCCGGGATCTTCGCCGGTTCTGTCGGGCGGCGGCGCGGTCGGGAGGAGGAAGACGACGTGGGCCCCGCTCGTCAGCGACGGCGCGCGAAGGAACGGGCCGGGCGCGCGCGGGAGTTGCTGGGCCGGGGCGCGCGGACGGCCCAGCGCGGCGCGGGAGTGGGAAAGGGAAAGAAGAAATGGGCCGGGCGCGTAGAAAAGAAGGAAGACGGCCCGATTGGAAAGGAATTGGCTTTTCTTTTTCCAGATTTGGAATTTGAATGGAATTTCAAAGGAGTTTGAATTTGGAGTTTGAAATGGGACTTCACCACTCACTCAAACAGTCAAAATAAAGGCAATAAAACTGCAAATATGCACATGAGGTTTTCATGCATGATTTTATTTCGGGAAAAATTAAATTGGCCCTATTTGAGTCTAGTTAATTTATTTAAGTTTGGAAATTTTGAAAATTCAAATTTTTAGGGTTTCTCGCCATGGTCAAAATTACGGGTACTACAGACCTACCCCCCTTAAACAGAATCTCGTCCTCGAGATTCCGACTCGTTCTCGAATAGGTACGGAAACTCCTTCTTCAGGTCATCTTCTCGCTCCCATGTGGCCTCTGCCTCTGTGTGATTACTCCATTGCACTCGGCAAAATCTTATGGCCTTCCTTCTTGTCAGTCGAGTAGTAACATCCAATATCTTTATGGGTCTTTCCTGATATCGGAGATCGGGCTGGAGGTCCATAACTTCAGTGGGTACTACTTCCTCTGGAACTCTCAGACATTTCTTTAGTTGCGAGACATGGAAGACGTTATGCACGTCAGACATCTCCTCAGGAAGTTCAAGGCGGTACGCCACTTTTCCGATCTTCTTAAGTATCTTGAACGGTCCAATGTACCTCGGGGCTAACTTTCCCCTGACTTGAAACCTTCGTGTACCTCGAATGGGTGATACCTTGAGATACACATAGTCCCCTTGTTCAAAACTCAAATCTCTACGCCTTGTGTCCGCGTAGCTCTTCTGCCTGCTCTGGGCTACTTTTAAATTCTCTCTGATCTGTGCCACTTTCTCTTCGGCGTCCTTAATAATGGCAGGTCCAAAGAATGACCTTTCTCCTACCTCTGACCACATTAGTGGTGTTCTGCACTTTCTGCCGTATAATGCCTCGAATGGCGACATTTGCAGGCTTGTTTGGTAGCTATTGTTGTAGGAGAATTCGGCGAATGCTAAACTCTTTTCCCAGTCTTTTCCATAGACTAGGACACATGCTCTCAGCATATCTTCCAGGATTTGGTTTACTCTTTCCGTCTGTCCATCTGTCTGGGGATGGTATGCAGAGCTATAGTCTAACTTGGTTCTTAGCAACCCATGTAGGCTCTTCCAAAATCTGGAAGTGAACTGTGAGCCTCTATCAGACACTATTCTGCTCGGAACTCCATGTAGCTTGAGGATGTGGTCCACATAGAGCTGAGCGTACTTGTCCGCTCTGTAGTGTGCCTTGACTGGTATAAAATGGGCGACCTTAGTCAGGCGATCCACTACGACCCATATTGAGTTATTTCCTTTCGGGGTCCTGGGCAAACCTACGATGAAATCCATGCTGATTTCATCCCACTTCCACACTGGGACATGTAGTGGTTGTAGTAACCCTGCGGGTCTCTGATGCTCTGCCTTTACTCTCTGACATACGTCACATCTGGCTACAAACTCTGCAATGTCTCTTTTCATGCCAATCCACCAATATTTCTGCTTCAAATCCGAGTACATCTTGGTACATCCAGGGTGGATGGAGTAGGCAGAGTTATGTGCCTCATCCAGAATGAGGTGTCGATAGCCACCCACATTTGGTACGCAGATCCGATCTTTGTACCATAGGGTTCCCTGGTTATCCACTCGAAACCCAGGGGCTTTGTCCTCTCCTGTCTTTCTCTTAAGATCCAGTATTTCCTCGTCTGTCTCCTGAGCAGTGCGTATCTTGCTCTCCAGTGTTGGTTCTACACATAGCATGTTCAACTGGCCTGGCTGGGCGAAGTGTAGGTTTAGTTTTTCCATCTCTGCTTGTAACTCAGGCCTCCTTTTGGGGATTCTGACACGATGTCGTGGTGCCTTGCGACTTAATGCATCTGCCACTACATTGGCTTTGCCTGGGTGATAGTGTATTTCCAAGTTGTAATCCTTGATCAACTCTAGCCATCTTCGCTGCCGAAGGTTTAAGTCTGACTGTGTGAAGATATACTTTAGGCTTTTATGATCCGTGTATATCTCACACTTGTTTCCAATCAAATAGTGTCTCCAAATCTTAAGTGCATGAACAACGGCTGCTAACTCCAAGTCATGAGTAGGGTAGTTTTGCTCATGTGTCTTCAATTGCCTTGATGCATAGGCTACCACTCGTCCATCTTGCATTAAAACACATCCCAATCCTTGTCGAGACGCGTCGCAGTACACGACGAAGTCCCGGTGGATATCTGGCAAGGTCAGCACTGGGGCTGTTGTCAACCTTTTCTTTAATTCCTGGAAACTTCTCTCACAAGCTTCTGTCCACTTAAATTCCTTGCCTTTCTGGGTCAAGGCTGTCATAGGCCTGGCTATCTTGGAAAATCCTTCGATGAATCTACGGTAGTATCCTGCCAAACCAAGGAAACTTCTGACTTCCGTCACATTGGTTGGTTGCTTCCAATTGGTGACTGCTTCGACTTTGGATGGATCGACTGACACTCCTTCTTCGGTCAGGATATGTCCAAGGAATGCTACTCTATTTAGCCAAAATTCGCACTTGCTGAATTTGGCATACAGCTTGTGTGCTCTCAGCCTTTCCAACACTATTCTCAAATGCTCTTCGTGCTCTTGGGCACTCTTTGAGTAGATCAGAATGTCGTCTATGAAGACAACGACAAATCGATCTAGCTCTTCCATAAAGACCTTATTCATTAAGTTCATGAAATAGGCCGGTGCATTCGTGAGCCCAAATGGCATCACTGTGAACTCATACTGTCCATATCTAGTGACAAATGCTGTCTTCAGAATGTCTGCCTCTCTGATCTTGAGTTGGTAATATCCAGATCTCAGATCTATTTTAGAGAAATACTTGGCTCCTTTTAATTGATCAAATAGATCATCAATCCTGGGCAGTGGGTACTTGTTCTTGATGGTGACCTCGTTCAGTGATCTATAATCTATGCACATCCTGAGGCTCCCATCTTTCTTCTTTACAAACAGAACGGGTGATCCCCATGGTGATGAGCTAGGTCGGATAAATCCTTTTTCTAACAACTCTGCTATTTGTTTCTTTAACTCTGCCAACTCATTGGCTGCCATCCGATAGGGTCTCTTGGCTATCGGGGATGTGCCAGGAATGAGGTCTATTATGAACTCTATGTCTCTGTCAGGTGGCATGCCTGGCAGATCGTCTGGAAATACATCAGGATATTCGCAGACTACTGGCACTTCCTCTAGAGGTGTAGCCTCTGTGCTGCACACCATAGGCATGTCTCTTGGCCTCCTCGGTGCACATTCCACTTTAATCCCTTTGTGGTTTACCAGTGAAACTCTCCGAGTGTCACAGGCTATATTGCCCTTGTGTTTACTTAACCAGTCCATTCCAAGGATAACGTCTATTCCACAGGACTGAAGGACTACTAAGTTCGCTAGGAACTCTACCCCACTTAAAAGGATTTTAACCCGTGGGCATCCCAACATGCACTTAATCTCCGCTCCAGGAGATCGGGTTATTAGGGGTTGTTTTAGCAAGACAGTTGGCACACCATTTGTTTCCACAAACTTTGAGGCAATGAATGAATGTGATGCACCAGAGTCAAACAATACTGTTGCAAGTGTTGAGTTGACGAGGTACTCACCGAGTACGACGTCCGGTGCTTCCTCTGCTTCTTGAGCATCAATATGGTTGACCCTTCCACGTCCAAAGGATTGATTGCTCCTACGCTGCTGTCCTGCAGATTGATGTCCTCCACGGCTAGCTCCTGATGCAGCGGTTCTGACGCTGTTTGATTGATGTGGCTGAGTGGGTGCATTGCTCTGGTTCTTGTAAGGACAATTTGCAATCATGTGGCCTGGCTCACGGCAGTAGAAACAAGTTCTTTTGTCCATGTTGGGTTGAGCAACACTGGAACTGCTCTTCTGTTGACTGCCGGAATTCTGATTGCGGTTTGAGGGTACATAGCTCTGCTGGTTGGATGCTGAGGTCCTGTACTGCATTGTTGGTTGGAACCTTGGCTTCGGAGGAAAATTAGCTCTCTGTCTTTGGTTCCTCTCATTTTGCTTAAACTTCTGCGCATTGAACTTGCGCTTCCGATCATGCTCGATGTGAGAACGAGCATCCTCCAAAAGTATGGCGCGGTTCATGAGCGTATTGAAGTCTGGGTAAATGTGGGTAACCAGCTGCATTCTCAAACTAGGGCTGAGTCCCTTCCTGAAGCGGTCCTGCTTCTTCTTATCCGTGTTAACATCCTCTGGAGCGTAACGGGCCAACTTCATGAACTTTCTGATATATTGGGTCACCGTCATCGCTCCTTGCTTCAGAGCGCGGAACTCGTCAGCCTTCATTTCGATGATTCCTTCCGGAATGTGATACCTCCGGAATTCTTCCTGGAATTCCTCCCAGGTGATAGCATCCGCATTTTCTGCTCCTTCTCTATAATTATCCCACCATTCACTTGCTACACCTTTCAGTTGGTGAGATGCCAGCAGCACTTTCTCTCTATCATCCGCATGTACCAAATGCAGCTTTTTAGTGAGATCTCTCAGCCAATCATCGGCTGCTAGAGGGTCCTCTTCAACACCCTCGAATGTCGGGGGTCTAAGCCTCATAAATTCCGACATCTTGCTCTGCTGTCCAGGAGCACGATCCAAAAGTCCTTGCGCAATTATCTCCATTAAGCGGGTCTGATTATCCATGACTTGCACAAGGTTTGTGACAGGTGGGGGTGGTGGTATATGACCACCTCTTCCTCTTCCTCTGCCTCTACCTCTGTTCTGCTGTCCTCCACCTCTGTTCTGCTGTCCTCCACCTCTGTTCTGCTGTCCTCCTATATGAGGAATAACCTCATTCTCTCCTACTTCGGCTTCAACTTCTTGTTCACCCTGAACCATTTCCTCTTCGTGTTCTTCCTCTTCTTCATGGGCATCCTCGTAGATGTCTTCGTTTCTGCCTCTGCCACGTCCTCTGCCTCGGTTCTGCTGTCCTCCACCACGATTACGACCACGTCCAGGGTTCTGGACTTCCTCATGGTCGTCTTCTTGTTCACCACGTGCACGACGCTGGCGTTGTGCAATTCTGTTTGACCGTTTGGGAGGCATCTGTTCCGGTGGGGCGTAGAAAAGGAAAGATAAGAAAACGTCTCTAACGATTTGGAAGGTTGAGGAGAATAAACAAGACAATGGAAAGACGTTCCATCAATCTTGCGCACACAAACAATAAGATCCAGCATCAATACATCAACACAGCACTGCATTTCATAATAACAAGGTTCGATCACACATACCAAAGTCCTTTCTTATTTATATACATGAAAGGACTCGACGAAACCTAGACTACGACAGGACTCACCACAAGGGAAGTTCTAGACCACGACTCACATCACACAAGTCTCCACTGGAGACGACCCTAACTCTAGACTCTGGACGCTACTCGAGACAGCACCTAGCACTAGAAACTAGACACTAACGAAGCTCCTGCGCTACTCCTATCTAGCGCTCCTCAAGCTCGAAAACCCTGAGCCTGCTGCCACTCCTCGAAAAGGTCGAACGGGTCCTGGACTAGCTCGTCCGTGCTGAGCAGGCGGTAGTACTCCTCCAGTGCTGGGTCCGCTGGGTCCGCTGGAGTCGGCGTCGGAAGGCTCTCTGGCAGCTCCTGTGCTGGGGGGGTGTCGTACAGTGCTGGCTGCTCCTGCTCTGCTGGCACGTCCATCTGGGCAGGCTGCTCCTCGCCCATCACCTCGTCGTCGTCTCCAGGAAGGTCCACGAAGTTCTCCGCCACTGACTCCTCAGTGGGGGCAACTCCGTAACCAGTCTCCTCAGTGGACTGCTCTCTCAGGAGTGCTGCCTCTAACTCGTCGGCCCACTCCATAAGGTCCTGGGTGTCCTCTGAGTCAGTGTGTCCCTGGCTGTCCGAACCTAACCCTGAGTCGCCTCCAGTCGGGTCCGAACCTCCAGAAGTCCAAGAGTCTCCAGTCGGCTCAGTGTCGGGGTCGGAGTCCGTCGGGCAAGCGTAGTGAAGGTGACGTGCTGGTCCTCCGATCCTCGGGGTCATCCTGCGGCGGGGTCCTGCTCCAACCTCGTGAAGCCTCACGTAGCAGCGGTCCACCTCTCGGATCAGGTACAGAGCGTCCTCCTTCCAAAGCCTCCTCACACGTGCAACCTCCTCCTGGGACGCAGCAAGCTGGGCCTGAACCTCTGCTAGCTGTGCCTGAGTCTCTCGAAGTCGACGGACGTCCTCGTCCCACCACTCGGCGGCCTGCTCGAGGCAGCGAACGGTCTGGGCACGACGCTCCTCCAGCTGAGCAAGCTCGGCACGAAGGTCCTCCATCTACCTACACACACACAAATTTTGAAAAGAAGGTGAGTACGGGAGAAAATGATTTTATAAACGGAGCACAAGTAGGGAAGTAGAATTTTCACAAATAGTTTGTATAAAATACTACTCTCTCTCACTCGTTTCCATCCTAAGGGTCATCCTACGGGCAAGTATGGCTCTGATACCACTCTGTCATACCCCTTTTTTTTGAGGTACTTGAATACACCGTATCAGTCCCTGGATCAGTCGCTGATACGGCCATTCTCACAGATTGGCAATTCAGAGAACATACCTTTTATTTATTACCGAAAATCATTACAAGCCTTTATATTACATAAAGGTCTTTGAAACGGCCAGAGGCCTTACAACTCCACACATTACATCAAGACGGCTGTTGCTGGGAAGCAGCAACGCCACACTTTATTCTACGCAACGGACGGCGGCAGCGGATCCACTCCACAGGCAGCCTTGCGCTGGACGACCCTAATCTTCTTCGCCATCGCCCTGAAAGTCGTATTCTGGTTCTTCCTCTGAAGAGGGGATAGAGATAGGGGGGTGAGTACATAAGGTACTCAGCAAGTCCTACACAAGGGTGACTCCCATGCAAGGGTATTGTCAAGGTGTAGGCTGAAGGTTTTATCAATCGGCCGGAAAGCCAATTTTTGATGCAGGGGTTTGTTTTGAAAATCAAAACAATTTTGCAAAAGCTCTAAGTCAAGGTTATTGAGAATTAGTGGGGTTGTGGCCCTGGGGGAGAATAAATCCTTCCCGCCAGTTCCCAAATTTTAGTCGCTGGCAGGCAACCAGCACACGGCTCCAAACCGGCGTTTTTCCGAAAACACACACGCCAAGGAGAACTCACGCCAAAGTCTAATCATGTGACGGCCATGGCTTTCGCGTCGTCCAATACCGTGGAACACGGCTATCCGGATAGATTCTTTATCCTCTGCAGAGGGTGTACACTTTCCCCACGAGGGGTGCCAGACCTTCCCACCGTCGTGGGTTGGTAAGACACGCTAATGGTCCCGTACCTGCCTAGAGTCACCACGGTACCACCTCGGAAATTCCGCGACCAGGGGCTTCATAAATAATAATAATCAGGGCCAAAGCCGAACAACTCCTCCTGCCGGATCCGACGCCAATATCGTCAAGACCTTCTCCTGGCTTCCGATTGCACTCTGCCTCCTGGTGGTACCGGGCGATCACTAGTAGGGTGTGGTTCCAAACTCCTCCCATAAAGGAGCCTCGTGGTTGCACTGTGTGCTAGGCCAGACGGTACACGAACCGGTCCTTATACGACCGAAGCAAGCATCTTCAATAGCTACCCTCCAATGAGGGATAGCGTCCCAGAGATAGCCTCCCCACTGAGGACTACCTCGCTTGCTCCCGTCTAAAATATAACCCCCACTATGGGTTTTCTTACTAATCCCACCCCTTTTATTTCACACACACATCACCAAGTCACACACACATTTTCACACAAAAACATGTGAAGCATATTATTAATTAACACAGTGTGATAAACCTAAGCGGCATTATTATCCAACAATTCATTAAGGATTAATGATGTTGGAACCTAGGGCTAACAAGGATTAAGGATAACAATAGCCAAGGCATGGCTTAACCAATGTTAGGTTACTCTAGCATTTAAAATCATTTTAAATGACTATGCAAGATTTATTTGCAATCAAGCTCTAAATGGGATATTTTGTAAACGTAGGATCAATATGATCAAGGTGGTTAGGACTTGCCTTCACCAAAATCTTCTTCCTCTAATCCTTCCTCGTAGTCGGGATCCTCGTACTCCTCCTCGTCGACTTGATTATCTAACGAAGAAAATAAAAGAAAATCTAAATCTACCGCTTCACACAATTAAACAATCATCGAAATAAAATGAAATAAAATACCAAAAATGACATAAGGAGGATGGCTTTGGTGTGGTTGGATAGAGGGTGATTTTAGATGAATTTTGGTGCAAAAATCATTTGATTTGGATTTGAAACGGAAAAGATATTGATATTTGAAGTTTAGGGATTATATTTAAATTAGGGAAGATTAGCTTAATGCAAGCATAATCTTTTCCCTAATTTTCCAGAGGTGCACAAAGGTTGGAAAATGGTTAGAAATGAATTTGGGATTTTTTGGATATTTTTGGGGATTTTTCTGATATTGAGAAAGTGTTCGAAATTCAATTCTGTGTAGGTTCTCGGGTGCACGCAGCGTTTTATTCTCGGTGTGTGCGGCTGACATGTGGGCCAGCTGGGACCGGGGGTCCCGTGCGCTTACTGTGCTGTGGGCTCGGTCCACGTGTGTGTGGACCGGGCTGCAGTGTGTCTGCGGTCCACCGTGAGCCGGTCCGGTGGACCGAGGGGCGCGCGGGGCCGCGCGGGCCCGCGAGTCAGTGACTTCGCGCGGGTCCGGCAGCGCCGGCACGGCGGCGGGGAGGGAAAAGCGGCGGCGCTCGTCGGAGAGCTCGCCGTCGCGCGCTGCAGTGGACGGATTGGGACGCGGTGAAGGGATTTGGGAACTACGCGCGACGGAGAACCCGAAGGCGCTTGACGGTGTCGAGGACGGGGACCGGAGCGACGGCGCGACGCGGCCGGAGCGCGGCGGCGCGTCGGTGAGCGAAGTGAAACGCGCGCGCGAGCGCGCGAGCGCGTGTTTGTGAGGGAGTGAGGGTGCGCGCGCGTGTGGTGATGACGTGCGCGTGCTTGGGTTGGCCGGGGAAGGCTCTACGGTGACCGGAGGTGAAGAGGAAGATGGCCGGAGCGGCGGTGCACGGTGTGGGCTGTGCTCGAGTGCGCGCGGAGGATGAAGGAGAGGTGCTAGAGGTGCGGTGGAAGGTGGAGAAGCTCACCTTGAGCTCGGAGAGGCGGGGGATTGGCGAGAGGCGTGGCGCGGGGTCACCGGAGTTGTGGCCGGAGTTGGGGGAAAAGAGAAATGGAGCTCGGTGCGTGATGGTGTGGGTGCGTTTGGGCCAAACAGAGAGAAAGGGAGGCCGTGGCGTCCTTTTATACCCGCGCGAAGGCGGTGGAGCGGCCGGGAAATATCCCGAGCTCGCCGGGATATTTCCCACCGTCGTTCGCGTGCGCGCGACGCGGTGGTAGGGGCCGGAGCTGGAGTGCTGCCACGCGGCGCTGAGGGAGGAGGGGCCCCGGGTGCGGCGCGGCGCGAGGTCGCGTTGCTGCAACGCGAGCTTGGGCGGGAAGCACGAACCTCGCCGGAGTAAGGAGTTTAGGGCTTAGGGCGCTATGATGGTGTCGCGGAGGGGTGCGGGGTCCGGACCGGAGAGGAAGAAGAAGGGCTCAGCGCTTGCCAGGTGGCGGAAGAGAGGAGAGGGCGGGAAACATCGGAGTAATGGCCGGGATCTTCGCCGGTTCTGTCGGGCGGCGGCGCGGTCGGGAGGAGGAAGACGACGTGGGCCCCGCTCGTCAGCGACGGCGCGCGAAGGAACGGGCCGGGCGCGCGCGGGAGTTGCTGGGCCGGGGCGCGCGGACGGCCCAGCGCGGCGCGGGAGTGGGAAAGGGAAAGAAGAAATGGGCCGGGCGCGTAGAAAAGAAGGAAGACGGCCCGATTGGAAAGGAATTGGCTTTTCTTTTTCCAGATTTGGAATTTGAATGGAATTTCAAAGGAGTTTGAATTTGGAGTTTGAAATGGGACTTCACCACTCACTCAAACAGTCAAAATAAAGGCAATAAAACTGCAAATATGCACATGAGGTTTTCATGCATGATTTTATTTCGGGAAAAATTAAATTGGCCCTATTTGAGTCTAGTTAATTTATTTAAGTTTGGAAATTTTGAAAATTCAAATTTTTAGGGTTTCTCGCCATGGTCAAAATTACGGGTACTACACTCCACAATCTGTGGACAAAACAAATGTGGTACTGCTACGTTATTGGCTATTTCAACAACTTCAACCCTAGGTACTGCTAGGTTCCATAGTTCACGGAGCACAGTGCCTCAGTTTCAATCCAAAGTTTGGCTTCAATTTTGCATAGGTTGAGCAAAGCACTTGGAATTGGTTTAGGTGACCAATTAGGAGAGGGGGGTTGTTAGTTAGGGATCTATCGTACACGGGAGGCTTAGAGGAAACCCTGGGGAGAAGACTGGTCTGGTGGAGGAGGCAGGGCGGAACGGTCTTCTGCAGATTTAGAATATGCCACGAAAAATTGGTAGAAGAAGTTGTGACACACTTCTTGACAATGGCTCCCGTAGGCAACCTATGATGGATGGTCACAATAAAGTATACAAAGTCACTTCCAGGTGTAATTGACGGTGAAGACGGGGGGAGGGGGGGGGGGGGGGTACATGGGACTATGCATGCTTGTTAGAAAGGTTTATTACTCGGCGCATTCTGTAATTTTTGTGGGGACGCTGCTGGTCGCAGATGGGGCGACGGATGTCCAGTAGAATGCGAGGTTGCTGGTAGGGTTGAGGTTGTTTCCTGGTTTGAAGATGTTCCAGCGACTCGGGATCCCCATGTGATGGACGAGATTTGTCGACCAAGAGATAGCAAAGAAATAGGCGCCTGAATAATACACTTCCCTTTGAAATGCAACCTTTGCTTGGCTAGAGCAATACGGTTACTCTGAAAGAAGCAAGGTTGTTGCTTCTGCTTGTGTGGTTGTGTTCTGCCCTGAATTGATGCTGAAGTACTCTGCTATATAGGCCTACGCTCCCGGCTGAGTTCACTAGTCACTTAGAGATCTTCTATTGCCTTTCTGCCTCTTTGCTTTGCGGCGGGCTATCCTCCCAGACGACCCCCCCACCCCGAATTGCGGAAAAACAAAAGCACTTTGGCGTGCTGGTAGAAAGGAATAAGTGTGTATCCTAGAGATTTGGCGTAGGATATATATAGTCGCCTTTGACTAATAGTTAGCTAATTAACTTTGGTCGGTAATTATCTGTAATATGATAACCTCAGTAACCTTGACTTACCAGAAAACATGCAGCCGTTTCCCACAGAAGTGAACTGACTTTCGAGGCAACTGAACTGGTCAAAGTCTCTGAAGGTGATACGTGCATATATATATAGACCCGACCACCGTGGTATAACTGAAGGCGACTGCCCTAAGTCCCTTGTGCAAGGACGGTGCGCGTACCGAGATGCGCCGTTTTTCAACAATTTTATTTGATGACTTGTCCACAAAATTAATTTTTCTGACCAAACCGTGTACGATGTAGTATACCGCTTGCGCAATTCTATGTAGAAGCTTAGAACTAGCAGGTCCACAGCCTCGCCACTGAAGAGCGAGCACTTTATCCTTAGAACTCACCAGAGGGTCTCTAAACGCCGAATGGGCACGGCGCCTCCAGTTGAACTTGAAGGCCTGTAGAGAAATTTCTCGAAGTTCTATCTCATTCTCTACACAGGATACATAAATATACATAGCATATGGACTCTTGGGCCCTATTACACATACAGCCCAACACTCCCTCTCAAGATGGGCGATATCTATCTATCATCCCCATCTTGTTACACGCCATATTACACTCTTTTACTCCTAAGCCCTTAGTTAAACAGTCAGCTATTTGATCACTTGAGTTTACATGACTCAACTCTAATACACCACCATCTAACTTCTCTTTGATGAAGAACCTATCAATTTTCACATGTTTCGTTCTGTCATGCTGAACAGGATTGTTAGCTATATTAATAGCTGACTTGTTATCACACCAAAGCTTCAAAGGACTTTTTCGGAGGACATTCAACTCCGATAGAAGATTCCTTACCCATATCATCTCACATAACACAAGTGACATAGATCGATACTCCGCTTGAGCAGTTGAACGAGACACAACTGCTTGTTTCTTGCTTCTCCATGATACCAAATTTCCTCTGACAAAAACACAATAGCCCGAAGTTGACCTCCTATCATCAAGGCAATTATCCCAATCAGCATCACAATAAGCCTCCACCTTCAGATGACCATGGCTCTTGAAAATAATTCCCTTTCCAGGACTACTCTTCAAATATCGTAGTATGCGATAAACAACATCAAGATGTCCAGTCCTAGGATCATGCATGTATCTTCTCACAACACTAACATCATATGAGATATCTGGCCTTGTATGACATAAGTAGTTAAGCCTTCCAACCAACCTCTGATATCTCTCCTTGTTCACTGGATCACCAGATTCAGCACATAGCTTGTGGTTTGGATCAATAGGTGTCGGTGCAGGTCGACATCCAAGCATACCTGTCTCTGTGAGTAAGTCCAGAACATACTTTCTCTGTGAGAGAACTATGCCTTTTGGAGATCGAGCAATCTCAATACCAAGAAAGTACCAGACTGCACCAAGGTCTTTCGCCTCAAATTCTTTACTCATATTTTCCTTTAGACGTTTGATTTCCATTTCATCATCACCAGTAATAATGATATCATCCACATATACAGCCAACACTGTGATTTTACGTCCTGAATGCCTATAGAATACAGTATGGTCTCCATTGAACTGCTTGAATTCCATAGCACATAGCGCGCATTTGAATCTATCAAACCATGCACGAGGAGATTGTTTGAGACCATATAACGACTTCCTCAGATTACACACCTTACCAACTGCATCGGGCTTAGAAAAACCAGGTGGAAGTTCCATGTACACCTCTTCTTGGACATCACCATGTAAGAAGGCATTTTTTACATCTAACTGATACAAGGGCCATACAAAATTCGCTGCACAGGACATGAGCATTCTCACCGTACTCATCTTTGCCACTGGTGCAAACGTTTCATCATAATCAATGCCATATGTCTGGCTATACCCTCTTGCAACCAGTCGAGCTTTGTATCTTTCCACCTTACCTTGAGGAGTTTGCTTTATAGTGAAAACCCACTTGCAACTGACAGCTTTCTTACCTGCAGGTAATCGTACAAGATCCCATGTTTTATTTTTTTCAAGTGCTCGTAACTCTTGCGACATGGCTTCGTGCCATTTAGGATCTTGTTTTGCTTCTTTCCAGTTCTTAGGAATGGTCACACATTGCAGTGATGCAACAAATGCTCTATATGCAGGAGACAAGGATGCATACGAGACATAGTTACTGATATCATCCTTAAATCCATACCTTGGAGGAGGCACTCTTGCATTGGATCGATTACTTTTTCGTACTACGATGGGTTCATCATCAGGTAAGGGGCTTTCAATTCCAGTCTCAGAAGATGATGAGATATCTACTACTTCTCGCTCATTGTTAGGCACTATAACTGACGGACTTTGTTCAGGGGCTGATGGTGGAACTGTCTCTGTGGTTTCCTTTTGAGATCTAAATTTTTTTCTAGTATACACTATGTTTTTCCACCTCTCACCCATTGAGTCATTTGTCTGAGATGTCGAACCTGACACCGCCTCTACTCTCTTTGGTTGTGGTATCGAACCACAAATCACTGCTTCCATTTTACTCGGTTGTTGTTCACATGACACATCTGGCATGTCACCATTCTCCCCCTCTCGACTAACATCCTCCATGCTAGGAGAGTCGAGATCAGTGAACAAAGAACTTAAATATGTCTTTTCTCCATAAAAAGGAACGGACTCTCTAAAGGTAACATCCATACTCACAAATAAACGTCTTTCAGAGGGGCACCAACACTTATACCCTTTTTGACTTGATGAGTAACTCACAAATATGCATTTAACTGCTCGAGGATCCAACTTATTAACTGAAGGCCTATGGTCCCTGACAAAGCAAGTGCACCCAAATACCTTAGCTGGAACAACAAACTCATTCACTCCTTTCAACACCTCATAAGGAGTTTTCCACCCAAGCAATCTTGAAGGCGTGCGATTGATCAAATAAACAGCTGTCATCACCGCTTCACTCCAGAAAAACTTTGGCACATTCATAGTATACATGAGTGAGCGTGCAACTTCCAAAATATGACGATTTTTCCTTTCAGCTACTCCATTCTGTGGAGGTGTATCAGGGCATGTTGTTTGATGTAATATTCCTTGAGCAGACAAATAACTCCCAAATTCATTGTTCACATACTCCGTTCCATTATCTGTCCTTAATATTTTAACTCGAGAATCATACTGATTCCCAACAAGTGAGCAGAAATCCCGAAAACATTTGAGAACCTCATTCTTCTGCTTCATAAGATATATCCAAGTCACCCGAGAATAGCAATCAATAAACGTTACAAAATACTTCATTCCACTTATCGAAACAACTGGGCATGTCTAGACGTCAGAGTGAATAAGCATAAAAGGAGATATGCTCCTAAGTCCTCTGCTTACATACACAGATCTTGTATGCTTTCCATACTCACATGCATCGCAAAAAAGCTTTCTTTTGTCCACCTTACTCATGATTTCAGAGAAAACCTTAGCCATAGTATCAAATGACAAATGTCCTAGTCGACAATGCTCAAGTATTACCTTAGCCTCCTTTTCACCCATAGCAACTGCCAGAGCAGTGCACGGGGTGTCTACTCGTCTATCCAAGAACCATAGGCCATTTCGCCTTATACCACTACCAAGCATTCTTCCAGTCCTCCTATCCTCAATTAAGCAATTATCTCGATCAAGAGTAACACGACAATCCATATGATCCATCAAAGCACTCAGGGATACTAGATTAACAGGAAATAAGGGAACATATAAAACCGATGATAATGATATTAATGGGGTGCATTGAACTGTGCCCACACCTTTAATAGGTTGAGCAGTTCCATCGGCAGTTTGAATAGTTTTCTTTCGCGTAGAAGCAAAAGGATTATATGATGTAAATTCACTTAATGTACCCGTCACATGTTTAGATGCACCTGAATCTAGTATCCAATTTGCAAGAGATGTACCTTTATTAGGATAAGCAAGATTAACAAGATTACGGAGAATTGTCTTGTTCTCTGTCAATTCCTTTGTATTTGACATTAGCTCTGTACTTTTGGCCAAAAATAACTGTCCCACCGTCTCAAGTTGGTTTGTTGTGAGGATTTCAGCCAGCTTCTCAAATAATTTTTCAATTTCTATGCTCTTTTCCATTGTTTGGTTCTGCTTGATCCCTTGAATTTCCCCTATTTTTGCAGCCAGTAGCACGAGACAAGACCAGACTCCTTGCACTTGAAGAATTAGCAGCAGCTAGTACCTCCTGCTCTCTTTCTCCACAATAGCAGCACACACGCAAGCAGCTATCAATTTTCCTCCTTTTTCTCCCAATCCGATGCTATCAGCTCAGTAGCTCCCCCTGAATCCAAGTGTGCAAGCCTGGCCTTTTCTCCTTTATTCTCTTGCAGCTTCCTAGCAGAGTACAAGCAACAGGTCCAAGCCCACAAACAGCTCCAGCCGTATGAGCTCCACTCCTTCAATCCCTACACCAGCACCTCAATCTGAGCTCCACTCCTTCAATTTCTAGACCAGCACTTTCAATCGGAGATCTGCAGCTGTTACTCCCCTGTCCCAATGCTGTCGGTGCCTGCTAATTTCTGCAGCCTAGCAACCGCACAACCAGAGGACTCAGCAGCGCCTCCCTCTTTTCCCTTGCTGCTGGGAGCAATTTCAACCAAATCCCAACAAGCTAGATACTGATTTCCTCAATTACAGCATGCACGAACCTCCTGTTGCAATTCTTAGTGCCCAGCTGCTCTCAATTTGAGCACTTCTCCTTCCGTGCTTCTAACACGCACATACACAGCACCTGCTGCACCTCCGCTACCCTTTTTCAACTAGCACACACTAGCACCTCCTCTGCTCTCCGCCTCCTCAAACGAGTGACGCCCGAACAGCTCTTCACCAGGTAGCTATCACGTCCTCCAGCAGCGGAGCACCTTCCCGATCGCCGTCCTCACGGGCTCCCTGATGCACGCGCTCTCTGCCGCAGCTGCCGCAACTCCCTGATGCACGTGCGATTGCCTGCTGCTCCTACCACCTCCGCCAGCTTCCTTCACCACCGGCCACCGGCAGCTACGCCGCCGCAGTCGAGTCGTCACCAGGCCAGCAATTCCACGGACCGCTGCATTCTAGTCGCCCTCGGCTCGTCGACGCACTCGTCGCCTGGTTGCTGCACCACGCCACGCATCTGCTGCTCCACCTGCAGCTGCAGCGCGCAAGCCAAGCTTCTCCGCCGAGTTCTCGCCTCCCGACGCCGGCCGCCGGGACACACACACGAACCGGCTCTGACACCATGTAGAGAAATTTCTGGAAGTTCTATCTCATTCTCTACACAGGATACATACATATACATAGCATATGGGCTCTTGGGCCCTATTACACACACAGCCCAACAAAGCCCACAAAGAATAAAGATAGTTAGCACCTATATTTTTTGCGATGCCGCCCAGATGACGAACACCCTTTCATGCATCATTGCCTTCACATAGGAGTATAATTAACATATAGGAAACATGATTGCAATACTTGACTCCACACTCTGACAATTGCTAGTAATAATCATTATTCTTAAGGAACCCTAACCGATGGATACACCATCGTCTGCAACAAGATGACCACAACTACTACTTAGCGAGGTGCTCAAATAATAACCATGCATTAACAAATTGCCGTGCTCGAAACATGAACACAACCATACATACTGCTAAACACAACGATCACGATTTGACATTAACTAGTCCAGATTAGTGCCCTACCAAGCGGTCTTGTGACGCGCGATGTTAGTCTTGCGGGGTTTGGCGGTTGCAACGGTGCACTTGCACGACTGGAGCGCACAGCAGGGGTGGAGGCCGAAGCCCGCGCCATGGTAGACAAAGCCATTCATGGGCTTGTCGCAAACTCCACAGAACCTGGAGCGACTCGGGCGGCGACCACCAAACCCTAGCCCGCCGCCACTCCTCTTCTCCCTCCCAAGCCGAGCCGCCGCCTGAGCAAGCCGCCGGAACAACCGGCGCGGTGAGCCGTGACGGCGGCGGCGAGGCGCTTTCGTTTCGTCCTCCAGCGAGCCATCTCCTCGAGTTCTTGGTGGCTCATGGCGTCGACGGCGCGGCGGATTTGCGGCCTCCACGGCCGGATCTAGCGACGGTGGAGCTGGATCTGCGCCTTCCATGGCCGGATCCGGCGATGGCGGTGCCGTACGTCAAACTCCGTAGGCTCGAGACCCGGGTGCTTCAAGGGCGGCGGCGATGGGCCTCGTTGCCGCGACGGCCGCGCGCGTCGGAGCGCGGCAGCTGCGGCGGCCGCGCGTCGCGTCGAGGGACTGGTGGCCGCGATGGCCCGGTGGCCGTGATGGCCGCGTGCGTCGATGCGGCCATGACCGCGTCGTCTGCGCGCGTCGCAGTGGCCGCGTATGCCGCGCACGTCGCGGTGACCGCGTGCGTCAAGTGGCCCGATGGCTGCGTCGACCACGCGCGTCACTTCAACCGCGCATGTCGCCGAGGCCGCTCGCGCCGATGGGGCCCTGTTTGCGTCGCCGTGGCCGTTGCCGCGTCAGCTGTTTGCGTCGACGGCCACGACGGCCGCGTGCGTCGATGGCGCGGCTGCTGCGAACGACGTGCGCACAAGGAGCCTGGTGGCCGCGTTCATCGCGCTGGACAGCAGCAGCTCATGTCGTTGGGTCGCGGTGGCCTCGCTGAGATCCCCCACATCACCACCGCCCCAACATGGAGCGCACATCGGCGGGGAGCTGCCTGTATTACTGCCCTTGCTTTGGCTTAGCAGCTTTCCAGCCTCCTCGTGCAGGGCATCGGGCGAAAGCTTTGCAACGATGACGCCTGAGCGCCATTGTCTTTCTTGAAAGCGTTGTTGAGGTGTACTGCATTACCAACCACCACATTCTCTCGGTGAAAACGTTGATTTAGCTTGATGCTAGATCAGGCAATGGCGACATTCCAAATGTCGCGACCTCCTTGGAGGCATTGTCTAGGAGTAGTGCTCGGGTGGTTTGGTCCGGTGGAAGCTCAGTCATATTGTCCTCCTGACGGTGTCCTCCGCTGTGTTGTGATATGTGGATATGCCACATTTTGCCCTTGTGCTGGGGCGCAATGTTGTTTTTCTGTGGCGTACGCCACAATGAGCCCTTGTGCTGGGGTTTGGTGTCTTCTTCTTGTGGTTTGCCACAATTATGCCCTTGTGCTGGAGCTAGTTTGGTTGAGGCCTAGTTTAGCTAGGTAGTTATCACGGTTTTTGCTCGGTTTCCCCTAATTAACCGAGCGTTGTAGGGTTTTTGCCTCGTTTCTCTAAAAAACGAGGCCGTTGATCTGTGGTTTGCCACACTTTGAATATATTCAGGTGGGGATGCTCTCCCCTCCGGTGACCGTTCAAAAACTCCACAGAACCTGCCCTTCCCGTTGGAGCTGTCAGAGGGTGGCTGGGAGAGGAAACAGAGGTCTCCGAACTTGGCGTGCTTCAGGGCTTGCTGGGTGACAGGAGCAACGGCGCAGCACGTATGGTGGTCTTTGCTTATGTCGTTCCGCTTGAACCTGTACCTGGCGCCGGTGCCGGGCCTTATGCATCCCTCGCACTCAAAAGCCCCTTTGTCGGTTGTTATGAGCATCAGCTTGTGCCCAGCAGGGTAGGCTGGGTGGTCCATGATCTGCGGAGGAAGATCTTCGGTTCTCGTTGCCATGGTTGCAGATTCTTAGCTTGCTGCTTTTTTCCTCTTCTTTTTAGTTTGGGTGTGTGCTAAGATAACACCACGAGTTTCCTAAGAAATCGTGGTTCCTAGCTAGTTGTATTTATAGGCGTGAATGTCTGGAGTATCACGACAGACAGGCGCGGTTTGCTCATTCTAGAATTTGGTCGGTATCTTCTCGTAAATTTGCTTCAGCTCCAAAGGTTAGGAGAAGTTCAAGAGCAACTGCTCAATGAGAAAACTGCCGGTCATATACAAGCTGTTGATTTCAAATCAAACGATCAAGATTGAGGAATTCTATGGTGCTTGGAGTTAATTATAACCGTTCGTTTAGTCAGATCTAACGGTTAGAAATAGAGAGGAACCTACTAAAAGGAACTTTAAGTTGTGGACCGGTACCAAAAATTAGTGGACCCGGTACTAATAATTTCCCTTTTTTCTAATTAGATAAAGGGCAGTTTAGTAACTTAATGTCATGTACTATGCATTTGGTACGTCAGTCATTCCAATTTCCCCTGCTCCTCGCGGTGGCTGATGGCGCTGCCGGCCGGCCCTCTGAGTCAGTCTCTGCCGTGAAAAAGTTTGATGTGGCGGCGGGGGACGACCTCATTCACCGCCTCCGACGACTGCCACAGCTTCCCCGCCTCCCCAGGACCAAGGTCGGCGTCGGCACTGAAATTAAAGCATCGAAGGGCACAGACGCCGGTGAGATGGTTCGGCTCGACGCACAACGTTTCCATTCGAGCCTCGGTCTAGAATATTCACCTAATTGATCTGAAAGATGATCAAACGGGCTGCTGATTGATAGGGACTTGCGAGGGAAGAGATCCCACTTGTATCTCTGCACCTGTATCAACACATTACACAAATCAATTCCGCGGCTGCCGAACCACACCCACTACCTCCCTTAGCGCCTGCCATGGGAACAGATCAAGCAATTTGGCGTCGCCGATGGCACCTGGAGGCAGCACGGCGGTGAACAGCAGGATTTCGCTTCGTGAGCAGAGTAGAGCAGAGAGACCCACATGCAGTTACCTAAGTACCCCTAGTTACAGTTAATTGGGTTCGTAATTAACATTTTTAATGTCAATTGTTGGGATTAATTCAGAGGGGAGGAACCTCTAGTTCCCCTCAAGCACCGTAGCAAACCTCGGGTCTTCTGACTGGTTCCTCCGTTACTTTGATTAGGTAGCTAGTCAAGTCTTTTTTAAATACTTGATGTAACCGTGTATTTATAACCCATGGCAAGGAAATGTTTAGTAAATTTCCTGGTTCTATGCCGGACCGTGTCCTTAGTTGGACAACTGGCGTGTTACTAAGCTCAAAGATGAGAACATGTTACCCCCCGGTGACCTTGATCGTCACGACTTCTGTTTGATCAATTCCTCAAATGCATAGTTACAGCCAGACCCTGTGTTTGCGGCTTACTAGAAGTTCAAGGGAGTGAACTAATTCAGTTAGTCTGCGAAGCATATATCTTGAGACCGGCACCGGGTCTTCGAGCATTGCTAAGGTGCTTGAAAGGAACCACAGGTTCCTCTCCTACAGATTTCTAGGAGCCGTTGATGCTGATATGGTTAATTGGGAAAGTAGTTTATCCTAAACAGGGTTAATTTTGTAATTGCCCTCAGTTAATCACCTTCCGCATCATAAGCCCTGACTCAGAGAAAGTCCTAATCGAACAACTATTTTTGCTGCAGAATAGTAATGATAAATCTTCAACCTCATGATTGTGTAGAGAATGAAAAAGGAGAGAAATTGATTCTTTATCATGATGAACTCCAACAGCGGCAGATCGAATAGCAAGGCTGGGCTGCCCCTGTCCAGATTGAAGCCTTGCGAGAGCCTCGACCGTGTTCTGCCGCATGCATCTGTCGTAACGCCGGTGGTGTTACTCTCACTGCTATTCAGCAGGGACACTGCTGCGGCTCATTCGTTTTTTGTTCCGATGATCCGCTACTGCCTCACGGCTTCATCGTACTGGTAACCGTCGTGATTGATCAGAAGGAATAGAGAGAGAAAAGATGAACGATAACCTCAGAACTGAAAATACTAGAGTACCTTCTCTTTATTTTTGTGAAAGAAAAATATTAGTACATGGCCCACTCATTTGTGGTTCCGGTCCACAACTTAAAGTTCCTTTTACTAGGTTACTCCCTATTTCTAACCATTAGATCTGAACAAACGAACGGTTACAATTAACTCCAAGCACCGTAGAATTTCTCGAGATCTTTACTCCATATTATTTTCCTTCCGAGTCCACTCCTCGCGGCTCTCTCCCACCGTAAATCGGCGCCGACAGGTGGGGCCGCACGGCGTCGCTCCATCGACCGCGCCGTCTTCCCCGCGCACACGCTCGCACGCCCGACTCTCCCCAGCCCTAGGTGCCGTCGAGGACGCCCGTCCCCCGCCGCCTCTACCTCCGCCACACCTAAATCTGCTCCACGGCCGACGCAGGATCCCCTCCGCCTCCCCTCCTTCCTCCTCTCCGTCGTACGCTCTCCCTCCCCGTCCGTCTCCGTCTCCTCACGAACCCATGGGAGGTAGCGTCTCCTAAGATCCACAGCGACGAGGTCCGCGTCAAGACGCGGTAAGCGCGGCTTGCTTGGCTTGGCGACCGGGGCTGCGACGCGACCCGTTTCCTTTTTCCTGCTTCCCCATGACCCCGATCTGCTTTTCCCTTCGTCCCTGCCGGTCTCCTCAATCTGACTCTGAAGTTCTGTTGTTCATTCTTCAGAACGACATCCACCTGCTCAAACCGGCTGCGGAGCTAGAGAAACTCAACGACAACAAGAAGCGCCTCATCCAGTCAGTGCAGTCCCCCAACTCTTTCACTTTCCATCACGCCATTGCAATCACCATGACCCTGATTCGCACCGCCGTCTTGCGCCATCACCACAGCGTACGTAATTCTCCACGACCCGAGGCAACTACATAGCGAGATCTGCATCAGTATTTTTGCTTTTTCCTGTTGTTACTGATTTAGCAACTCACGTGGAGGGTTGGTTGCAGGATGTGGAGCATTAGCGAAAGGGAAGGAAGGAAAAATGGGTATTACTTCCTCTTTCACACCCCAACGTCATATTTTCTCTCAGATTGATTGTGCCCCCTTGATTGTTTTTTTAAATTAAAACTGCTTGCCGTGCTGGTCATTATGCTTCATTTGCTTCTACAACTGCCATAAACCGGTGGAAGGAATGAGATTATCAGGTAATCGAATGGGGAATAGAAAATAGGATAGAGGAAACTGTTTGCTGTCAAGGAATTTTGATGACCTCAATTTATTACCTGCTCCAAGAGGAAATGAGATAAGCAGCACAATGTATATTGCTTGATTAGATGTTCATTAATTTATTTCCTACCAGGCCATTTTGCTTATTACTTTGTTCCTCTGTTCTTGCTGTCAATGTTGTGAATACTGCATACAATATATATGTAAGAGTAGCCTGAGCAAAATCCTCATCATTTCCTAATATTCTACTTTAGCTGTGGAGACTAATTTCTATTTCTGAATAATTGACACTATTTTGACCTGTGATAAATTTTTATTGCATACTTATTCTATAGTTCTCATCTCTGAATGCCAACTGAAGGACCCTGTTTGTATAATGGCTTCAGTGGCACTCATTAAGTATATAATTCTAGGTATTGTTTGAGCGATTTCCTTTGGAACAGGTTTCCACTTAGATGCATTTGCAGCTAAATGAGAAATGTGATATTGATATTTATCTCAACACTCTCTACATTACTGATTAGCTCTGATTTTGGATGGTCACCAAAATCTTTTAACTCGGTCCTTTTTAACCTTGAGAGGTCGTCACATTCACTCATTTAGCTTTTCCTTTTAGTACTCTTAAGAAAATTTTGACAGCTCTGGGACTGGGATTATAATTCTTGCCAGCGCAAGAAGCATATGTCAATTTCACATGACCTGCCCTTTCTAATACTGATAACTAATTTTTTACACGTGTAATTGTACTTCCTTATTTTAATGTTTTGTTACCAAGTAATTGCTTACCTAATAAGGTTTTGTCAACCTGCTGATGACAGGACATGCATGCAAACCAAACAATGCTACTGAGGTAATGCTTTGGTCATATTCTATTTCAGGTTTTGACGATTTATTTAGGGGCGGTAACAGTGTTGACACCCCAAGAATCATCTTGTCAGGTGATGGCTTGTTCTAATCAATAACTGGAATTTTTGCAATCTGGCTGTCATGTTTTGGTGACAGTGATCATTTTGCTTCTATAGCAGATAAAGCTTTTGCCTGTTTCTATTTGTCGTCACGAATGCTGTCGCCGCGGCCAGCAGCCGAGGAGATCGGCACGTAGGACGTCGCTGCCCCGGTGAGAGCCTGCCTCCGCTGCCGTCCGCGCGCCCGCCGATGTGGCTGAGATGATAGCACAGCTTGGGCTAACTTCGATTACGACGACAGCTACTCCCTTGCCAGCCTCAAATGGAACAGTTGTCGCCACAACCAAAAGCCGGGGGCGGTAGCTGCCAGCATCAATGCCGCCATCAAATCTGGCCAAGAGAAATCTGAGGCTCGTGCAAGAGGTGAGCCCGACCCTCCATTCCTCATCAGATTTGGGATTTTCCCCCCAAAATTAATTATCAATCAAAATTATCACTGTCCACTCCATATGATTTTTTTTCCTGAATTTACTCCATCTGTCTGAATGCATGATCGGAACTGGAACTATGTTTCACAGGCACTGCATAGGTTGTATTTATATTTCTTCATATGAAATAGAAAATAACTATGTTGCTTCAGCTAAATAATTCTACATCTTTTTGACGCAAATAAAGAACTCTAGATTACTGGACTGTATCTGTTTCAGTACAAAAATAACTAGAGCAGCAAAGTATAAATCAAATTGGCTGAAATTTGTGAAAATTATATATAAACTGCTAGCAAATAAATGATCAACTCATCTCACTTCTTGCCGCTGATTTCCCTTTTCTTTATAAAAAAGATCCAGTCCATATCTGCTTTGTTTTACAGATGTGACTTTCTAAAAACGATGCATCGTGAACGGGGATTCCACTGAGGTCGAGAATCAGATGAAATAAAGATGTGACTTTCGAAGAGGCATGAGGTTCAGTTTGATTAACAATTCAACCTGTCATACATGTAGTTTTGATCTTATCTGTGAAATTCACATGCTTGATACACAATTATCATCAGCTATGTTACAGCACCAGTTGTCTACATTTGTTTTAGAAAAAAACTTTGGACGTTCTGTCTGGAGATTAGTTAACTTACATGCATGAAAGAACCGGGCATAGAACATGTGATGTTTGAAACAGAGTTGGCAAACTTCTCGACAGCACTGAAAGGTTATAGTTTTGATATTGTTGACTTTGGTGTCTTGATACGTGAAGCCAGAAGCATTATCTACAACTCTTTTGCCGAAGTTTCAGTTAATTCGTGTCATGGATCATGTAATAGGGTTGCATATGAGCTTGCCAGCCATGTTGTATTGTCGGGTTCAGATGAGCTTGTGTTTGAGCGTTGAAGTGCCCAACTTGTTAATGTTCTCGTGATTGGTGATACTATTACTCAGCCTGAGTACTATCACTGCTCCATTCATTTGTTCGATCGATCTTTGCCAATATTAAATGATTAGTTTTGATGTTCAATTGTGGTTACTCATTATTTATTGCATGCACAAAAATATATCTTCGAAGATATTACTATTTTTTTTTGTGTAACATTCGAAGATGTTACTAAATAATTTAATTGTGGACATTTTTTTCCGGCCAGCCCGTGGCAACGCACAGGCACTTTTGCTAGTAATTATATATTTGCATATATATGCGGCAGTCAAAAGCAACCATCCATTTCCTCGTAAAAAAAATCGATCAATTGGTATATCAAACCTTTAAGCAACCTGGGAAGGATTCCCCGAAACTTAGGGGCAGCGCGGTAGACAAACAGTGAAATTCCAGAAATATTCAATCAAGAACACAGGCTAGGGCAGCCTTATGTAACGATATACATCCTTCGCCATGCGGTATGACCCATACCCAACACGCATGGTGTACTTTCACAGAAGACAGCATGCGAGCTGCTGTGCTCTGATTGGTTCCAAAGTCAAGACCTGAGTTGCAGTTAGGGCGGTTGATCACGTGTGTCTGTCCGGAATAAAACAACCGAAGCGTTCCTTCAAAATAAATATATAATAAAACAACGGAAGCTGACACCTTATTTTTCTACAGAGGTTTCCTGCCGGACAGGGCCGTCCCGGAAAATTCCAGGGCCAAATTCTTAATTGGGCCCCAAAACTTGTGTGATCAACGTTAATTATCACTATGATGAGCCACTTGTACATTTTTCTGTCAACAAGAACTTCCACGACAATATTTTGGTGCTTGCCTCGGACCTGATGGACAAGTATGGACATGTTGCCGGATTGTCGCTTCCAAGACTAACTAACCGTAGTCGGTTATTGTATGCACCTCACCCGCCGAGGCCATGACTTATTGAATAACTTCTCCTTGTTTGTTTCCCTATTTTTCATGATGCTTTTTTTTTTCATGATGCTTGACATGGTCTGAATACTCAGACTTGGCCCAAATCGGCCTGTAATCAAATTTGTCAAATTTCATACATTATTAGACATGAGATTGTCAAATTCATTCATTCTGGGAGCTCCAATTAGCGTCTGCTACATATGTAGAAATACAAAAATACAACTTTACTTTAAAAGTACTGTTACACTAACATTAAACACTATTACATACATTATTAGACATGAGGTTTTTTATGACTATAACTCTATTACTATCTTTTCAAATTTTTTTAAAACGAATCGGACTATCTTTACAATTTGTTTCAAAAAGTCACAGTGAACTTGGCCCTGAGTCCTGACCATGGCCCATGCACCGGCCCAACTGAACTTGGCCCACATGGCTTGGCCCACCATGAACTACGGTTCGGTTTCTAGTGGCTGTGACGTGCGGCGGTAGGACGGCAGTAGCCCCGCTCCTTAATTATCATGCCCCACCATGGCGCAGGACCTGGTCTCGTCGTCGCCAGTTTCCATGCAACCGTCACAAGTGAAGTTCCGACCGTCTGTTGTTACCAGCTTCAGCTTGTGCGCCGGATGAGCAGGGTCGTCCGAGATCTCCAGGACTGTTTGGTAAAAATTGAACATGGCGGTGTTCTTGGTTCACGACGCAAAAATGACGCGTTTGCCAAAGAAGTTGGTCGGTATCTTCTGTTAACATTCTCGACACTAAGCCAAGCTACGTATGGGTGATCTGGAGTACGTTGCTAACACTGCTACCCAGTTAAGGAACTGTGTGATTCCTAATCAAATGGTCGGAACTAACTGCCGCTGCGTTGCATAGAAGGAAAAGTTAAATTTCAAGGACCTGTAACTTGCCAAGCAGCTTGCACCAAATTGCAGCATCAATACGGAAAGACTAGACAGCCAGTCAATTACAACAAAAACATCTGTTTGCGCGTACCGTTTTGGCGCAAGCTTCCAAGACTGCTTTCGGAACTTCAGTGGAGCAATTAGGAGAAGGAATGGCACTCTTGTTGGACCAGTGACGGTAGGTGCCTTCTGAACGCTTGTGGTTGCACCGATGGATGTTACCCCGGAAAACCATGAGGACCGTGTTAAGCAATCTCGGAAGTAAAGTGCGCTCGAACATACGGGTAACATGCTGTTGTGCAAATCTAAAAAAAAACATGTTGCTGTGTCTTGAAAAATAGTGGCATGACGAAGTTCGCGGACACGCTCTGCTTTACCTACAGGCCCAGGTACTTTCCAAAGAAATTAGCATCGTGTGCCATATATGGCTTCTGACCGACAAATGCAACCGCGCGTAGTCCAAACCAAGAAATTACTTTTGCACGAAAGTTAAGAGAGTGGGTATTAGGAGACGCAGTTCGGTAGTTGCCTGCTAATCGCGCGCAGTTGGACACTTTGCTCAGGCAGCCATGCAGCAATCGGCTCTGTTGCACGATCAGTTCCCCAGTTTAACTCGAGCTGGCACTTTGCCTGTCGTGTGTCGGTTGGTCTGTGAACATACTCGCATGAAAACCATCTATCCACATTCGTATAACTAGCCCTTAAGCAACCAAGGAAGAATGATATTTCCTTGAAACTTATGGGCAACTATAGGACGGTATCTAGAAGACAACATTTCAATGTACGTAACGAATTACTTTGCTTCGCTAGAGCAGCTTGATCTAAAATATCCATGTACTTAACCATCATACAGATGACACATACATGTTAAGTTTGTGTAATTCAGTCTTGATTTGATGGGATAAGTGAAAGCTGACTAGCTAAACCTTAGAAGCAAATTAGATGATACAGATGACACATACATGCATGTCGTCCTTTTGTGACTGAGCCATTAATACATTCTCGTAGAATTTCCTTAATGAATTATTTTCCTAGATTATTTCCTTATTAAGATGCAAATTAATCACAAAAAATAATCAAATGGGTAAGAGTAAACCAAATTGTTGCAACAGAAATCAAAACAAAGCTAAATCATGCATCTTAAAAGTAGCAAAACTGCACTCCATAGATAAAAACATGGATAGACTATCTTGCAGAACAGGTCACAGCAGAACATTATAGTTCTCCAAGGCTAACGACTTTTTGGCACAAATTAATGTAGCTTTATTGTAGCGATTCCCAAAAAGACACAAAAAAAACCTCGGATATGATGATTAAGTATTTAGTGACCGCTGACACAAGAATGACATCAAAGCATTTAGTTTAGTTTTCCCACAATTAAGGCTAATATAAGAGATTTTTATTTATGAATGCATATGATGACATCATAAAAACTGTTTACAATACCAGAACTCCAACACACACAAAAAAAGGGGGAAAAATGAATTCGGGATACCCAATTCATAAGACACAAACCGATGGTGGCCCGACTAGATAGCCGTGCCATCAAGCGGTGGTTTTAGGCTATATATGACCATGAGTCACTTCCCAGCGATACTTGGTCAAACAACCATGCATGAGAAAATAACGTGAAGAGGTAGACCTGAACATGAGTAAAAGTACCGCATGCATGCGGCTATACCTATACGCAACGACACACTCGACCGACTCTAACACATGCACAAGTGAAGATGAGCGCCCACGACGTACATCATGCAGGGGCTACCGCCGCGCCACCTATTTGATGAGGCCAGAAGTATTCCTCTTCTTGTCGTAGGGGATGTTTCGGTTTGCGGCGTTTGGATTCTTGCACTTGCACTTGCGCTTCGACGGCTGCTCTCCCTGTCCACCGCTCTGGAGCGCGCAGCAGGGGTGGAGGTAGGCGTCGCCGCCGGTCTTGGAGTCACGGCCGCGGTAGACAAAACCAAGAACGTTGCCACCGCAGATACCGCAGTCCCTGCGGCCCTTTGGATGCACGAGGAGGAACTCATGTTAGGACTAATATATCATAGACTTAAAGGATCAACTAGTCAGAAATTAGATCACACATAGGAATATATCATAGACTTAAAGGATCAACTAGTCAGAAATTAGATCACACATAGGAACTTAATCTGAACACTGAAGAAGACTCACCTGCACTTAGATTCACCATGAAAAAGATCTGCAGTGGATGCAGATCAAGTAGATGATGACGAACTTGGTGTAGATGCAGTAGAGGTAGAAGAACAGCAGCAGGTCGATGTAGAACAGGGATACCGGCTTCCGAACCTTCCAGCACCTTAGGGATCGGTAGAATTAGGGTTAGAGTAAACCCTAGACTTAATTTCGTGAATTAATCACGGATTAGGGTTAACCAAGGATTTCCCCTCATATTTATAAGTGCTGTAGGCGTGGGGCCGGGCCCAAAACGTGGGCTGAGGTTTGCCTCCCGATCAAGGCAACTAACAGGGGCGAGTTGGGCTTAAGGTGGGCCTTTCGGTCCAATTAGGTATTTACTGAGGTCAATTCCAACATTCTCCCCTTTGACCGAAGGTCAATACTTTATTCTTTATACTATTCATATTATCGATCACGTGCAGGTGGATATACATAGATCAATAATCTCCCTCTTAATCGAACATCTTAAACTTACACTTTTGTTCGCATTACGTTCACACTCAATACCATAACAAAACCCGACGAATCAGTCACCGGAAGCAATACAGGTGTACCGGGACATAATTAACCAAAGTCTGCTACAGTATCTCGATAGAACACTTATTAATCTTAATTGAGAGTTTATTTATTCGGCCTCATCCAGAATCATATTTCAGGTTTAATCACCAAATCCATACTAATTTCGCGAAATAGGATAGGCGATAACACTCTCAATTAGTCATGTTGCTAGCTATTTACTTAAAGCATTAAAATGACTTGATCCTGGGACCCTTCTTTCATAACATAACAATATAGTTGTCAATAGGCTTGACACCATCAACTATATGTCATTACTTGAAGGAATTCTGTAATTAAATACAGTAACATTGAATACTATCAATGTAGGCTTAATAATACCGAAATATATTTCATATGCCTGTCTGAGACATGCTATACAAAATCAACACAAATAATGCTAATCTTGTTTTAGAGCTTTCTGCAGAATCGCTCATATCTGTAAGAGTGAAGGACATAAAACTTAATTGTGCATATTTACATCCATACACCCTCATAAAACCTTATCTGAATAGTACTTAAATTAAATAAGCATGTTATTTGGTGCCTTTAACTTTAAACACCCTTTTCCAGTGGACCTCCCCTGGACTAAGACTAACAAATTTTGTCAAGCATTCCGGCTTGTCATGCTAAGTCAATTTCTTATTTGGCTTAACACATAGCTTCTGTCTGAAGCTTTAGGAACGTCTTCCTATTTATCTTATTCTTAATCTCATACTTATGATAAAATTTGCTATGTCACGCAAAACTTACAGGCATAATTATATTTGCATTCACGTATTGTCACTTCAGAGCCTCTCTTAACTTTTGTGCTTGAGTGACAATCTCAATACTCACTTTGGTCCCATCAAAAGTGTCATACTCCCCCAGAACTTAGGAAAAACATCACTAGATGTGTCTTATGATATGATAAAATCATTTTTCCTTTTTTAGAATGCATGCTTATTTCTTTCAACTTACGGAGAAAATAATTACCTCAGAGTATCAGGATCTTAATTAATCCACCTTAACCTTATAAAATAAATCACGGTTGCCCATGATATGTACAAACTCATAGTGAGTTATAAACTTAACATCTTATTTTCTTTTGGAATCACTTCTTCAACAATCTGCAGACCCATTACAGTCTGTTGTCTTGACTCCATCAGAAAATTGCTATGAGATGAACTATACTTATGTTCAAAATTCATAGACCCTTTTATGACCTCTTTTACATAATCTTAGAAATAACTGAGGCTTTCACTTTTGTGCCCAAAACTTAACTTATTATTAAAATATTACGAGTCTCTGTTATTGAAAAACAGCTAATGTAGATCCTCAACAGAGTTAGAAAAGAATGGAGAAACACTTATGGCACGATATGAGAAAATCATATATGTATGTATATATATATACATCTCATCTTAAATCATCGATATAGAGGAAACTTATCCTACATCTCAATAAGATTTCTTCTCCCTCATTTCCTTCCATATGAGCTTTCATTGAATTCCGAATAATCAGAATATTAAATGTGTCGGCCCATAAGCTTATCTAAAATAAATTTACAATGATAGCTCTTTAACTTATCCTGGCACGACATTTATTATACCACTGATCAGCTTGCTTTGCCACCACTAGCCCACACCGGCGGTGGCTAGATAATGAACTAGAGCAGCAAAGCTATGATTAAATGTCCACAAAACAGCGGTGGCCAGTATCATGAACACAATCATACTTCAATCGTCTCTGATTTCATTGTACCAACCCACAACAGCGGTGGCCAAAAAATAGGTGACACAACACAATCTGTGAGAATTATCCCGTAAACAGCGGTGGCCAGAATATAGGATAAAACCACACTTAGTGAGACAATTGGTCTTTGTGGAGTGTTTAGATTCCCATCACAATGGTAGTTTTAATAATCATGTCTTGCATGATAAAGTTACTCTTGAACTTATTCTTAATTTAAGCAATAAGATATAGCGAAGATATAGCGAGTATATCATACTTAAAACTTATACTTATATTATGCTTAAAATCTTATGCTTAATTTTGTCCTTAAATCTTATGGACGACAAAATGTCATGGAGAGAATTTATTAACATTAATTCTTAACTGACAAGAGCAATTCTTAATTGACATTATTATCTGGAGTATCTTTAAACTGATGAGATATGCCATTCTCCCCCAGAATTTGTGGTCTAAACGTGAGTGTGCCACATATTCGACTAGGTCTCATCACTTAACTTATTTCATCTAATTCTCACGTAGTTAATGAATTCATAATTAAATTATGAAATTTGCTTGTAGAGAAGCAAGTATGACAGTAGCTTAAACTTAATGATGTAAGAGATAAACTCATAACTTAGAGAGAAAATATACTCATAAAACAATGATATGTTGAAACAAAAGGTTTCACTGAATTACATTGAATGTCATCAAGCTGAATATTGAGTTCGCTAACAAATTCTAAATGAAGTTTCTAACAATGAAACTTTAACTAATTCTAAGAATCACTCCCCCGATTCATTGAAATCTTATAGATGTGTCAATGCAATGCTCTATATATGAATCAGAGAGATCCATTCCAAAAGACTTAAGCTCATAAGCAATGTCCCACATGTGGCGTACATGCCATGCGCATCCACGGCGACCATCATAGCGCGAGGTGGTTAGTCTTTTGATGAGGAAACTTGTGCAGACCTGCCTATGACTTGACTCAATCAAAGGGAGGAGTCCACCAGCAGTCATGTCCTCATTATCCTCAAATTCTCCCCTTATGCCATCTGAAATTGAACGCTTGATGATTCTTTTGGCAAACTTATTGTCCTTTTCCCATTTCTCTAACTTGGAGTGATACTCATGCATCTTCTCATCATAGTTCTTGATGTCAGAAGTGGGAGGAAGTGGCTTGACGGTATGAAGCACATAATCAAGCTCCAGAGACTTGAGATTGTCTTGCACTTTCTCTTTACATTGAAGGAATTCATTGCCATTGAAGGGCCTAAGGATTCTCATGTGGCCCTCAGCTGAAAGGACATAGCCAAATAATAATGCTTAGTAGATATCTTAATGTGCTAATAAAAATGCAAAAGAAGCATTATTAATCTTAGAGCACACTTAATGAATGCAAACTTATGCATTTCTTATTAATCTTAAGGCATGATGGATTTTGATGGAAAAAATTACAATTATCTTAAATCTTAGACTTAAATAGTACAATAAGATGCACTAAATAGCATGAATATAATCCTACGGTGGTCTGATTACAATCATGCAAAATAAGTAACAACTTGCATCACCGGTGGGGAAAACAAGCGAAACTTATTTAACTTATAATGAAAACAGCATAAAACTTACTTATAGGCAAACTTAATAGATCAAACTTTAATATTCTCAGCGAAAATAAATATAACATAATAATAATCTCAACTTAATATTCCTATAAATAATGTCTTAAACATGGTGAGAAAAGATCATATATGCTGGGCATTAACTTAATGAAAATGATTTCTCCACTATGTTAATTTCGCAGAGAAAATACTTATTTTGATCATCAAGGGGAGCTCTTAAATCTCATGATTCTGTATAAAACAGAAGAACTAATGGTACTTATAAAAATATGTACATAGTACATGTTAAAATTCCCAAAATTTGTAGCTCAACTTAAGAGCTAAATTTAATCTTAAACTTATGCCTTAAGTTATTATGCTCAACTTAAAATCTAAATATCTTAGTAAAGTTTATGAGCATATATTCTCAAGATGACAGCGGAAGCTTAAGTTAGCAAAATAAATATTGCTACTAAAATATTCTTGAGAATTTAGCTTAATCAATTTCCCAAACAATATTTGGAAAATTGAGCCAAAATAAACTTAGAAAATTATGAGGAATTTTACTGCACTGAAAACTTAAATTTCGCTTATAAAGTGTGCAGCAAAATTGAGCTTATAAATAATATATCAATTACTTAGCTTAAAAGCATGAACTAAACATGAATTTACTTAATTCTTCTTAAAACTTAAGAGAATTATACTGAAAACTTTAAATAAAATGGGAGAAACTTATTCCAGCCCAAGTCTGAAAAAAAAAAAACGGCCCATTTCTTAATTTGGCCTGCAAAGGCCCAGCAACTCAGCTTAGCTCAGCGGTCCACAAGTGCTTGGCCCAGGCACACGAATATTGGCACAGGCCGTCGCGCAGCCCAGCGGTCTGCGCACAGCCCACGTGCACGAGTATTGGCGCGGCCCAGTGCACGACGCAGCGCGACGCGGCCAGCTAAAAGGCCGTCGGGCCTTAGGCCCCAAAGCGAGCGAGCAAGCCGCCAAAGCGGCCCGACGCTCGGGCCCGCGCGCTGCGCATGCGGCCCAGCCCAACTATGGCTGCGGCGCGAGCCGTCGGATCGGAAGAGGAGGCGATCGGACGGCCAGGGTGAAAAACAACACGGCATAAAACGCCGAAACCCTAGCCGACCGGTCACTGTGCTCACTCCTCTCCTTCTCCCTCGCCTCACTTTCTCTCCGCCGCAGCCGACACCGCAACGCACGAGGGCGCCGGAGCACGCGTGCAAGGCATCGCGTGCGGCACCGTCGAGCATCTCCGCCGTGGTGCCCTTAGGCGCGCACCTCGCACGCAGATCTGAGGCGTGACGACGGCGACCCGGAGCGGGCCGGCGGCGATCCGGCGACGAGCATGCGGCCAACTGATGCCGCACGGCGGGTGCACTCCCGGCGAGGCGCGCGTAGATCTGAGAGGCGCGCGCGCCACCTCGTGGGCGCTGGCGACGTCCATGCACGGCAACGGCGACAACGGCGAGGAGTCGTGCGTGTGCCGGGCTACCGCACGGCGAATCTGATGCCGCGCAGGTCGGTCCTTATGCCGGCGAGGCACACGCACAGCGAGCTTATGCCGTGGGCCCTCGTCGGCGACCGGAGCGAAAGAAGGGCGCCGCCGTCCGCATGCCTGAACTGAGGTGCGGCGGGATCGACCGCGACTGAGAGGTAAGTGCCTCTGAACTTAGGGTTGGGGTTAGGGTTCATGCGTGTGTGAGACGATCAACCCTAGAGCCCAGATTAACTTAGCTTAATTTAGCCTAAGGTTCTTATTGTGCTGACTAAACATAAGTAAAACTGAAGCTAATTAAACTAAAACATGACTAATTACTTACTGTGCAATCATTAATCTAACTAAAACTTAATCATGAATCAAAGGTCTTAGTACGCAGGACTAAATAAGAACTAAAACTTGACTAATCTTGACTGAAAACTTAAACAGAACAATAAAAATGATGCATCTAGATACGATAACTTGACTAACTGAACTGAATTGAGCACTTAATCTTAATAACAGTTCTACTAGAGCATCGAAAAACCGGACTGAAACTGAACTAAAACAAGATAATTCACCTCTGATTGCATCACTAGATCATTAAACTGAACTAAAACTGATTAGATCTAGTGCTAACCACGACTAAGGGATCTAAAACGACTAGTTTTAGGTGTCTGATACCAATTGTTAGAACTAATATATCATAGACTTAAAGGATTAACTAGTCAGGAATTAGATCACACCTAGGAACTTAATCTGAACACTGAAGAAGACTCACCTGCACTTAGATTCGCCATGAAAAAGATCTGCAGTGGATGCAGATCAAGTAGATAATGACGAACTCGGTGTAGATGCAGTAGAGGTAGAAGAACAGCAGCAGGTCGATGTAGAACAGGGACATCGGCTTCTGAACCTTCCAGCACCTTAGGGATCGGTAGAATTAGGGTTAGAGTAAACTCTAGGCTTAATTTCGTAAATTAATCACGGATTAGGGTTAACCAAGGGTTTCCCCTCATATTTATAAGTACTGTAGGCGTGGGGCCGGGCCCAAAACGTGGGCTGAGGTTTGCCTCCCAATCAAGACAACTAACAGGGGCGAGTTAGGCTTAAGGTGGGCCTTTCGGTCTAATTAGGTATTGACTGAGGTCAATTCCAACAACTCAAACTGGATGTTGCGGTACTTCTCGTGATCCGGCTTGATGGTGTCCGGCTTGACGGCGCAGCAAGCGTGGAGCAGTTTGATGTTGCAGTGCTGGTCCTCACAGATTTAGGGGAAGTACCTGCCGCTTTTGATGGGCTCCTTGCAGCCATCGCACGTTCCCTCCTGCATCATCTGAGCCAGTACCACCAGATGGAGCACGTGGCGCCCGTTGTGGGCGGGGTGGCCGGAGATTGTCGGGGGAAGAGTGTCGCCGGTGATCGACATGGCTGGTGGATTATGTTTTATTTCTTCCTACGTTGGGTGCTTGTGAAGCTGTTGAAGACTAGACAATGGATTTGTATATATAGAATTTCGGTCTTCAGGCTTTGGGACAGACGGAAGCACCGCGTTTCAGCATTTGGTATTCTCTACAACAGAAATTTATGAAATTTACTAAACCTAACCAGACGTACATATGAATACATAGTGTTGCACCACACAGGTTGTAACATTAACCAAAACGTTGACTTGACTATACTGACTAATAACCTCCGCGGTTGCTCTGTTCTCTTCCAAAGATATGGAGCACTTTGGACGGTTATTGTTTGCATTCCACTCTCGAAATCCATCCGTATCTTCTTACAGTAACTTCGATTCCAATGTACGGAGACGGAGATCAGGTACCGTGGCTAGCACAACTGACAGAGTAAAAAACCTGTATGTTATCTAGAAGCATTGTGCGTCCGACTTTCTAATTTCTTGTAACATGGTTTTTTTCGAAATATGGTTTCTTGTAACATTGGTAAGCCTAATAGTTTACCTAGATTGCAGCATCAGTAATATTTTTTTTTTTTTTAAAAAAGACGACTAGCCAGTCCATACGACTGGATCAACTGTGTGTAGCCCAAACCCAGAAGTTGCTTCGCACTAAAATGAAGCGGTTGGGAACTAATTGACGCGGTTCCGGTAGTTACCAACTAATCGCGGGCAATTGGACCTGTTGCTCCTGGATAAGTTTACGAAGCCATGATCTCTGTAGTGGTTTGTTGGCGGTTGTGTTCATAGCCAAATTTGATAAAATTAAGAGCTTGCACTCGTTTACATTATTTAATGATAAAATTTGCTAAGTATCTAATTCAAAACCACTCTCGATCTCAATTTTTGTTTTCTTCTCTCTTTTTTTTTGCCATGAACCATTTTTGTTTTCTTGACGCTGCACAAAGCAACAAAAAACAATAAGAAAAGCAAACGGTGGGTGTGATTGACTTATAAATTAACTAAATTTTTCCTTAATGTGATTAGTATGTAATATGCTACTTCATCAAATCTCCCAGCTGTTGGTTAAGGTCCCGTCGTTGTCGGTTGCCACCAGCTTTAGCTTCAGCTTGTGCTCCGGCGGCTGTCGAATGTGCGTGTCGTCATGGCTCGCTGATCCTTCTTACACTTCGTTGTGTTCATAGGCCCGAATTTTCAGAGTCAACTCAGACGACGCGCTTCCCTTGTTGCCGAGAACTGGGCGGTATATTCTCGCATTTCCTTTGGCTCCAAAGGTACGGAGAAGTTTCGCTGCAGTTCCTGTAATTTGCCAAGCAGCTAGCATCCAAATTGCAATATTATTAAGGGAAAGTCTCGTCTAACACTCAATATACTACAAAGATCTGTTGCGCGTACCTTGTTGGCGCAAGCTTCTGATTTGTTAGCACAAGGAATGGAGCTCTTGTTGGATCAGTATCGGTAGTTGCCTTCTCAGAGCTTGCGGTTGCACAGATAGATGTTACCCCAGGAAGATTTGGTGACCGTGCTAATTAGAGTCTAAGGAGTCTAGAAGTAAGTTATGCTAACACGCTGTTGCATCTTCCATGGAAAAAAAAAGTGGCATGACGAAGTTCACGTACGCACGCCACTTTGCCAGACCGTCCGATCGAGGTACTTTCCCAGAAATTAACGCCGTGTGCCATATATCATATATGGTTGCTGTCCAACAACCAGAAGACCTAATAAGTTGCACTTCACTTGATTAACAGAGCGTGTTGTTCTTGCAAGCAACAAGACGTTTTTTGTTTGCATCGCGACAGAGGTATCATATTATGGGATACTATAAGGAGCAACGTGCATTTCCATTGCGCTTAGTCAACACAACACCATATTTACTAAGAGAATTTTAATTCATATATATCACCTATATACATTCTTTTGTAATCTTGGTCAGATGTTGTCAGTGACATGGACTTGCCAACCATCTTAGATGATTGTTTCTGCCACGATTTATATTATGTATGACACGGACTTCAGAATGATATTTCCGTTCTGCTTCTACGAATAAAGCTCAAGGCTCGCAAGCTACTCGCTCGATCGGCTTGACTTAAAACGAGCCAAACTCGAGATCCTGGTTCCCCAACGTCGTGTGCAATCTATGGTTTTTGCACAACAACCAGAATACGCGCGGATATCTCTGTGCAATGGAAGTGCACGTTGCTCCTTATAGTATCCCATAATATGATATCTCTGTCGCGATTCAAACCAGAATACACGATCTTAGTTAGGATCCGACTAATTAGGTAATTATTTCCTTGTCCGTTTTCTAGGAATGGAACTGCCTTGTTCGTTTTTTTTTTTTTCACGAGGCGATTCGATCTGGTGAGCTCGAGCTTGAGGCAATAGGGTCGCTCCAGCCAGGCTCGTTGACAGCCCTACCTCTAGAAACAAAGAACAAGAACAAGGGTAATATATTATACGTATGTGTCTATTCACATGAATGTTGTAGTTAGTATGTGTCTATTCACATGAATGGTGCTCACTCGGCATATGCGCTGCTTTGCGCCCTCCTCATGGGCGCCGGCACCCAACATGACGCTTGCTTCCAAATGCATGGAGGAATCAACCGGAGGAAGAAATCAAGGGGAACCACACCAGACTGAGGTTTCGAAGCCTAAACACAGTTGCCGGGATAAGATTACTAGGTTTGGGAGTTGAATTAATCGATGTTATCCCGGCGAGCCGGCGTGGAGATGACGATCGAGTTCGAAGACGAAAGGTGCTGCCGGCACTGCTTACTGGGCCGAACGTGGACCAGGAAAGGCCCATAAAATTGAGTACCCGAGCCTTTGTTCTATTGGAGCAATTAATCATCGTTAAAGGTCTCTCTCAAAAAAAATTAATCATCGTTAAAGATGAGATGAATTGTCACACCCGATTTTTATATACATAAATCGAATGGATTCTACATTTATGTCAGGATCTATTTTATTATACATGTGGCGACATCATTGTGATACATAATTTTATAACGAATAAAACAACATAAATAAAACCAACCAAAGTAAACACGTCAGCATAAGAAGAAACTCCAGGGCGCTCCACAGGCAATCGACTGGCGGCAACACGACCTTCACTACACCAGCTTCAATGTAGTCCTTTGCTTCCTCACCGAGCAACATTTAATATATAGAGAAGCAAGCGTATAAGTACATATCGTACTCAGCAAGTTGGGAAAAGTATGACATACAAGGCTAAATCAAGAAAGGTTTAACTGAAAGTCTGCATCTATGCAATCCTAATAATATAAACTCCTATATCATAAAAACATCGTATTTACTAGGTGTAATGACAACTCCCACAACAACCCAGACAAGCTCATCGGATCCCATCCGACTACCAAACTCACCAGGTTCCCACCACCTGGCTACCAACTCATCGGGTTCCCACCACCCGACTACTAAACAACTCAAACCAACTAATCATGACCGTGAGCACGGCTGTCAAGACAGTTTTACACTTTGCAGAGGTTGCATCACTTTACCCACAAGTCGTGATTTTGTCATCCGTCGGTTGACTAAAACCTCCATTTTGCCAAATCCACACTTCCTTAGATATGCGGTCAGGAGATCACTACGAGACCTTTACAAAGCGTCTCCTACCCTGTAAGGAACCGCTAGGATTCGCTATAACGGACAAATCCATTTTACCTTGCCGGCCATAGCCCCCATTTGCGCCACTCTATCAACCGGATGGTGCCACAGAAATAGAAAAACATCTAGTTAATTAGCCAAGTTGTCCCATTACCTGTCTTGTGATAGCGCGGTTATGCTAGGTTACTAAGTCCATGAACCGATCCTTAGAATCTAAGCAGACACAAGCACAAACCAAAGTCTCGTACACAACGGCACCATACCAAACCAACCATCCTGCTTAGATTCCCTATAAAACATCATATTGCTAACCATTATCAACCCAATTAAGTTGCATATATCATTAGTCAAAATTAAGGACACTTCCCATCCCAAACATCAGCAAGGCTAAACATGAATCTACCCATGATAGACGTTGCCTAACAGGCGACAAGGAATAATAAGGAACAAGGTAAAGACACTAGGATTCAATTTAAACGCAATGCAATCAAGGAATGTACTACAACTAATACTAAATAGGAGCAAGATGTTCAAGAACACTTGCCTGTATATATAATGCTGCTCAGTGATCTTCTCTTGCTCTTCATGTTCACGTACCGCCTCTCCACGTCATCATCGATTCCAAAAAGCTACCGATAAAAGAAAAGGCACAAACAAATAAATACAGTACACCAAATACAATAAACATGTCATAAAAACACTAAGGTTGGATAGATTACAAGGAGACAAATATTTAGGCACAAGAATCGCCTAAATTGGAGTTGCCAGTAAAAAGATGTGATTGTTTTAGTGTTTCAGGGGCTAAATGGTGAGTAAAGTTAGTTTTCAAGGGCTCATATGTAAGATTCAGAGACTGAAATGAACTGTGGGTTAAATTACCGTAAAGATCAAAGGCCAAAGTGCAAAGATGTGGTTTCTGGGAATTTCTAGATTTATTTTCATGAAGGAAATCACATGGACTAGGTCTACAGACCAGTGGACCGCTGGTTGGGGACTTGGTCTACGGTCCATGGTGGACCAGAGTGGTTGCCGGACGGCAAAGCGGACGGCGGCGCATGGCCGGACCATCATCGGAGCTACGCGATCTCGAGCTGCGAGGATCAATTCGCGACACAAGTTGGACCGGGAGAAAGAGGAAGCGGGGATTCTCACCACGGCGTCAGAATCATATTGCGAGGAAGGCTGGGAGGTTGCGTGCGACGGCGAGTAGCGGCGGCGGTCGACGGAGCTCGTCGGGACGCGGGATCCGGGGCTCCTTCTCGATGAGAATCACGGTGGGAGGGGCGGCTCATCGTCACGGACCTCGGCATTGCGTCGGGAGAGGCCGTGGAGGCTCAGAGCAGTGGGGCGGCGAGCTTGTTCGTCAACAACAATGGCGGTGGTGGCGGCGGCGCATCGCGACGATGGATGGCGGGGTCGCGTGAGGCTGCGGAGTTGGGGAAAAGGCGGCACAGGTTCGTGGGGTCCACCTTTTATAGGCGCAGAGCCCTAGGGCGGCGCGGCACACACGCCAAGGAGGCGGCGGCGGCGGCGTACGACATGGTGGTTAGGGCTTGGCGGTGGGGATGACAGCTGGGTCCCGCGTGTCATTTGGTTGAGAGGGAGAGTAGCTGGGCTGGTGCGATTGTTGGGCTTGCTGGGCCGGAGAGAGGAGGAAAAACCAGCCCAGGCGGAAATAAAAGAAAGAAAAAGGAAAAGGAGGAGATGGGCCAAGGGAAATTTGGCCGCTGGAGTTTTATCAATTTCGAATGAATTGGAATAAGAGGGAAAATTTCGAATGACTGACTGCTGTATGGGTCGCATGCATGCATGGCGACAGCCACGTGCAGCTTGCGAATTTTCTGTTCGTGATGGACCTCCACTAAAATGGTATGCGTTAATTTGAGCTTCAAACAAAGCTTGCATTCGGTTGCATCGTCTGTGTTTGCATATATTGTATATATTATAGTATACCCTTTTCATTCTTCAAAGAAACAATGTATTTGTTTAGTTCTGCCATATGCCGCACGCAAGTAAGGCTAATACTCTTTGTTCCATGAATTTATTGCTTCATATATATCACGTCCACAAATTACAATACCAGAACTTCGACAGAGAGAAAAGAAAAAGAAAAGAAGACCACTATTGGTAAGGACTCAAACATATTCCCCGACTAGACCACATGTCACGCCTCAGCCACATCGTGCTCACATTAACATTGATGAGCAAACAACAAGAACACCTGAAAATCACTTATACTCCAACAAAAATGACCATAACTGGCATGCATGCAGCTACTACACACAACGACACATTCGACACCAACACATACACATGCAGGGTAGAGGTTTCACATAATAATGCATTTGGGGCAGCAAGCTACCCCCGTTGCGATGCTGCGGTGGTGTGCGGCTACCCTCACCGTCGTTTGCATTTCTGATAGCGTTCGTGTTCCTTTGTTTCCCCTGTGCAATGCTGCGGCGACCCTTCCCCACCGTAGATGGCACATCTCCTGTCGGTGGTTCCTGCTGGATGGCTGGGTGTCCGAGGTTGGCACTCGAGACATCATCTGTCACCCGCGCGGAATTGGGGTCTGTTCAGACATGGCTGATCAATTTTGTTTCTTTGTTTCTGATGTGCTTAGAAGCTATGAAGGCTACACAAACAATTTCATATTTATAGGAGTTCGCTCAGCCTACGGGTATTCACGACGGAGACAACGCGGTGTTTGCTAGTCTCAAGGTTGATCGCTATTTTCGGTTGAACTTGCTGTATGGTTGTAACATTAAGGAAACCAAAGACTTGACTACTGCTGACTAGCCTCCGCAGTTGCTCTGAGCTCTACTAAAGATGGAGCAGTTAGGACAGTAGTTGTTGGCCCGCTGCCGGTAGTTGCCTGCACTGCCATGCAGATGCCTGCAGATTTCTACCCGAGAACTTGACCTCAATAAATAAATAAATAACGACAAGTTTGATCACTTCCTTCCCGGAGCACTAAACCTTGCTGATTTACCTCCCATCCAAACTTCGATGCGGCGTACTGATAATCCATCTTACACTAACCTTCTTTTGATTTGCATTAGGTAAACATAATAATGCACAAATTAGATCCTCCAGAAATGCAATTTATTTTGCAAGCCGCCAAGCATTAAAATTTCCTAGCCACGTTATACGATAACAGCTGACAATTAAATATAGAGAACTTGCATATCAAATCTTAAAATTCCACAATTTGATGTTGATTTATGGGGCCACAAGCGAAGCTTACCGGCCACCAAAACTTCGAGAAAAAGTATATAATATATATATATACAAATGGCACAAACACACCTTCCTTTTGTGAGTGGGGCATGAATGCATGCATTTTCCTTGATTTCGTGGTTCTCAAAAGCTAATGAGTTTTTGGTCAGAAATCAAGGGTAGGGATTATTTTGTCAGAACCGCTCACATCTTAATAATTCTTTATCTTGTCATATTAACCCTCTGTTAATATGACATCCTAGCTCTAAATTCCGGCAAAAATCCCAACCGTTACTCCCCACTCTTATCTATTTATGTAATGTTTATTTGTTTGCTTGCTTTGTGTGATTTATTTACAGGAAGTAACTATAAATCATTGTATGCTAGTTATGCCCAGTTATTACTTATCCGATGATTATTGATTGATCCTGTTATTCCCTTGTTAGCCCTAGGATATTCCGTCCGTGTATTATTATTATGCTTAGTTGGATTACCTTGACTAGATGAATGCTTAGGGCTGTGTATCACTATAGTTATTTATACGCTCACATACTAGTTTTGCAAAAGTGTAAAATGATGCCTTGGTGTTGTGTGTGCGAGTGTGGGTTGGGAAATGGGATCATGAGAACTAAAGAACAACTATGTTTAATCTGAGAGCTGGGGCAGAAAATGAGTATGACAGAGAGTAAGTGCAACACATATGGTTGGCTTACTGTGGAGATACTGCCTTGGCTCGATTAAGGTCCGGTTGTGATGACATCCCACCTAGCATTTTGCCCGTACAACCACCCCACCCTGTATGAGGCAGGGCTAGCCTAAATCCCGCAAGCTAGTACGGTGATCGTCAGGTGGGCAGAGTGCATCGGGAGGCCATGGAGCAGGCGCAACTGGTGCATATTTGGCAGCCCGGTTTGTAACACCCTGTATTTAAGTCAATACCAAAAATCACTACAAATTAAAAAATTTTCTTAATTAACTAAAACCTGCTACAAATACTTGGCTAAGTATTCCAATTCACGAATTTCTGAAAAGAGTTTAAACTAAATATGCACAAATTGTCATTCGCATTTTGTCAAGCTTCTGTGTTTTTCTCTTTTGAATTTGAACATTCGTTCAAATTCAAATACGTTTGAACCTTTCCAAAAATTCCTAAGCATAAACCAGGTCTATGTTTAAAACTAAACCTTTATCTAACTTTGACCTCAGTCCAAATCTTCAAATCTCTTCCAAACTAAAAGTTCAAATCTTTTCTTGAGCTAATTCCTCCTCGGGCCGTTTCTGACCAGCCCCCGGCCTGCTTTCCCCCTTTCCGGCCTGATTTGGACCTGCTCCGTGCTGCCCGCTGCAGTTGGGCCGAACCAGCCCAACTGCCCGCGCCCTGCCGCGACGTCGAAGGTGTCCATGGGGCGGGCGTCTTCCTTCTCCCGCTGGCGGGTGGGCCCGTCTGGCCCGGCGCCTCCGCCCCGCTCCTTTAGTCGCCTTCCTCTTGACGCCGGGTGCGCGCCGACGTACGCCATGGCCCCGCCATTGCGCTACATCTCTGCTTCCCCGCCTTCCCTCTCTGGTGGCGCCGCATCTCGCTCTCGCGTGCGCCGCACCATCATCACCCCCGCTGCGTTGCCCTCCTCGTGCACGCACCGCTCGCCTTCATTGCGCCGCAGACTAGGCTGCAGCCTGCCCTAGCCCCCGGCTCCACCGTCTCGCTCCTCCTTCAAATCGATACGCAACTCATCGAGCTCCCCGATCCGCGCATTCACTTGGCTTCCCCACTCCCTTTCCCCTCGCGCGGCTCTCCAAATCCCAAAGGATTTGGGGATTTTCCCCCATCGTCCTCCTCTCCGGCTGCCGGTGCTGCTCGCCTCATTCCGGCCTCAGGTGAGCCCATCATCCTCCATCTCCTTGTCGGTGAGCTCGGCCTGCGCACCCCTAAATCCGTGGTCACCTCGTCCATCGCAGCTGTCTGTGCTCGCCACCGCCGCCGTCATCGTCCCCGCCTCTCCGATGCCTCCCGGTCAACGACACCATCTCGGTGAGCTCCGCGGCCTCCCTCCGATCCTCCTGGCTGCCGGTACGCTTGCTCCGTGCTCGTGCGTGTGCGTCGACACGCACGGCCTCGCGCCGCTGTCGCCATGGCCGTCCGCACTGCGGTACCTCTGCCTCGCGTGTGCGTCTGCCCGCGTGCCCTTGCTCGGCGCCTGTCCCGCGCCGCCGCGAACCCCCACTCCTTGCCGCACTTCACGCTCGCCGCGCATCCCGTGCTCGCACGCGTATCCACACCGAACCGCTCCGCCCCGTTTCGCCACAGGCGCTCGCCTGCTGCTCGCGTCTCCGCTCCGCTCCGCCTTTCTGCCCCGCCACGCCGCGGTGCTGTCTGCGTCGCCCGTGTCCGCGCCGCGCGACCGTGCGTGTTCCTGCTCCGCGTGTCTCGCCCCTGCGCCGCAGCTCGCGCCTTCGTGGCCACGCTCGGCTGCGCTTGCGCCGTCCTCCGAGCCCCGCGTCTTCGCATCCGCATCCGCTCGCCGCGTCTGCCGCAGTTGCTCCGCGCGCATCATCGCGTCCACCGCCGCCTAGGGCTAGCGCGCCGCCTTGCTCGCCGGCTAGCCGCCGCCGGCCTTGCCGCTCTGACTGCTGCCGTCGCGGGCTTGCCCCCGTAGCTGCCGGGCTGCCGCCGCGCGCACTTTAGCCGATCGGCTGCGCGCCGGCCGTGGAGCCGCCGCCGGGATAAATCCCCCGGCGCGTTTCTGTGCAGCCGACGTGGAGCTGACGTGGCGCCTGCTGACCCGGTCAGCATGCCCCGTCAGCCAGGCGCTCGGTGGGCTGCGCGACCACGTCTGGGCTGACAAATTGGGCCCATTTGGGCCGTGATTCGTTTGATTGGCCTTTTCTTTTTCCAGCGAATCATACTTTTCGTAATTTTGTTGATGGGCCGTTTCCTAACCTGCGCCCACTTAACCTAGAAGTTTTGGCCCAGGTTAAACAGTAACTTTCCCTTTTCCCTTTTTCTAAAAATCAGAAATATAATTAAAGGTTTTATAAAATCTAGAAAATGCCTAAGTAATTGTTTTAATTTCTGAAATACATGTAGATAATTTTAGATAATGTAACTAATTTCCTTTCTATTTTTAATTTTACATCATTAATTAATTCCTAAAAATACTAATTAATTTGTTAAGCCTTTTAAATAATGCTAACTAATTGTTTTAAATAAAAGAAATTCACATAATAATTTGTACAGTTAAATTAAATGCTTTTCTATTTTTGATAATTCTAATTAATGATTTAGGTCATTAATTAAATTCTAAAAATACTAATTTAATTTGTTTAGGCCTTTTGATAATCCTAATTAATTCTATAAAATGCTAATTAATTGTTTAAAGCCCTAAAATATATCCAGACGTGCTAACATTCCTTGAATAAATAGTCTTGTCATAGATTATTTCAGGAATACTCTATCTTGATCTGTTTTGGGAATTCGCCTTCCCGAGACCCTTCTGTTGTCCGTAACTTGTATGTTACGTTTTCGATATCAGCGATTATTCCGCCGACATCTGTCGAAACTCCTGCTCTGTCCGTGAAAGCCTCTCTGTTTACTTGAATTGCTTGTTTGCTGCTCCTGTGTTTCTTGGTTAGTTGTTCCTTAAGGATTTTCTAGAAAAGTATTTAATTCTTAGAAAAGTCTTTATTCCATTTATAAAATGATTTATGCTTTCGTAAAATCTTAGAAAATCCTTTATCAGTTTATAAAACCCCATTTATCCTTTCTAAAATGATTTACTTCTTTAACCTTTAGTTTATAAAACTAATTAGGTTATTTAAATAAATACTTTGTTATTTATTTAAATACATAAACCCATTTTGGTTATTGGGATAAACAATCCCATTGTTTATCTGATAACCTAACATCCCTAGTCCCTTATTAAAAATCTTTAGATATTTTATTTAAGAACCCTTTTATTTATTGTAAACCAATAAATAAATATTAGTCCCTTAATGACCCTCATTTACTTATGAAAGTTTACCAATAAATGCTTTTATAGCCTGTTAAACTCTGGAGATCCATTTTAGCTGTTTAATTAAACTCAAAACCATGTTTCTTTTCTTAATACCCTTTTTTTTGTCTTTCGCTATTTAAATAAATAATTCTATTATTTATTTAAATACCAGAAAACCACCTTCACTTATAAAACCCTTTTGATCGACCAAACTGTTAAACTTGTTATTCAATTATGCAATTGAATAACCCAGCCGGTGAGTATTCCAGGAGTACTCCCCTCTTTCGTTTCTCGGAAGTCACCCTTCCGAAAGACATCCTAAGCCTGTCTTCACTCCTTTGATCTCCAAAACCGGTGATGTCAATCACCGAAGCTGCCCTAACTCCTTGTTTCCTCTGCTTATACCGTTTGGTTGGCTTTTATTGTTCTTTTGGCGTTCATCTGCTTCTTATTAGTGTTGCTTCGCTTAGCTTTCTCTTAGCTTCGTCTTCCCGTGTTTAGAAGAAGCAGCCGCCGGAGCCGGACCAGTGGATCCAGGACGTGAAGGTCCAAGGGACCCGTGAAGTGAAGCCTCGAAGGCCCGGAGTCCGAGGAGTTGAGTTCGATCAAGAAGGAAATGAAAGCTTGGATTAAGGCAAGCTAGTTCATATTGCTCCTATGATTGCACAACTAAAATGGCCAACTAAAACATGACCAACATACATGCTATTTATCGCTATCTTACTTTCTGTTTAGTTATGTCCTATCCCGTATATCGCCTCACTATGCCACCCTATCTACACACCATAATAGCGCTAGTTCTTCCACATTATTTATAATGCAATCTCTGCTACTAGTATGCTTAGGACTGGATCCAGCTGCACTCTTCGGAGATGCCGGGTGTCTCATTTCTATGAGCATCCACGTATCACTTTATACATATCATGAAATACTTGGTGAATGATGGATCTATGTGCTATGTGAGATATGGGATGTGGGATACTAGGTGGTGTGAGTGTGTTAAAACCGTGGAGTTAAGTCCTACATGGAAAACCCTTTTTGTGTGTCTGCGGTGGGCCGGGCGAACATCTGTTGGTCGCTTGTTAAATGTTTTGCGCACCTTTGTGGTGGCATTAGTCTGGAGAAGCCCGCCGTAGCAATTAAGTACCGGTTCTCGTGCCGTCATGATCAGCAACACTCGTACTACCACATGTCCTGGGTTTTATGGCGAAGGGCTTGGCTGCATGCCGCATCCGACCACCTCATGATCATGTGACGGGCAGGGGCAACGTAGATGACGCCAATGAGAGGTAGGTGCTCTGTGCTATGTTCGGCATCACCAGGCCCAGCTCAATAATGGGACCATTGGTAGTTGACGTGGCGGGGTCTGGGAGGGTTGGAGCCGGTTAATGAGCCTCGTTGCACCACTCCAGCTCCCCGTACAGGACTGGAGGGGAGCGCATCGTGTGGGTAAAGTTGTGCACCCCTGCAGGGTTAAATCTATTGCAATAGCTGCGTCCTCGGTTATGGACACGCGAAGTCATGGTCACACTTGATGAGATTCTATGTGTGTTGCTAGGTGGGAAAGATCTGGGTGGTCTGTGCTATGTGATAATCCGACAGTGTGGATCGAAGACTGCCGGGCTTGGTGCTGCAGTATAAAATATGGGAACTGGCGGGATGGATTACATCTCCCCCAGGGCCAAACAACCCCAATATTAAAACCTGATGTTTTATCAAATGCTTCATAGGTTACTATCATGTGTTAATCACACTGTGTTGCATAAATCTGGCTTTCGTGCTAAACTATCGCCTTATGGCCCTATCCTTGGTTATACCCCTATGCATCTATACAACTATAGTGCTAGGATTTGCTGAGTACCTTCCGTACTCATTCTTGCTGCTTTCAGAAGGAGAGCCGGAGAACAGCTTCACCGTTGATGGAGTTGAAGACTAGGAGGTCATGGTTGCCGTCCGCCCTCATGCTGCCTATAGGCAATGGGTTGCACCTCTTCTCGCTTCCGCTGTAGAGTTCTGCTTGGCTGGTCTGGATGCTGCGCATCCCGTGTTGTAAGACCCTTCTAATGTCGTAAGTGGCATTATTTGTATTCGTTTGTATAACAATGTTATCAATTCTGTTATGAATGTGCGTGTCAGCTACTGATCCAAGGAATGATGCTGAGGCACATGGGTACCCAGAAATGGGGATCTTACACGGTTGTAGACTTAGGTCGTAAACCCCTGATAGCTCCTGAGGCGATTGTTGGTATGATGTTGTGATGGGTAATGGTTACGTGAGTTTAACTCATCAGGTGGGTAATGTGGTAAACATAGACCCGGGTACCTTACGATAGGCCTAGTCAGGGAAACAGAGTAGCCAGCCTATCTAGAAGATGGAGCCTACTCGGACTACGACTTGGAGATAGACACGACATAGATTACTTGGAATACACACAATGTACAATTTGTAGAACAAGAAAAGCTCTAGTAGTAGTCGGAATGACGACATCAAAAGATTCATGGTTTAGAAATTTACCATTGAACTGCAATGGTACATATATGTACCATCGAAAGATGCAAAAGTTTAGAAATCTACCATTCTGTTAAGATTTGATGGGTTTTCAAAAATTGTTTCAACGATTGGAGTGGGTGAAACGACCATTTTACTCCCTTTGTTATTTCTCGATGTCCCACCGCCGCCTCCCCTACTGCTCCTCCGCCCCCGCTGCCCTTGCTGTTTCTCCCACCGACGACCCGATCCCACTGAGACGACAACCTCTTCCCGACGCTTATTTCCAAGCACCCCGCAGACCATGGTTTGTACAGCTTGCCTGCTTACCTGCAAACACGACGAATCAAACTGCAGCAACAGAACGACATCAGGAGCTCGAAGACCCAAAACGAGGATTCTGGAATTGTTTCAGTAGATTGAAATTCGGAAGAGATGTTACGCTGAAAGGATGACGCAAACGATTGTAACTTGCAAGCAACAGAACCATTTGGATGCACATACGGAGGTCGGGATGCCGGTGAAGATTAAAGAAGTACAGGACGTTTGTAATCGTGCCTAAATTGGACATTCATATGCTCGAAGATGTAGCCAATATGCGGCTCAAATGGAGCCGAATCTCGTGCGCAAACCCGCCGCCCTCACCCGCCCACGGCGGCAGCTCTTCGGCGCTAGGCCAGGACCATGCGGGCACCTGCTCATCCGCCTCGCCCGGCGAGCCGCCGGAGCCAAGACCTCGGCGCGGCGAGCAGGAGCAAGCCCAGTACGTGAAGGACTGCCTGGGGACGGGGAGGACCTCCACGCTAGGAGAGGAGGCGCCATGGGTGCCGCGGCCGCCGGGTCTGCCTGAGGACGGGAAGGACCCTGTTGCTCGACGCCGGAGACAAGGAAGACAAGTAGAACACAGGTAAAACTGAGAGGGTAAAAATGTCTAAAGAAACGGCGTGAAGTCTAATTTGTAACAGAATGGTAAATTTCTAAACTTTTGAATCTTTCGATGATACATATATGCAATGTTTTCTTAGACGGTAAACGGTAGACAGTCGGTTGACCATCGTTTAGTGTTTAATCTGTTTAAACGACCGTTTAAACGGGGCAAAACTGTGATTAAACAGGCTAAACGGCGTTTAAACGGGCTAAACGGCATAGACGGCGGCCACCTGTCTAGCGTTTAGACGCCGTTTGAACGGAGTTTAATTCCGTTTAGGAAAACAAGGCATATATGTACCATTGCAGTTCGATGGTAAATTTCTAAACCGTCAATCTTTCGATGTTGTCAATCTAATTTTCCCTATAAAATAACATAAAATTTGATTTCTCATATTGATTCATGTATATGACATACAAATTTAGGTACTACTAATTATTGGTGAAACATGAACTATATGTATATAATGAAAACTTATGTCAGGGGTACTATGGACACTGGCCTCTTTCATCGATAATGTTGCACGTGAAGCTGCAGAAGAAGCCGCAGAAGAAGCCGATATACCAAACGATTTCAGACACAGCCACAACCGGAGTCGACACATCTATTTTTTAGAGAAGCCACAGCTACAGCCGGAACCGACACAGTCAAAGCCTAAACAAACAAGTGGATAGCCCTAGCCTATCAGGTCCAACCAGTCCAAATATTATCTCCACTGCGGGCCCTGCCCGTCAGTCTCTCTCTCTCACCCACCCCTACCTCCGTCCTGTGCACGCACGCACCTAGCGCCGACGCCGCTGTCGCACAAAGCCGAGTGCCCGATGCCAACCGCACCATGCTAACGCTCTGCACCCGGCCTAATTCCGCAGCCCCGCCTTTAGTTCCCATCGCCGCGCCGTCCCATCGCTGCGCCCCGCGCGACCCTCTACTGCACGCCGCATCGCCCACCCCTCGATCACCTCGCTGTGTCCTCCGAGCCGTCGCCTCGCTGCACTGCTGCCCCGTCTGTCCCGCTCGTCTGCAGCACGCACCTCGCTGCGCGACGTGACCCACACGCCTGCAAGTCGCCGCCTCGCAATATTGCATGCCGCGTGGTCGCACGCTGTCGCTGCCGCGCACTGTGCCCGACGCCACGTGGTAACGCCACATGGTAACTCGGAGCCGAGCCTCATCTGCTGCCTCCGCGCTGCTATAAGTAGCAAGCTCTCGCGCAAGCTCGTGCACTCACCCTCACCACCGAGTTCCAGCAGATCAACGGCACCGCCATCCACCCTTTGCGAAGCTCCTCCGACCCAGCCGAGCAGCTGGTGAGCTCCACGGTGTCTTCCTCCACCTCCCTGAGCCGCTCGCCCATCTTCTCCGAGCCTCAGCCGAGCCATCCCCAAGCTTTCGTCCCCATGGCCATGGCAGTCCGTGGCCTGGTTGCTGCAGTCGCCGCCGTCCCTTGCCGCCTGGGCAAATGGGTTCGCCATCCCATTCTGTCCTGAGGCAATGAGGTCCGGCGAGCCCTCTGTCAGCTGCTGCTCTGGCATCCTGCCGCTAGGGAAGCTTCGCCGCGAGCCCTGTCCCGAGCGCGGCTCGTCTTCTCCATTCCGTCCCGATCCTCTAAATGGGAGCACAGAGCTTCGCAGCAAGCTCAAATAAGAATAACAGTCCATTCCCATTAGCCGAAGAGCTCGCTAATGTTTATGTGTAAATATTAGACAGCAGTTGCAAATACTGAACCGACATATTTTTTATATTGCAAAAAATAATTACCATGACTTTTTTTTACACCACAAGTTTTTACAATTGTAAAAAGGACTAATAAAGATTGTTTCTTGTTGCAAAAACGGTATGACTGTTTCTTTACGCCATGAGTTTTTACAGTTACAAAAAGTCAACAATGACTGTTTCTTTGCTCCATCAATTTTTAGAGTTGCAAAAAAAACCAACAATGACTGTTTCTTCTCACCACGAGTTTTTACAACTGCAAAAGGGACAAATAATGACTGTTACTTCGTGTTACAAGTTTATGCATTTGCAAAAATGACTACCAACAACTGTTTCGTTACGTCACAAGTTTTACAGTTGCAAAAATGATCAAGAGTGACAATTTCTTTGCGCCACGATTTTTACAGTTACAAAAGCGTTCAGCAATGACTGTCTTTTTGCATCACAAGTTTTTATAGTTACAAAAAGGATCAACAATGACTGTTTCTTTATGCCACAAGTTTTTAGAGTTGCAAAAAGAACCACAATGATTGTTTCTTTGTACCACGAGTTTTACAGTTGTAAGAGGGACAAGTAAAGACTGTTTCTTCGCACTACGAGTTTATGCATTTGCAAAAATGACTACCAATGACTGTTTCTTTACGTCACAAGTTTTTACAGTTGTAAAAATGATCAACCTATGCGTCATGAGTTTTTACAGTTGCAAAACGGACAAGTAGCGATTGTTTCTTCGCGCTACGAGTTTATGACTTGCAAAAGGGACTAACAATGACCGTTTCTTCACGCCATGAGTTTTTACAGTTGTAAAAGGAACAAGTAATGATTGTTTCTTCGCGCTACAAGTTTATGTAGTTGCAAAAGTGACTATCAATGACTGTTTACGTCACGAGTTTATGCAGTTGCAAAAGGGACTAGCAAATGACCGTTTCTTTACGCCATGAGTTTTTGCAGTTACAAAAAAGGATTAACAGTGACTGTATTTTGTGCCACGGGTTTTTACAGTTGTAAAAAAGATAAGTAATAGCTGTTTCTTTACATCACGAGTTTATATAGTTGCAAAAAGTACAAACAACTGTTTCTTTGCGCCCTCGGTTACAATAAAACAAAATGTGAACACACACGTTACAACAGGGAACCTCAATTTCAGTAGCCAAATAGCAGTTCGTGGTCGTCTTCCACCTTGCTCATGGTTGCTCTTAACAATCAACCTACTCCTGATTTGCAAATCGAGAAATGCAAATAAATGGGTCTGACAAAACCAACCCGAACAGATGAGCTCATCTGTTGCCATTCAATTCGCTACCGAATTAACGAGAATTAGCAGCCTAGGACCAAAAATCGAATCAATCAGATGCAAATCGATTGCTTCCATACGAGAAAAAAAATCGAACTCACTGCTTCTGCATTTTCCCTGTTTTGGTCCCAACGGTTCCTCCCGACACCAAATGCGCTTTTTTTTGTTGGGAAAATTAGATTGACGACATCAAAAGATTGACGGTTTAGAAATTTACCATCGAACTGCAATGGTACATATATGTATCATCGAAAGATTCAAAAGATTCGAAATTTACCATTCTGTTACAAATTAGACTTCACGCCGTTTCTTTGTACATTTTTACCCTCTCAGTTTTACATGTGTTCTACTTGTCTTCCTTGTCTCCGGCGTCGAGCAACAGGGTCCTTCCCGTCCTCAGGCAGACCCGACGGCTGCGGCACCCATGGCGCCTCCTCTCCCAGCGTGGAGGTCCTTCCCGTCCCCAGGCAGTCCTTCACGTACTGGGCTTGCTCCTGCTCGCCGTGCCGAGGTCTTGGCCGTGGTGGCTCGCCGGGCGAGGCGGATGAGCAGGTGCCCGCATGGTCCTGGCCTAGCGCCGAAGAGCCGCCGCCATGGGCGGGTGAGGGCAGCGGGTTTGCGCACGAGATTCGGCTCCATTTGAGCCGCAGATTGGCACATGAATGTCCAATTTAGGCATGATTACAAATGTCCTGTACTTCTTTAATCTTCACGGGCATCCCGACCTCCGTATGTGCATCCAAATGGTTCTGTTGCTTGCAAGTTACAATCGTTTGCGTCATCCTTTCACCGGAACATCTCTTCCGAATTTTAGTCTACTGAAACAATTCCAGAATCCTCATTTTGGGTCTTCGAGCTCCTGATGTCGTTCTGTTGCTGCAGTTTGATTCGTCGTGTTTGCAGGTAAGCAGGCAAGCTGTACAAACCATGGTCTGCGGGGTGCTTGGAAATAAGTGTCGGGAAGAGGTTGTTGTCTCTGTGAGATCGGGTCGTCGGTGGGAGAAGCAGCAAGGGCAGCGGGGGCGGAGGAGCAGCAGGGGAGGCGGCGGTGGGACATCGAGAAATAACGAAGGGGGTAAAATGGTCGTTTCACCCACTCCAATCGTTGAAAAAATTTTGAAAACCCATCAATTCTTAACAGAATGGTAGATTTCTAAACTTTGGCATTTTTCGATTGTACATATATGTACCATTGCAGTTCAATGGTAAATTTCTAAACCGTGAATCTTTTGATGTCGTGATTCCAATTATCCCTATTTTATATACATGTGGGGCACACCAAGCACCGTGTCCTTTTCCATTCTTATCCACTCATCCTGCTCACTGTCTCCTCTCTGTTCTTCACTCTCGGTCTCTCTCCAATCCTCAACTCACCAGGTCCTCTCTTTCTCTAATCTACTTGGCTTGAGCAATCCGCAGACCAATCAGGAAGCCCAAGCTTCGTCTTTCGTTGCTCTCGTCTCCTGCACGCAAGCAAGCAGCAGCTCGCCGTGCAAGCAAGCAGCTCCAGCAGTGCGAGCATGCGCCTGTGCCGGCCATGGACGGGCCCAAGAAGGCCGCGACGCCGCGCTCGAGCCTCCTGCCCTGTGGCGTCGCCGTGATTCTTGTGACGGACTGCACTCTAATCTAATGAGCGATAGATTTGTAGGATAACAGAAATTGATTTTTAAGCATTTGGGCATTGATGCATGTACTTTCATCGGTGCTTGATTTTTTCGGTTCAGGCATCGACCGTGCAATGTGGTGGGCATCGATGGTTGGAAGAGAATATACTTTGAGGCATCGCTTAAAATGGTACATTGTGGACAGCCTAAAAGGAGAAGATGGGCTGATGGAGAAAAGAATTATGGGTTGGGCTGCAAGAGAGTAGTAGGCTGGAAAGCAAACTTGAAGGAACTCAAACGAAAAAAAATTGATAAATCAAAATGAGGGAAGAGATAAAGAAATTTGATTTTCGAAATTTGATTGATTAAATTTGTGATATGTGTTGGGATTTAAATTTGGATAAATTTCGGGATGTTACACACTTCCTCAAGGGTTGTCTCTAGGATGATTCTATCCAAACCAGCCTGCCCCGGTTTCTCCCTCATCACCCTGACGAAGACAGCGGGTTCTCCGCATCCAGCGGCATAGGAACGCACGGCATCATCGTTCGATACCCCTGGTGCTCCCAGCCTTATATTCAGGAACCGAGGTTGTAATGAGACAAGGCTTCCTCTGGTCCGTTTGAGCTCAGCTGCTGCATCTGGGGCATTTTCTCCCATTGCGTTGTCGTTGTCCCGTCTTGCCTCCTCCGAACCAATCATTTCCCGATCGGTCCGGGCCTTCTTGCTTACCTGCTCTGGTTCTTTCAAGACAGGGGGAACGTACTGAAATAGCTGCGGATGGTTTCGTCGTACCTTGTCAATCGGGGAGGCGGATTTCCGTCCTTCGCGTTGCTTCCGCTTCTTCATCGTGGGAGCTTCGTCCGTGGCCACCTTCCAAGGAACTTCCCCTTGGAAACCTCCGATGCAGATGTACTGGTTGAACATGGCTTTTGGATAGATCGCTTTTTTCGGACCATCTATCCTCAGAGAATATGCCAAGGAGTTTTCTTCCTCTTCCATCTTCTCCATAGGCTCGTGTTCATCAGATCGACAAGCTTCTTTAGCTCGACTTCCAGCAAACCTCTTCACCCTTGATCTCGGCGAGATCCTCGGCCCCCACAGTAGGTGCCAGCTGTCATAGTTTCCTGACGGTGGTATTACGCCTTTCCGGCGGCCCGAACCTGTATAAACTTATATCCTGCGTCACCATCGATCTCTCATCTCGCTGATCTACCCCTATTCTTATTTCTGTCGGGAAACTACAATAAACGTCACAACGACCTTCGCCACCATCGCGAGCTCCAGCCCCGTCACCACCCACGGCCATCCGCTGCTCCTCTAGCGGTAGTAGGAAGGAGCAGGCTGTGCATTGCCATCTTGTCAGAGAGCTCGTTGGTTGCTGCGTGAGGAAGATAGAGGAGTGTAGATCCAAAAATACTAGTGTCTGACATGTAGGATTAAAAAAAATGAGGGCCCAAAAGTGAGGGATATTTCTGAATTTTGAACATGGGGAGCTCTCAAAGACTGTTTGATGCCCTATTTTGAGGAACGTGCTCTTAATCCAAAATGTCTCGGTATTTAGCCTTGAATATAAAATAACACGATGAAATCCCAAGCCTGTAGTTTTTTGGCGGCGTTATCATCACACGACCGGCGGTGAATCCTCGGTGAGCCTCTGGAGCAGCATGTCATTCCACATATCGATGGGGCCCGGCAGGCACCAATGTAGGCAGTCGCTGGCGTTCACCCACCTCTTATCTTTGTGTGCACCGATGTGGCCGTCGGCTCGCAGCATCATGGCCTTGGTCACATAGAGCACCCCGAACCTCTTGCTCCCCGTCGTCTCCCTCGCCGCCCTAACCTCCTCATCCTGCGTGTTCCTCAGCTCCCACTCGATGCTCACCAGACTAATCTCCTCTTCCTTCAGTGGTCGCGTCCTGTTGCAGTAGCCGCCGCTGGACCATGAGCTGTGCTCGTGGTGTCCTGGCGTATAGGTGCGCAGAAACGTGACGAGATTGCTCTTGCAGTCCTTGCAGACGGCGATGGCCTGGAGCGCCGCCTTGACAACGCGACGGATGGCGTAGACGATGCCGAAGTCGGTGAGGTTGGCCTCACGGCAGTTGACGCAGCCGATGCGGTGGCCGTCCTCCCAGAGGTAGTTGACGCGGAAGAACCAGTTGCTGTAGCGTCCCGCCTCCCCGAGGCCGGGCCTACACACTTGGCAGCTCTCTAGGAATCAAGACTTCCCTCACAGACCAACATATGTCTTTTCTGCACACTTTGTCCTCACTCGTGCGCACCCGGGAACCACTTCCCGGTCGGTCACCCATCCTGAAATTGCTCCAGGCCAAGCACGCTTAACCTCAGAGTTCTTTCGAGATGAGCTTCCGGAAAAGAAGTTGCAACTTATTGGTATGAGTATTCTATCAATCCTATTAAGCCTTGGGCCAGGATGTCACATACTCACCCCCTTAGAAGGCCGACGCCCTCGTCGGTCAACCCCAATCCAGGAACGTCCCCTCTTGGCCACGTCCGTGCGTCCAGTGCCAGAGCATGTGCCATGCTGTGTGACCACTCTGGGCCCACACCATGCCAGAGCATGTGCCATGCTGTGTGACCACTCTGGGCCCACACCAGCCATACGCACCATGCCTGCGCAACTACGCCCACACGCGCCTGTGAAACCGCGAGGGTCGGCTCTGATACCACTGTAGCGTCCCGCCTCCCCGAGGCCGGGCCTACACACTTGGCAGCTCTCTAGGAATCAAGACTTCCCTCACAGACCAACACATGTCTTTTCTGCACACTTTGTCCTCACTCGTGCGCACCCGGGAACGACTTCCCGGTCGGTCACCCATCCTGAAATTGCTCTAGGCCAAGCACGCTTAACCTTGGAGTTCTTTCGAGATGAGCTTCCGGAAAAGAAGTTGCAACTTATTGGTATGAGTATTCTATCAATCCTATTAAGCCTTGGGCCAGGATGTCACAGTTGCCGCCGGAGAGGATGGCGTAATCCAGCCCCGGCAGGCGAATGGTCCAGTTGGCGTTGACGATTCTGTCGAGGTGGATGTCGAAGGGGATGGGCGGCTTGCCGTTGGTGTCGGGGACCGGCACGGTGTGTGCGTAGAACTCCGTCCACATCACCATCAGCGTGAAGTTGTGCACGGGGAAGTGCCACGTCACAAACTTGTCGAGCGCATCACGGTCCACGAGCGTCGGCGTCTCGGCCTGCGACAAGAGGCAAAGCAGGGACTCCATCTGGTTGCGCGCCAGTGAGTCTCCAATGAAAGCCAGCCGCTTGCCACGGACGACGTCGAGGAACCGCTCCGGCGAGAACCGCGGCAGGTCGCAGCCGTCGGGCTGCCACCGCCAGAAGAGATGGCCGGGGTCCTTGCCGTACTTCTGGCAGTTCTTGCTGTCCGGCAGCGTCGGGCACGTCAGGTTCGTGTACAATGGGCCCCTCGGGTCCCTCACCCATTTCCCCATCGACATGTCGCATTTCTCCTCGACTTGTATTCCTCCACCTGCGCATGCATGCGGTCATCAGAACAAACATTTCAAGCTTGGCATTATCGGTGGCGCACTGTAGTGAAACTGCACTTACTTTGAGCTCCTGTTTGATCGGCTTGCGACGAGTAAAGGACTGACAAGACCAAGACGGTGGAGAGCACCAGCAGGAGCAGCAGCGAGGACTTGATGTCCCTCTGCACCACGGCGTTGAGCTTGCTGCTGTTTCTGTCCAGCAGCTTCCTTGGGCTCGAGGAAAGGGAGGCAGGAAGAGGCCCCATGCTGGCCTTCTTTTCAAAATCGGGAACTGAGTGAGAAAACGAGCACAGCTGCCATACAGCTTTTGAAGGACTTTGTATATGTGTGTTCAGTTGGTACTCGGCTTTATGGACTTTGATGATTGTTTAGTTGGTATGCCAAAATCGAGGAGGTTGGTGTGGCAGTCGTGCCAAAGTTCACAGTTGGCTAGTTACTACTTTCTTTGGATCCAGGTTCATATTCTGAGGTTTGTTGGCGCTTTGGACTTCCAGTAATCTCAGGAAACCTGGCAAGCAAGTGATGATATGTCATGTTGAAGGGTGATGGTCACGTTGAACCGTGACTTCATCGATGAACTGCGGATTTAAAAGAGCTTATGAAGAACCTTAGCTGCTGCATGCAACTCGAGAATTGTGTACACTGAAAAATGGTTGACGTCCATTGGCATGGATTACAGATAATGTGATACGGTAGCGTGTTGTGTGGACGTGCCTTCATTCGTAGGTGCAAACGTCTCACCAGCCGGTTTATCATTTGGGAGTTCCAGAAAAGAGCTCACCTTCCCCAGATATAATGCAGGGAATAGTCTACATTGAGCCTCTAGGACGAATATATAGAGTATAGGAGACTGAAAGGTGTAAGACACCTTCCCGAGAAAAGAGCTCACCTAACTAGCACCGCACGATCACAATATCAGAGTTGCCAAATCACGTTTAGGAAAAGGCCTAAAAATAACAAATAACATGTTGAGCAAGACCGCGGAGGAACTGGCAGGAGAGAAGGTACAAGCAACCAAATAGATTTTTAAGAACGCGATAATTCTGCAGGAAACCGTAGAAATGGAACCAGAATGGCCGCATTCCAAAAGGAAAAACGTCAAAGCAGAATATCAGTAACAAACTAACAAAGGAAGCTGGTATGTGAAAGACCAGTTTCAGCGTCATCGATCGCGGCCCGCGCGCCTTTGAGTACTGCCGAAACAACCGCTACCCGGTGGGGAACTTGCTGGACGCATATGCATGGCGCCAAGAACAGTAGCAGCAGCAGCCCCAGGCAAGCTAGCGCACAGCTATAATATTGCTGAGCGCCGATGCTGAAACCTCTCCCCGTCCTGGATCACCTCACAATCCGTGTGATCTTTGTGGTTTGATCCGTTCAATGTACTAGTGCAAGGCAAGTCCTGGCGATTTGAACATTTGATTTGGCACCAGCCTGCTGGGCCCTGGCCGGCCGCTGTGGGTTTCTGTTGTCAAGTCAGTTTCAGCGTCTCTATTTACTCCTTTTCTCCGAGTGTGTGTGGTGCGAGGTCACCGCGCGCCGTTGTTCATGAATTGTGATGCTTCTCCCACTAGCTCGAATTGCCAGCGCCACAGGAACCAGGGTTCCCTTAGCCGCCGCATGCGCAGGCAGGTTTAGCACCAAAGTCAAGAGACAAATATCAGACTTGAGGATCGTCGTTAAGATCAAGCAACGGCAAATAACGGCACTTCCTTGACCAGAGAACAACAAGCGTTAACAACTCTGCGGGAATTTCGGATAATTTATAGACGCTAGCTCCTAGACGAAGAAGAGGTCAAGTGGAGGGAAAGAGGAGGGCACGGCTCAAGGCCTAATCTAGAAGCGGTCAACATCTACAGGGAGAGATTATGTACGGATTACGATGACCAGAGAATTATGTGGTCATCATCCCTGGAGTTGAAATCGGAGAATGTGTTCGATGGTGACACGGAGCTCTCCATTGTTTGTATACACCACACAATCGCTGCATGTTCATCACATTGATAGTATTTTGTTCACATAGAAGGACGAGGCACGTCTGGCTGTTAGAATCGTGCATAACCTTTTGTATCCTTGGATAGTAATTTGTTCATCACATTGATTAGGAGGGGCAGGACGCGTGCTGTTAAGAGTGCGTCGAAGGAAGATACACGCTTCTGTATCTTTGGATAGTAATTTGGATTTCTTGTTACACGTTGGATCAATGGCTTCCGAGGCTGGCAAGAGCCGAGCATTATTAAGAAAAAAGGGGGGTAGTTGCAACCATCCGCATAATTTAGGAAGCCAAGGTCACAAAATGGAAAACAACAAAACAAACAAAGTTCAGGGATAAGTCCCTCGATGAACATACATACGCATCCACTTTATTCATCATTGGAATGTAGGATGGCATATAACAAGGTAAAGTGGGAAAAGCACAAGAAAATCGTGGCTAGTGCAATTGTTCTCAATCACAAATATCTCGTACACTCTCAAGCTTCAACGCAGAATCTCGCATAAATAGAAGACTCCGCAATAAATATAAATCTTTCCCGGCTTTCTACTGCCTCAGACTCTGCAAGATGTATTGTGCATAAAGGTCCCTGCAAAAAATCAAGACACGTGTGTTATTTCCATATTCAACAAACAGAAAACAATTTTATTTTAGTTCTAGTACGAGACCAAAAGTTTATATTGTCAGCTGGGCATACATTGAGTGCTGAATGGCCTCACGAGCAGTGGTCGCAGGCAAGAAGGCATCAACAGCAACGTCTTTGTTCTCATTTTTCTTGTCTAAAAGATACTGCTAAGGATACAAGTATACTGCAATCCTGCAATCATCGCAAATACACTATAGCATGTAACAAGGAAATAATAGAAGAATTATGAAGGATACAATCTTCAAAGAAGCGCTTGATCTCTTGCAGGCGGTGAGGAGACAGCTCACTGATGTCACTGTAGTTACGGTATTCAGGATCATCAGCGCAGACTGCTATTATCTTGTCATCCTTTTCACCCTGAAATAACCAACCCCTATGCTTGGTTAGATAAAGGTTGAAGTAGAGTTATTTTGTCTGCTTCATCAGAAAGAGAAGGTGATATCAAATACCTGATCAATCATGGGCATAAGGCCTATTGCTCGCGCTCGGAGGAAGGAACCTGGAATAACAGGCTCCTGAAGGAGACAAGAGTTACACAAATATCAGAAGATCATGACAGGGCTTATATAATATCATTGAATTCTATTACGAATAATTGCAGTTGACACAACTAAATTAAAAGGCAGTCTGAAAATGTGGCTACCAAAGGATCAATAAATTTAATGCTTAAATCGTAATTCAAAGAGCGAATATTCTACATATACTTTCAAAATGTATAAACATGACACACAACAAGTGGAAAAAGGAGACTATCCTGCATCAGGACCAAAACATCCATTGGATCATTGTCTTCACAAAGAGTCCTCGGGATGAAACCATAATTGTGTGGGTATACAACTGACGAATACAGGACTCGATCAACCTGCCAAAATTATAGCACAATAAAAAATAACATGCTGCGAGAAAAAAACTAGCAAAATAAACTTTTACAAGTCATGAGTGGGTGACAAAATATAGAGCACAGTAGCAGAAGTACATTATGATTGTGGATGCTTGCGGTTCCTTACACAGGTACAGTATAAATTATAAATAGATGTCAACTAAGCCTTTCTGTACATGAGGAGTTGAGGTAGAAAGAGATGGCAAAAAAAAAAAAAACCTTAATCAGTCCAGTTTTCTTGTCAAGCTCGTATTTAACTTTCCTGCCCTTTGTGATCTCGACAACCTGCATGGTGACAAAAAGCATTGCAACGTAGTCACACTCTAGAATCAACTAGCATCGTCGAACATAATCAAACAACTTGATGGGATTGCTTGTTAACAAAAAGAAAATAATTGTCAGAAGACTAATGTCGCATCATGTTGAAGAAGGATTAAATGGTTTTTTAGGGGAAGTACAGCAGTGGAAACACCCACTGTGGTAAGAATTAAACTGTTACCAATGCAAATATGCAAACAAAAACCCTTAAATAGGGGTGCAATATTAAAGCCACCACTACCATTTCAAGGCTATAAATCCTATAGTCTATCGAGGTCGCTCATCAGGAAAAAAGATAGCTAATTATATGATTTTACTGAAATTGCGATTCTAGCTCCATTAGAATGATTTTTTTTTTAAATAAAGAAAGAATCTAGAAATATAAAGCTCCTGCATCAGCATATAAATAGAATTTGAACAGAAACAATAGTACAAAGATGAAATTTGCTCAGTAACTAATTTGTGTCTTACTATAACTTGATCAAGCATTGTATGGTTTTAGGGTTCAGAGAGCAAGGTAGTTTTATCTGGACCAGGAGCAAGGTAGTTTTATCTGGACCAGCCTACAATCTACTCATTCCCTTCTCTAACCTCCTTCTATGATGGGTCCATTAATTGTGGAATCTTTTCATGTATCAGAATATTTTCCAATTGGTTTTTTTTTTTGGGGTGTGTGTGTGTGGGGGGGGGGGGGGGGGGGGGGGGGGCGAGGGGTGGGTAGATTCTCTGTGCCTGTCATAACATTGCTTCCATGTAACTGACGGGTGGATGAATTACTGAACTAATGCAAATCAGGAAGCCATCAAAGACTACTTCCAGTTCATAAAATGGGAGTATTGACATTTCCAAATTAATTGCTCAACAATAACGACACAACCATGCACCTTTGTTAGTTAAGGAAAACATTATTTGTTAACCGCTTTGGTAAATTTGGTTTGAATAAATTAGAGTCAAATTGAGCTTTAACCTGACAGAACTAATTATAGAAATTAGGGAAAATTAGATTGACGACATCGAAAGATTGACGGTTTAGAAATTTACCATCGAACTGCAATCATTCTGTTACAAATTAGACTTCACGCCGTTTCTTTAGACATTTTTACCCTCTCAGTTTTACCTGTGTTCTACTTGTCTTCCTTGTCTCCGGCGTCGAGCAACAGGGTCCTTCCCGTCCTCAGGCAGACCTGGCGGCCGCGGCACCCATGGCGCCTCCTCTCCCAGCGTTGAGGTCCTTCCCGTCCCCAGGGAGTCCTTCACGTACTGGGCTTGCTCCTGCTCGCCGCACCGAGGTCTTGGCTGCGGCGGCTCGCCGGGCGAGGCGGATGAGTAGGTGCCCGCATGGTCCTGGCCTAGCGCCGAAGAGCCGCCGCCGTGGGCGGGTGGGGGCGGCGGGTTTGCGCACGAGATTCGGCTCCATTTGAGCCGCAGATTGGCTACATCTTCGAGCACATGAACGTCCAATTTAGGCACCATTACAAACGTCCTGTACTTCTTTAATCTTCACCGGCATCCCGAGCTCCGTATGTGCATCCAAATGGTTCTGTTGCTTGCAAGTTACAATCGTTTGCGTCATCCTTTCACCGGAACATCTCTTCCGAACAAATACCCATAGAGATATCTAGGCCCTTTTTTCCTAACCAGAATAATTCCAAAAAATCCCAGATAAATACTAGATGCACCCTAGCCTTACACAGAACCGCTCACATCTTAATAATTCTTTATCTTGTCATATTAACCCTCTGTTAATATGAAATCCTAGCTCTAATTTCCGGCAAAAATCCCAACCGTTACTCCCCACTCTTATCTATTTATGTAATGTTTATTTGTTTGCTTGCTTTGTGTGATTTATTTACAGGAAGTAACTATAAATCATTGTATGCTAGTTATGCCCAGTTATTACTTATCCGATGATTATTGATTGATCCTGTTATTCCCTTGTTAGCCCTAGGATATTCCGTCCATGTATTATTATTATGCTTAGTTGGATTACCTTGACTAGATGAATGCTTAGGGCTGTGTATCACTATAGTTATTTATACGCTCACATACTAGTTTTGCAAAAGTGTAAAATGATGCCTTGGTGTTGTGTGTGCGAGTGTGGGTTGGGAAATGGGATCATGAGAACTAAAGAACAACTATGTTTAATCTGAGAGCTGGGGCAGAAAATGAGTATGACAGAGAGTAAGTGCAACACATATGGTTGGCTTACTGTGGAGATACTGCCTTGGCTCGATTAAGGTCCGGTTGTGATGACATCCCACCTAGCATTTTGCCCGTACAACCACCCCACCCTTTATGAGGCAGGGCTAGCCTAAATCCCGCAAGCTAGTACGGTGATCGTCAGGTGGGCAGAGTGCATCGGGAGGCCATGGAGCAGGCGCAACTGGTGCATATTTGGCAGCCCGGTTTGTAACACCCTGTATTTAAGTCAATACCAAAAATCACTACAAATTAAAATTTTTTCTTAATTAACTAAAACCTGCTACAAATACTTGGCTAAGTATTCCAATTCACGAATTTCCGAAAAGAGTTTAAACTAAACATGCACAAATTGTCATTCGCATTTTGTCAAGCTTCTGTGTTTTTCTCTTTTCGTTCAAATTCAAATACGTTTGAACCTTTCCAAAAATTCCTAAGCATAAACCAGGTCTATGTTTAAAACTAAACCTTTATCTAACTTTGACCTCAGTCCAAATCTTCAAATCTCTTCCAAACTAAAAGTTCAAATCTTTTCTTGAGCTAATTCCTCCTCGGGCCGTTTCTGACCAGCCCCCGGCCTGCTTTCCCCCTTTCCGGCCTGATTTGGACCTGCTCCGTGCTGCCCGCTGCAGTTGGGCCGAACCAGCCCAACTGCCCGCGCCCTGCCGCGACGTCGAAGGTGTCCATGGGGCGGGTGTCTTCCTTCTCCCGCTGGCGGGTGGGCCCGTCTGGCCCGGCGCCTCCGCCCCGCTCCTTTAGTCGCCTTCCTCTTGACGCCGGGTGCGCGCCGCCGTACGCCATGGCCCCGCCATTGCGCTACATCTCTGCTTCCCCGCCTTCCCTCTCTGGTGGCGCCGCATCTCGCTCTCACGTGCGCCGCACCATCATCACCCCCGCTGCGTTGCCCTCCTCGTGCACGCACCGCTCGCCTTCATTGCGCTGCAGGCTAGGCTGTAGCCTGCCCTAGCCCCCGGCTCCACCGTCTCGCTCCTCCTTCAAATCGATACGCAACTCATCGAGCTCCCCGATCCGCGCATTCACTTGGCTTCCCCCACTCCCTTTCCCCTCGCGCGGCTCTCCAAATCCCAAAGGATTTGGGGATTTTCCCCCATCGTCCGCCTCTCCGGCTGCCGGTGCTGCTCGCCTCATTCCGGCCTCAGGTGAGCCCATCATCCTCCATCTCCTTGTCGGTGAGCTCGGCCTGCGCACCCCTAAATCCGTGGTCACCTCATCCATCGCAGCTGTCTGTGCTCGCCACCGCCGCCGTCATCGTCCCCGCCTCTCCGATGCCTCCCGGTCAACGACACCATCTTGGTGAGCTCCGCGGCCTCCCTCCGATCCTCCTGGTGCTGCCGGTACGCTTGCTCCATGCTCGTGCGTGTGCGTCCACACGCACGGCCTCGCGCCGCTGTCGCCATGGTCGTCCGCACCGCGCTACCTCTGCCTCGCGTGTGCGTCTGCCCGCGCGCCCTTGCTCGGCGCCTGTCCCGCGCCGCCGCGAACCCCTACTCCTTGCCCCGCTTCACGCTCGCCGCGCATCCCGTGCTCGCACGCGTATCCACGCCGAACCGCTCCGCCCCGTTTCGCCACAGGCGCTCGCCTGCTGCTCGCGTCTCCGCTCCGCTCCGCCTTTCTGCCCCGCCACGCCGCGGTGCCGTCTGCGTCGCCCGTGTCCGCGCCGCGCGACCGTGCGTGTTCCTGCTCCGCGTGTCTCGCCCCTGCGCCGCAGCTCGCGCCTTGTGGCCACGCTCGGCTGCGCTTGCGCCGTCCTCCGGGCCCCGCGTCTTCGCATCCGCATCCGCTCGCTGCAGTTGCTCCGCGCGCATCATCGCGTCCACCGCCGCCTAGGGCTAGCGCGCCGCCTTGCTCGCCGGCTAGCCGCCGGCGGCCTTGCCGCTCTGACTGCTGCCGTCGCGGGCTTGCCCCCGTAGCTGCCGGGCTGCCGCCGCACGCACTTTAGCCGATCGGCTGCGCGCCGGCCGTGGAGCCGCCGCCGGGATAAATCCCCCGGCGCGTTTCTGTGCAGCCGACGTGGAGCTGATGTGGCGCCTGCTGACCCGGTTAGCATGCCCCGTCAGCCAGGCGCTCGGTGGGCTGCGCGACCACGTCTGGGCTGACAAATTGGGCCCATTTGGGCCGTGATTCGTTTGATTGGCCTTTTCTTTTTCCAGCGAATCATACTTTTCGTAATTTTGTTGATGGGCCGTTTCCTAACCTGCGCCCACTTAACCTAGAAGTTTTGGCCCAGGTTAAACAGTAACTTTCCCTTTTCCCTTTTTCTAAAAATCAGAAATATAATTAAAGGTTTTATAAAATCTAGAAAATGCCTAAGTAATTGTTTTAATTTCTGAAATACATGTAGATAATTTTAGATAATGTAACTAATTTCCTTTCTATTTTTAATTTTACATCATTAATTAATTCCTAAAAATACTAATTAATTTGTTAAGCCTTTTAAATAATGCTAACTAATTGTTTTAAATAAAATAAATTCATATAATAATTTGTAGAGTTAAATTAAATGCTTTTCTATTTTTTGATAATTCTAATTAATGATTTAGGTCATTAATTAAATTCGAAAAATACTAATTTAATTTCTTTAGGCCTTTAGATAATCCTAATTAATTCTATAAAATGCTAATTAATTGTTTAAAGCCCTAAAATATATCCAGACGTGCTAACATTCCTTGAATAAATAGTCTTGTCATAGATTATTTCAGGAATACTCTATCTTGATCTGTTTCGGGAATTCGCCTTCCCGAGACCCTTCTGTTGTCCGTAACTTGTATGTTACGTTTTCGATATCATCGATTATTCCGCCGACATCTGTCGAAACTCCTGCTCTGTCCGTGAAAGCCTCTCTGTTTACTTGAATTGCTTGTTTGCTGCTCCTGTGTTTCTTGGTTAGTTGTTCCTTAAGGATTTTCTAGAAAAGTATTTAATTCTTAGAAAAGTCTTTATTCCATTTATAAAATGATTTATGCTTTCGTAAAATCTTAGAAAATCCTTTATCAGTTTATAAAACCCCATTTATCCTTTCTAAAATGATTTACTTCTTTAACCTTTAGTTTATAAAACTAATTAGGTTATTTAAATAAATACTTTGTTATTTATTTAAATACATAAACCCATTTTGGTTATTGGGATAAACAATCCCATTGTTTATCTGATAACCTAAAATCCCTAGTCCCTTATTAAAAATCTTTAGATATTTTATTTAAGAACCCTTTTATTTATTGTAAACCAATAAATAAATATTAGTCCCTTAATGACCCTCATTTACTTATGAAAGTTTACCAATAAATGCTTTTATAGCCTGTTAAACTCTGGAAATCCATTTCAGCTGTTTAATTAAACTCAAAACCATGTTTCTTTTCTTAATACCCTTTTTTTTGTCTTTCGCTATTTAAATAAATAATTCTATTATTTATTTAAATACCAGAAAACCACCTTCACTTATAAAACCCTTTTGATCGACCAAACTGTTAAACTTGTTATTCAATTATGCAATTGAATAACCCAGCCGGTGAGTATTCCAGGAGTACTCCCCTCTTTCGTTTCTCGGAAGTCACCCTTCCGAAAGACATCCTAAGCCTGTCTTCACTCCTTTGATCTCCAAAACCGGTGATGTCAATCACCGAAGCTGCCCTAACTCCTTGTTTCCTCTGCTTATACCGTTTGGTTGGCTTTTATTGTTCTTTTGGCGTTCATCTTTTGGCGTTCATCTGCTTCTTATTAGTGTTGCTTCGCTTAGCTTTCTCTTAGCTTCGTCTTCCCGTGTTTAGAAGAAGCAGCTGCCGGAGCCGGACCAGTGGATCCAGGACGTGAAGGTCCAAGGGACCCGTGAAGTGAAGCCTCGAAGGCCCGGAGTCCGAGGAGTTGAGTTCGATCAAGAAGGAAATGAAAGCTTGGATTAAGGCAAGCTAGTTCATATTGCTCCTATGATTGCACAACTAAAATGGCCAACTAAAACATGACCAACATACATTCTATTTATCGCTATCTTACTTTCTGTTTAGTTATGTCCTATCCCGTATATCGCCTCACTATGCCACCCTATCTACACACCATTATAGCGCTAGTTCTTCCACATTATTTATAATGCAATCTCTGCTACTAGTATGCTTAGGACTGGATCCAGCTGCACTCTTCGGAGATGCCGGGTGTCTCATTTCTATGAGCATCCACGTATCACTTTATACATATCATGAAATACTTGGTGAATGATGGATCTATGCGCTATGTGAGATATGGGATGTGGGATACTAGGTGGTGTGAGTGTGTTAAAACCGTGGAGTTAAGTCCTACATGGAAAACCCTTTTTGTGTGTCTGCGGTGGGCCGGGCGAACATCTGTTGGTCGCTTGTTAAATGTTTTGCGCACCTTTGTGGTGGCATTAGTCTGGAGAAGCCCGCCGTAGCAATTAAGTACCGGTTCTCGTGCCGTCATGATCAGCAACACTCGTACTACCACATGTCCCGGGTTTTATGGCGAAGGGCTTGGCTGCATGCCGCATTCGACCACCTCATGATCATGTGACGGGCAGGGGCAACGTAGATGACACCAATGAGAGGTAGGTGCTATGGGCTTTGTTCGGCATCACCAGGCCCAGCTCAATAATGGGACCATTGGTAGTTGACGTGGTGGGGTCTGGGAGGGTTGGAGCCGGTTAATGAGCCTCGTTGCGCCACTCCAGCTCCCCGTACAGGACTGGAGGGGAGCGCATCGTGTGGGTAAAGTTGTACACCCCTGCAGGGTTAAATCTATTGCAATAGCCGCGTCCTCGGTTATGGACACGCGAAGTCATGGTCACACTTGATGAGATTCTGTGTGTGTTGCTAGGTGGGAAAGATCTGGGTGGTCTGTGCTATGTGATAATCCGACAGTGTGGATCGAAGACTGCCGGGCTTGGTGCTGCAGTATAAAATATGGGAACTGGCGGGATGGATTACATCTCCCCCAGGGCCAAACAACCCCAATATTAAAACCTGATGTTTTATCAAATGCTTCATAGGTTACTATCATGTGTTAATCACACTGTGTTGCATAAATCTGGCTTTCGTGCTAAACTATCGCCTTATGGCCCTATCCTTGGTTATACCCCTATGCATCTATACAACTATAGTGCTAGGACTTGCTGAGTACCTTCCGTACTCATTCTTGCTGCTTTCAGAAGGAGAGCCGGAGAACAGCTTCACTGTTGATGGAGTTGAAGACTAGGAGGTCATGGTTGCCGTCCGCCCTCATGCTGCCTATAGGCAATGGGTTGCACCTCTTCTCGCTTCCGCTGTAGAGTTCTGCTTGGCTGGTCTGGATGCTGCGCATCCCGTGTTGTAAGACCCTTCTAATGTCGTAAGTGGCATTATTTGTATTCGTTTGTATAACAATGTTATCAATTCTATGATGAATGTGCCTGTCAGCTACTGATCCAAGGAATGACGCTGAGGCACATGGGTACCCAGAAATGGGGATCTTACACGGTTGTAGACTTAGGTCGTAAACCCCTGATAGCTCCTGAGGCGGTCGTTGGTATGATGTTGTGATGGGTAATGGTTACGTGAGTTTAACTCATCAGGTGGGTAATGTGGTAAACACAGACCCGGGTACCTTACGATAGGCCTAGTCGGGGAAACAGAGTAGCCAGCCTATCTAGAAGATGGAGCCTACTCGGACTACAACTTGGAGATAGACACGACATAGATTACTTGGAATACACACAATGTACAATTTGTTGAACAAGAAAAGCTCTAGTAGTAGTCGGAATGACGACATCAAAAGATTCACGGTTTAGAAATTTACCATTGAACTGCAATGGTACATATATGTACCATCTAAAGATGCAAAAGTTTAGAAATCTACCATTCTGTTAAGATTTGATGGGTTTTCAAAAATTGTTTCAATGATTGGAGTGGGTGAAACGACCATTTTGCTCCCTTTGTTATTTCTCGATGTCCCACCGCCACCTCCCCTGCTGCTCCTCCACCCCCGCTGCCCTTGCTGCTTCTCCCACCGACGACCCGATCCCACTGAGACGACAACCTCTTACCGACGCTTATTTCCAAGCACCCCGCAGACCATGGTTTGTACAGCTTGCCTGCTTACCTGCAAACACGACGAATCAAACTGCAGCAACAGAACGAAATCAGGAGCTCAAAGACCCAAAATGAGGATTCTGGAATTGTTTCAGTAGATTGAAATTCGGAAGAGATGTTACGCTGAAAGGATGACGCAAACGATTGTAACTTGCAAGCAACATAACCATTTGGATGCACATACGGAGGTCGGGATGCCGGTGAAGATTAAAGAAATACAGGACGTTTGTAATCGTGCCTAAATTGGACATTCATATGCTCGAAGATGTAGCCAATATGCGGCTCAAATGGAGCCGAATCTCATGCGCAAACCCGCCGCCCTCACCCGCCCACGGCGGCGGCTCTTCGGCGCTAGGCCAGGACCATGCGGGCACCTGCTCATCCGCCTCGCCCGGCGAGCCGCCGCGGCCAAGACCTCGGCGCGGCGAGCAGGAGCAAGCCCAGTACGTGAAGGACTGCCTGGGGACGGGAAGGACCTCCACGCTTGGAGAGGAGGCGCCATGGGTGCCGTGGCCGCCGGGTCTGCCTGAGGACGGGAAGGACCCTGTTGCTCGACGCCGGAGACAAGGAAGACAAGTAGAACACAGGTAAAACTGAGAGGGTAAAAATGTCTAAAGAAACGGCGTGAAGTCTAATTTGTAACAGAATGGTAAATTTCTAAACTTTTGAATCTTTCGATGATACATATATGTACCATTGCAGTTCGATGGTAAATTTCTAAACCGTCAATCTTTCGATGTTGTCAATCTAATTTTCCCTATAAAATAACATAAAATTTGATTTCTCATATTGATTCATGTATATGACATACAAATTTAGGTACTACTAATTATTGGTGAAACATGAACTATATGTATATAATGAAAACTTATGTCAGGGGTACTATGGACACTGGCCTCTTTCATCGATAAAGTTGCACGTGAAGCTGCAGAAGAAGCCGCAGAAGAAGCCGTTCTACCAAACGATTTCAGACACAGCCACAACCGGAGTCGACACATCTATTTTTTAGAGAAGCCACAGCCACAGCCGGAACCGACACAGCCAAAGCCTAAACAAACAAGTGGATAGCCCTAGCCTATCAGGTCCAACCAGTCCAAATATTATCTCCACTGCGGGCCCTGCCCGTCAGTCTCTCTCTCTCACCCATCCCCTACCTCCGTCTGTAACACCCCTACTTTTGGAGCAAAAAGTAAAGGAGAAAAGAAAAATAAAAAGGAATAAAAATCACTCCAAACTAAAATTTTTGTCCAACCTCTCACCTAGAAATAAATTTTCAAAATAAAATTCACTAAATAAATTAAATCTAGTTTGAATATGAAAATTTTTGAAAAATAAAACTCGTGCTCAAGTGTTTGCTTCATTTAAAAATATACTAAAATTTGAAGCTTTTGAATTTAGAACAAATAAAATCAAAGTAGGATTAAATCCCAAGTTGATTTCAAAATTTTGAATTTTAAACTAGCATAAAACTTCACCATAAGCATTTGAGTGTTTTATTTGTTTTGTTTTGAGTGTTTGATCAACCTTTGCTTTTGTTTGAATTTGAAATTCCTTCAAATTCAAATTCCAGAAAAAAGAAAACCTATTTCTAAACTCCTAACCGCCTTTGGGCCGAAATTCCTTTCCGGCCCAGTCCGCACCCCCCTCCCTCCCCTCCTTCGCGCCCGCGAACCCTCCACCTCTCTCTCTCTTCCCTTTCTCCTTTTCTCTCTCCGGCAACCTAGGGTTCCGGCCATCTCGTTGCCGGCCTCGCCACGACCTCCTCCGGACCACTTGAGCCCGAGGTGAGCATCCCCGTGCTCCTCTCTCTCTCCTGCGCCTCTCCTCTCTCCCTCCTCTCCTCTCGCTCGAGCCCCCACCGAGCCACCCTCACCGCCGCCGCCTTCCCTCTCGCCGCCGGTTGCCGTAGCACTTCTCCGGCCGAGCTGAGGCGTCCAAACAGTTCGCCACACATGCGCGCACCCGTGCGGCAACACGTCCGAGCACGAGCACGCGCACGCACACTTCCCCGTCGCGCACCGCCGCCGTGAGCAACTCCGGCGAGCCATCGTCGCCGCTCCCCTGCGTCCCGACGTCAACGTGTACCGCCAACCGCACCGCCTTCGAGCGCTCGTCCTTCGCGACGACCTCCCGCAGACCGCCGTCCACCCTAGCCGGCGGCGGCGAGGATTCCGTTGAGCAGCCGCCGCGCGCGACGCCCTGGTCCACCGTGGACCGGTGGACCGCCGCCCCGTCTCGGTCCATGGACCCCGTGGACCCAGTCCACCGGGTTTCCGATTTATTTTAAATCGATAAACCCCTTTATTGCGTCAGCACCACGCAATAAATAATTTCCCATACAAAAATAATTCCTAAAACCTTGAAAATCCCAGGCCCTGTATATTTGCAGATGAGTCCCTGACCTTTTAAATAATCATGTTTAAGCCCTGCCTTTTTACAGAAAAGTACCTAAACTTTTCTGTAATTATATTATAGCCCCTGACTTCTTACACCAAGGTCCCTAACCTTTTCTTTAATTACAGAAAGGTCCCTAGAACTTTCTGTAATTATCTTTAAGCCCCTAAAACCTTTTTATAATTACAATCAAACCCCAGAACTTCAAATGCCCATATCTCTTCAACCATAGCTCCGTTCTGGGCGATTCTTGCGCCCACGCGTTCGTAGAAACGCGTAGTACCTTATGGTACTATTACTGGAGCACCATCTTTGACCTAGATACCATCAATGACCCAAAACCCTCTCACCTATTATATCTTTTCCCGACAGTTATGCGATGTCTCGCACGTCGCAATTACTGTGCCTAAACCAAACAAATCCTATGATACTAGTTATCTAATACCGTCCACATCACAGCATACACCCGCTTCATCCTTGTATCGCACATCCACACATTCGCTCGCTAGCATTAAATCTAACGATAGATCTTTTATGTCGTTTCACTTCAAAATCTAATAACCTCCTTCTATCACGAACTCCACTCCAAACCTAGCCTTAATCAATCATCGCTCAACCGAACCTAATCCAACAATGCCTGCAGCACCTATTCCAAAGCCCTCACCAAATCCTACCAAACCTTATCAATTCGTCGTCCTCTTTTATAAGTGGTATTTTACTGGATCTTATTGGAGTTATTGCTTCGTTATTTGCTAATTGTTTTTATTTGATCTTCGTGTTTTATCTGCAGTCGTGCATACATGTCATACATACTCACGTACACGTACCATCGTCGTGCGTCCGACGCATGACAACCAACTTAATCAATAATAACTTAGTCTTAGTAATTAATCAATCTAGTAAGTAGTTAATAGCTAAATCATCATTAGTTAATGATATAAGGAATAGGAGCCCTAAGCTGACACACCTTGTACTTTGTACACGTGTTGCATGAACCTTTATATAGGTCACTACCTGTATGAAGGCTAGTGCCACGAATGTACGAAGGACACGTACACACGCCGTCCCCGTCACTTCATGCATTCGTGCTCTTCTCTTCGTGTTTAGCATCTCTCATTACACCAAAAGCCATAGAGTACGATGCATCACTCCTAATGGCCTTTTTAAGGTAACCAAACCTTGTTAAAGTAAAACTGGATGCATCATCCGTGTTTTGAGCCTTTTGTTCTTCATTTGCTTCCTATCGATTTTATTGGAGTTAATTGGATCTTATTCGGCTCTTTTCGCCCTTTATTTCCTTTTGCGGTAGTTTATTTATGCGTAGTATTTCTATGCGTTAGATTACACGAGAATCGAGGAAGAGCCAGAAGAATCCAAGCACTAGTCGAGGAATCTTATATCAAGACCCGTCGAAAGATACGAGCTTCAAGAAAGGACTCGAAGGCATCAACTTCGACAGAAAAGACCAAAGACCCAGAACTTAAAGATTAGGAAAGCGATTATCAGGCAAGCCCTAACTCCCTTTGATCATGTTGATCCCATGATTGCGAAACAATCCTATCTAGAGCCTGATTTTAAATAAACATGCATGGTATTTAAAGGTGATTTAAATGCTAGAATGACCTAAGTAATGCTTGATTGCCATGCCTTGATCTTGTTTACCCTAATTCCTTGTTAACCCTAAGAATCAACATCATTAAATTACTTAATGATATGTTGGATTGCCTTGCCGCTTAGGACTTTCACCATGTGTTTAATTAATCTTGCTCACATACTTTTGTGTTAAAATACGTGAGTCTTGGTGGTGTGTGTAAATGTGAAAATGGGTGGGTTTGATGATAAAAGTGCAACCCATAGTGGGGGATGTTTTGACGGGATCAGGCGAGGTAGTCCTCAGTGGGGAGGCTATCTCTGGGACGCCCTTCCTCGTGAGGATTGGCTATTGAAGATGCCTGATTCGGTCGTATAAGGACCGGTTCATGTGCCGCCTGGCCTAGCACCTCCCGTGCAACCACAAGCCTTGTATGGGAAAGGTTTGGAACCACACCCTACTATAGCGTTCACCTGGTACCCACCAGGAGGCTGGAGTGGCAAACGGAAGCCAGGAGAAGGCTCGACGAGGTAGGCGTCGAGTCCGGCATGTGGAGACAAATTCTGGCCTGTGGCCATTCTATTATATGATGGTGGAAGCCCCTGGTTGCAGATTTTCCGTGGTGGTGCCGTGGTGACGCCAAGTAGGTACGGAACCATTAGTATACCAGTCCAAACCGCGATATCGGGGAGGACTGGTGTACCTTGTGGGGAAAGTGTACGACCTCTGCAGAGGATAAGAATCTATCCGGATAGCCGTGTTCCACGGTATTGGACAAACGCGAAAGCTATGGCCACACAATGATTAGACTTCCGGTGTGAGTTATCCTTGACGTGTTTTTGGAATACACCGGCGTGGAGCCGTGCGCTGGTTTCCGGCCAGCATTAAAATTGAGGAACTGGCGGGATTGAACCATTATCTCCCCCAGGGCCGACCAACCCCACTATATGATAACAATCTTGACTGTAGTTTGCGAACTGTTTTGATTTCAAAAGCAACCCTTGCATAAAGATGGCTTTCCGCCGATATGATAAACCTCAGCCTCATCCTTGATAAACCCTTGCATATGTTTATCCCTTGTGTTAGGGTTTGCTGAGTACCTTATGTACTCACGCGTTTGCGATTGATGTTTTTAGTAGGAGAAGTCTTCGTAGGAGACGACGACGCTTTGGTTTTCGGTTCTGCTTCTCAAGTCTGCCTGTGGCTTGGGTCGTGCTTTCCGCTGTCTGTATGTGATTGCTTCGCCTTTATTTGACGGAAGGACTTGGATACTTCTGCATCCTTGTCGAACCGTCACTAAAGGCTCCTTATATCAGGTAATATATCTATTTACCTATTCGAAGTGTGCTTTTGATTACCATATCTGTGTTCCTGTGCGTATCAGCTACTGATCCAGGGACTGATACATGATGCACAGAGTGCTCCAGAGTTGGGGTACGACAGAGTGGTATCAGAGCAATACTTGACCGTAGAACGAAAACCTAGGATTCGTCGTGCTCGAAAAAGACTATTTTCAAAACTAATTGCAAAATCTTCAATATAACCTTCCCTTTCTATTTAAAAACCCCTTGCTTCCTTCAACCGCAAGAAAAGAGTTACAATCAGAAGTGTCTATGTGCAGAAGCTTTTAAAACAATGGACAGCCACGACTACGTGATCATAGAAGTGGAGAACGTATCGTACCAGGTGTACCGCGCCCCAGACATGGTTCCTAAGCAAGAGAACAAGATCAATGCAACTCAAGGCACTGGATCACGGACGACATGTTTCAACTGTCGAGACCCTGGACACAAGTTTGTTGATTGTCCTCTGTATCAACCAAACGGTGAAGAAAGAGCCACAGCGATCGACATGGAAAATGATCTACATCAACTACCAGTATCACCATAAAAGGTTGGATTTTCAGTGCAGGAAAAGCATGAGATACAGGAAACATGGACTGACGTGGATAACACCAATGTGGCGTCAACTCCTATCATCGTCAGAGTATCAGAAAAGTTGAGTAGCCTGGAAGAGTCAATGAGGAAGATCTGTAAAGAAGTCACCAAACTTAAGAAAGCTTTGCAGCCCAGGAAGGTTAGCAAGAACCGCAACAAGAAAAGAAAGAACAAACGTCGGGCATCTGGTCAAGCTACATCTAAGAAGGCCAAGAGCACAAGACTTTGTTACTACTGTAGAGAACGAGGACACATGGTAATCAGCTGTCCTTACTACAGACAAGAACCTACCCTTTACCAACTAGACAATGTGCGTCACGACGCAAGCAGCACAGATCTGCCACCCAATATTGAACAAAAAGAGACCATGACCAAGCAAGATATGCATCCCTGAAGTCCCCAGAAGGAGAAATCGAGATGTCAATGATTATTGTTGGAGACCGTAACTCATAAGTCGATAAGACGCCTGCGGAAACGCAGTTATGCGACTTGTACCAGACCTTCTCCAAGTAAGTTCTTTATGAAGATTGATTCAGAGCCCCGCTCAGCATCTTGGAAGAATGTCACGCTCATGTAAGAATAGTAGTACCCATGTATAATAAAGGAAGTACGTGTAAGGTACCTTGAGGTCCTGATCAAAAGGATTGAATTAGAGTTGTACATCCCTTTTATGAGTAAGGAAAAGGGGTCAGTGTTGACCTGACCAAAAATGTGGATACAAATTATCACTCGTACAAGTTAAGTTGGAAAGATGAAAAGCTCCAAAGACTTCAATGATCATACGACACTTACTCAAACAACATCAAGAGATCAAGGACATGAAGCTCCTTTTTAAACGCAGAAATGCGGAGAACAGTTTTTTTCCTTTTAACCGACCAAGTCATATGACCCCCATCGATTCTTTTTGGTCAAGGACTATTGGTCGAGTTCTGATGTCAGTGGAAGAATCGATAGAATATCCACCCTTAAGCCTTAACCCTCGTTCGTAGCACGTGAACACCTCAGCCCCAACAAACAAATCGTGTTGATTGGGTGGTTCGATGATTTTGTTGATCCTTGTTCCGTGTTTCTTTGGTTGAGTGCTTCTAGTCAGATCACACTTCATAACAACAAAAACTAAAGGTTAATAGCAGCTTAGTGCTAAAATCCCTCTCCTAACCTATACCCAAACCCCTACCCAAGAAAAATCACCGTCAAAGAGGTTTTCAGCACAGAGTCAAGACCAATCAAAAGTTTGACCAACGACAGCTAAGGATCGCGGACAAATGGGAAAGTTTGCATAAGGCAGTGCTAAAAATAACAAAGACGTCAGTGACTTGTTAAACGACAACTCATAAAGAAGAGCCTAACCAAGGAAACGAAGCAAATGACAGTCAAGAAAATAACAAGAAGTTCAGCCACCATCACAATTGACCTAGCTCAAACTCCAAAATTCCGTATTGACCAAGCAACAGGAATTAATGGCTGCAAATCGTGGACCCTCAGCCAAAGAACTTCGCCAGGAATGAGGCTCAAGTCATCTGTCGATGAGAACATTGACAAGACCTGTTGGTTACAAATGTTACCTCAGAAATGTCCCAAAAGAGACCCGAGAGGGATTGCCAATGACTTGGACTAGAGTGGAATAATAAACCAACCGGATCAAAAGTTATTTACATGGCAAACAACATGAAAGTCAAGCCTTTGGAAAAAGTACTGGTAATACAGGAATACTCAGATGTTCCCCCAATGAGTAATCCAGAAGGCTACCTGATAAAGACAAAGGATGTTCCTCATTAAGCTAAATTCAGAACAAATTCCTAATAGCCGATAGTTCATATCAGATGGCAGCCAATGGGCTAGCAGAATCGAAGGAACCGCTGGAAGAGTTACAAGGGAAACCTTTCGTTCGACCAAGCTTTCTCCTTAGTGATCACCTGTTCTGTTTGTCAAGAGGTCACAGATTGTGCCTTGACTACAATTCATTTCATGAGGTTATATCAAGAATGGATACCCACCACCCAGGATCGATGTTTGATCAATCAGTTAGAAAGAGACAAGCTCGTCTCCTTTGGCCTAGAGATCTAGTCATCACCACCTGAAGATCTGAGAATGAGACAAACATAAGACAGTCTCGTCTGCCAGTAAGGTTTGCAACAGAAATACGTGGTATTGGAAACAAGGTACCACGAACTTGCAATGACAAGAGTCGATGGAACTCTATGAGATAAGAATAACAGCAAGAGGAATAGTGACAGGATATATGATCTCTTAGTCCTAACCTGGACGGATTAAGAAAAAGCGTTCGAAAAGACCACTAAAGGAACAGCCAAGAGAAGTCTTCAGCCCCTGGAAACTCCGTTGCAGTGATAGATGCACTGGGTCGCAGGAATTGAAATCTGAGTTACTGTTGGAGATTCACACAGATAAACATCACTCCATCAAGCCAGGCCAGTTAAACACCCCATGTGTTGAACTATTTTTGGACAGTAAGATCCAATCAACTTTAAAGATGGACTCATGAGACACAAAAAAATCGGGCATATAGCATAAAGGATCCCAATGTTCCACGTAAGTACACCGAGACGACCCTTGAAAAGGAGTTGTGCCAGTAACATCAATATCAGAATAATCCAGAGGCGTGTCTTTTGGAAACAGTCCACTGGCCGTCTTTACAATAAAAATAGAAAGTTCCTGCTAATGGAATATGCACTCAAAAGGTGGTTAAGCCTTGCATACCAACAAAAGTAACCCGAGGTCAAGAATTTTAAGTGGAGTAGGTACCCCCACCCCTAAGGCAACAAAGATGGCAGACATTTTCTACGATGGACTAAGTATATGCCTCAAAATGGTTACGGTTACAGAAGTCCTTGGATAGCTATGATAAGATAGAAGGATTATGGTCCTGTGTTACACAGAGAACGCCAACATATCAGAAAGAGAAACAACAGTTCATGGCACGTGAGAAACTTGTGACGGCAATCAGCATACCAAAAACCCCGAAAGCCTCAGAAGCATCGTTTCCTTCACAAGAAAGGCTGTGAAATCAGCTAACGACCCTGTCACTCGGAATGCCCCGAAACAGCCAAGACCTGGAAGGGCTTCACGACATCAACAAGAGTAACCCAAGTGAAAATCCTTTTAAGTGGGGTAGGATTTTCTTCTGGACAACCTAAAAGCCTTAGGACCCAAAACCTTAGGCCAGCCGTCCTCTGCAAAAGCGACCGGCATCGAAAATCCTCAGAAGCAAGAAGCTCAATCATGTTCATCCGCAGTTTGAAGTCCACCCATTTGGAAGAAAACCTGCTATCAAAGCTCACGACGTCAAGAAGCCTTCGACGAAATTCTGGAGGTTACAACCGCCAAACAAGAAGACACAAGAGGAGTTCCGCGCCATCCAGAGGACCGTTGAATCTCGAGGACGAGATTCCTTTTAAGTGGGGTAGATCTGTAACACCCCTACTTTTGGAGCAAAAAGAAAAGGAGAAAAGAAAAATAAAAAGGAATAAAAATCACTCCAAACTAAAAATTTTGTCCAACCTCTCACCTAGAAATAAATTTTCAAAATAAAATTCACTAAATAAATTAAATCTAGTTTGAATATGAAAATTTTTGAAAAATAAAACTCGTGCTCAAGTATTTGCTTCATTTAAAAATATACTAAAATTTGAAGCTTTTGAATTTACAACAAATAAAATCAAAGTAGGATTAAATCCCAAGTTGATTTTCAAAATTTTGAATTTTAAACTAGCATAAAACTTCACCATAAGCATTTCAGTGTTTTATTTGTTTTGTTTTGAGTGTTTGATCAACCTTTGCTTTTGTTTGAATTTGAAATTCCTTCAAATTCAAATTCCAGAAAAAAGAAAACCTATTTCTAAACTCCTAACGGCCTTTGGGCCGAAATTCCTTCCCGGCCCAGTCCGCACCCCCCTCCTTCCTTCTCCCACGCCAGCCCACCTCCAGCCCAGTGCCGCGCAGCCCAGCTCCGCAGCCCAGCCCACGCTCCCCTCTGCCGCTGACACGCGGACCCCACGCCCGTCGTCTACCTCCGGACGACGCCGGCGTGAATACCGCCGCGCCCATCCTGGCTTGCTCCCCGACACCGTCCCGTCGCATCCGAGCTGCTGCAGCCATACCGTCGTCAACGTCACCCACGAGACTTCCTCGTTCCTCCTCCCCGTCGTGTCCCATCGCTCGGCCAAAATATCTCGCCGGAGCGAGATATTTTCCGGCGCCTTTCGTGGCGGCCACCACTCTCGCCGCCTATAAAGCCCACCGAAGACCTCCCCGAGCTCCCTCCCCTCCTTCGTGCCCGCGAACCCTCCACCTCTCTCTCTCTTCCCTTTCTCCTTTTCTCTCTCCGGCAACCTAGGGTTCCGGCCATCTCGTTGCCGGCCTCGCCACGACCTCCTCCGGACCACTTGAGCCCGAGGTGAGCATCCCCGTGCTCCTCTCTCTCTCCTGCGCCTCTCCTCTCTCCCTCCTCTCCTCTCGCTCGAGCCCCCACCGAGCCACCCTCACCGCCGCCGCCTTCCCTCTCGCCGCCGGTTGCCGTAGCACTTCTCCGGCCGAGCTGAGGCGTCCAAACAGTTCGCCACACATGCGCGCACCCGTGCGGCAACACGTCCGAGCACGAGCACGCGCACGCACACTTCCCCGTCGCGCACCGCCGCCGTGAGCAACTCCGGCGAGCCATCGTCGCCGCTCCCCTGCGTCCCGACGTCAACGTGTACCGCCAACCGCACCACCTTCGAGCGCTCGTCCTCCGCGACGACCTCCCGCAGACCGCCGTCCACCCTAGCCGGCGGCGGCGAGGATTCCGTTGAGCAGCCGCCGCGCGCGACGCCCTGGTCCACCGTGGACCGGTGGACCGCCGCCCCGTCTCGGTCCATGGACCCCGTGGACCCAGTCCACCGGGTTTCCGATTTATTTTAAATCGATAAACCCCTTTATTGCGTCAGCACCACGCAATAAATAATTTCCCATACAAAAATAATTCCTAAAACCTTGAAAATCCCAGGCCCTGTATATTTTGCAGATGAGTCCCTGACCTTTTAAATAATCATGTTTAAGCCCTGCCTTTTTACAGAAAAGTACCTAAACTTTTCTGTAATTATATTATAGCCCCTGACTTCTTACACCAAGGTCCCTAACCTTTTCTTTAATTACAGAAAGGTCCCTAGAACTTTCTGTAATTATCTTTAAGCCCCTAAAACCTTTTTATAATTACAATCAAACCCCAGAACTTCAAATGCCCATATCTCTTCAACCATAGCTCCGTTCTGGGCGATTCTTGCGCCCACGCGTTCGTAGAAACGCGTAGTACCTTATGGTACTATTACTGGAGCACCATCTTTGACCTAGATACCATCAATGACCCAAAACCCTCTCACCTATTATATCTTTTCCCGACAGTTATGCGATGTCTCGCACGTCGCAATTACTGTGCCTAAACCAAACAAATCCTATGATACTAGTTATCTAATACCGTCCACATCACAGCATACACCCGCTTCATCCTTGTATCGCACATCCACACATTCGCTCGCTAGCATTAAATCTAACGATAGATCTTTTATGTCGTTTCACTTCAAAATCTAATAACCTCCTTCTATCACGAACTCCACTCCAAACCTAGCCTTAATCAATCATCGCTCAACCGAACCTAATCCAACAATGCCTGCAGCACCTATTCCAAAGCCCTCACCAAATCCTACCAAACCTTATCAATTCGTCGTCCTCTTTTATAAGTGGTATTTTACTGGATCTTATTGGAGTTATTGCTTCGTTATTTGCTAATTGTTTTTATTTGATCTTCGTGTTTTATCTGCAGTCGTGCATACATGTCATACATACTCACGTACACGTACCATCGTCGTGCGTCCGACGCATGACAACCAACTTAATCAATAATAACTTAGTCTTAGTAATTAATCAATCTAGTAAGTAGTTAATAGCTAAATCATCATTAGTTAATGATATAAGGAATAGGAGCCCTAAGCTGACACACCTTGTACTTTGTACACGTGTTGCATGAACCTTTATATAGGTCACTACCTGTATGAAGGCTAGTGCCACGAATGTACGAAGGACACGTACACACGCCGTCCCCGTCACTTCATGCATTCGTGCTCTTCTCTTCGTGTTTAGCATCTCTCATTACACCAAAAGCCATAGAGTACGATGCATCACTCCTAATGGCCTTTTTAAGGTAACCAAACCTTGTTAAAGTAAAACTGGATGCATCATCCGTGTTTTGAGCCTTTTGTTCTTCATTTGCTTCCTATCGATTTTATTGGAGTTAATTGGATCTTATTCGGCTCTTTTCGCCCTTTATTTCCTTTTGCGGTAGTTTATTTATGCGTAGTATTTCTATGCGTTAGATTACACGAGAATCGAGGAAGAGCCAGAAGAATCCAAGCACTAGTCGAGGAATCTTATATCAAGACCCGTCGAAAGATACGAGCTTCAAGAAAGGACTCGAAGGCATCAACTTCGACAGAAAAGACCAAAGACCCAGAACTTAAAGATTAGGAAAGCGATTATCAGGCAAGCCCTAACTCCCTTTGATCATGTTGATCCCATGATTGCGAAACAATCCTATCTAGAGCCTGATTTTAAATAAACATGCATGGTATTTAAAGGTGATTTAAATGCTAGAATGACCTAAGTAATGCTTGATTGCCATGCCTTGATCTTGTTTACCCTAATTCCTTGTTAACCCTAAGAATCAACATCATTAAATTACTTAATGATATGTTGGATTGCCTTGCCGCTTAGGACTTTCACCATGTGTTTAATTAATCTTGCTCACATACTTTTGTGTTAAAATGCGTGAGTCTTGGTGGTGTGTGTAAATGTGAAAATGGGTGGGTTTGATGATAAAAGTGCAACCCATAGTGGGGGATGTTTTGACGGGATCAGGCGAGGTAGTCCTCAGTGGGGAGGCTATCTCTGGGACGCCCTTCCTCGTGAGGATTGGCTATTGAAGATGCCTGATTCGGTCGTATAAGGACCGGTTCATGTGCCGCCTGGCCTAGCACCTCCCGTGCAACCACAAGCCTTGTATGGGAAAGGTTTGGAACCACACCCTACTATAGCGTTCACCCGGTACCCACCAGGAGGCTGGAGTGGCAAACGGAAGCCAGGAGAAGGCTCGACGAGGTAGGCGTCGAGTCCGGCATGTGGAGACAAATTCTGGCCTGTGGCCATTCTATTATATGATGGTGGAAGCCCCTGGTTGCAGATTTTCCGTGGTGGTGCCGTGGTGACGCCAAGTAGGTACGGAACCATTAGTATACCAGTCCAAACCGCGATATCGGGGAGGACTGGTGTACCTTGTGGGGAAAGTGTACGACCTCTGCAGAGGATAAGAATCTATCCGGATAGCCGTGTTCCACGGTATTGGACAAACGCGAAAGCTATGGCCACACAATGATTAGACTTCCGGTGTGAGTTATCCTTGACGTGTTTTTGGAATACACCGGCGTGGAGCCGTGCGCTGGTTTCCGGCCAGCATTAAAATTGAGGAACTGGCGGGATTGAACCATTATCTCCCCCAGGGCCGACCAACCCCACTATATGATAACAATCTTGACTGTAGTTTGCGAACTGTTTTGATTTCAAAAGCAACCCTTGCATAAAGATGGCTTTCCGCCGATATGATAAACCTCAGCCTCATCCTTGATAAACCCTTGCATATGTTTATCCCTTGTGTTAGGGTTTGCTGAGTACCTTATGTACTCACGCGTTTGCGATTGATGTTTTTAGTAGGAGAAGTCTTCGTAGGAGACGACGACGCTTTGGTTTTCGGTTCTGCTTCTCAAGTCTGCCTGTGGCTTGGGTCGTGCTTTCCGCTGTCTGTATGTGATTGCTTCGCCTTTATTTGACGGAAGGACTTGGATACTTCTGCATCCTTGTCGAACCGTCACTAAAGGCTCCTTATATCAGGTAATATATCTATTTACCTATTCGAAGTGTGCTTTTGATTACCATATCTGTGTTCCTGTGCGTATCAGCTACTGATCCAGGGACTGATACATGATGCACAGAGTGCTCCAGAGTTGGGGTACGACAGAGTGGTATCAGAGCAATACTTGACCGTAGAACGAAAACCTAGGATTCGTCGTGCTCGAAAAAGACTATTTTCAAAACTAATTGCAAAATCTTCAATATAACCTTCCCTTTCTATTTAAAAACCCCTTGCTTCCTTCAACCGCAAGAAAAGAGTTACAATCAGAAGTGTCTATGTGCAGAAGCTTTTAAAACAATGGACAGCCACGACTACGTGATCATAGAAGTGGAGAACGTATCGTACCAGGTGTACCGCGCCCCAGACATGGTTCCTAAGCAAGAGAACAAGATCAATGCAACTCAAGGCACTGGATCACGGACGACATGTTTCAACTGTCGAGACCCTGGACACAAGTTTGTTGATTGTCCTCTGTATCAACCAAACGGTGAAGAAAGAGCCACAGCGATCGACATGGAAAATGATCTACATCAACTACCAGTATCACCATAAAAGGTTGGATTTTCAGTGTAGGAAAAGCATGAGATACAGGAAACATGGACTGACGTGGATAACACCAATGTGGCGTCAACTCCTATCATCGTCAGAGTATCTGAAAAGTTGGGTAGCCTGGAAGAGTCAATGAGGAAGATCTGTAAAGAAGTCACCAAACTTAAGAAAGCTTTGCAGCCCAGGAAGGTTAGCAAGAACCGCAACAAGAAAAGAAAGAACAAACGTCGGGCATCTGGTCAAGCTACATCTAAGAAGGCCAAGAGCACAAGACTTTGTTACTACTGTAGAGAACGAGGACACATGGTAATCAGCTGTCCTTACTACAGACAAGAACCTACCCTTTACCAACTAGACAATGTGCGTCACGACGCAAGCAGCACAGATCTGCCACCCAATATTGAACAAAAAGAGACCATGACCAAGCAAGATATGCATCCCTGAAGTCCCCAGAAGGAGAAATCAAGATGTCAATGATTATTGTTGGAGACCGTAACCCATAAGTCGATAAGACGCCTGCGGAAACGCAGTTATGCGACTTGTACCAGACCTTCTCCAAGTAAGTTCTTTATGAAGATTGATTCAGAGCCCCGCTCAGCATCTTGGAAGAATGTCACGCTCATGTAAGAATAGTAGTACCCATGTATAATAAAGGAAGTACGTGTAAGGTACCTTGAGGTCCTGATCAAAAGGATTGAATTAGAGTTGTACATCCCTTTTATGAGTAAGGAAAAGGGGTCAGTGTTGACCTGACCAAAAATGTGGATACAAATTATCACTCGTACAAGTTAAGTTGGAAAGATGAAAAGCTCCAAAGACTTCAATGATCATACGACACTTACTCAAACAACATCAAGAGATCAAGGACATGAAGCTCCTTTTTAAACGCAGAAATGCGGAGAACAGTTTTTTTCCTTTTAACCGACCAAGTCATATGACCCCCATCGATTCTTTTTGGTCAAGGACTATTGGTCGAGTTCTGATGTCAGTGGAAGAATCGATAGAATATCCACCCTTAAGCCTTAACCCTCGTTCGTAGCACGTGAACACCTCAGCCCCAACAAACAAATCGTGTTGATTGGGTGGTTCGATGATTTTGTTGATCCTTGTTCCGTGTTTCTTTGGTTGAGTGCTTCTAGTCAGATCACACTTCATAACAACAAAAACTAAAGGTTAATAGCAGCTTAGTGCTAAAATCCCTCTCCTAACCTATACCCAAACCCCTACCCAAGAAAAATCACCGTCAAAGAGGTTTTCAGCACAGAGTCAAGACCAATCAAAAGTTTGACCAACGACAGCTAAGGATCGCGGACAAATGGGAAAGTTTGCATAAGGCAGTGCTAAAAATAACAAAGACGTCAGTGACTTGTTAAACGACAACTCATAAAGAAGAGCCTAACCAAGGAAACGAAGCAAATGACAGTCAAGAAAATAACAAGAAGTTCAGCCACCATCACAATTGACCTAGCTCAAACTCCAAAATTCCGTATTGACCAAGCAATAGGAATTAATGGCTGCAAATCGTGGACCCTCAGCTAAAGAACTTCGCCAGGAATGAGGCTCAAGTCATCTGTCGATGATAACATTGACAAGACCTGTTGGTTACAAATGTTACCTCAGAAATGTCCCAAAAGAGACCCGAGAGGGATTGCCAATGACTTGGACTAGAGTGGAATAATAAACCAACCGGATCAAAAGTTATTTACATGGCAAACAACATGAAAGTCAAGCCTTTGGAAAAAGTACTGGTAATACAGGAATACTCAGATGTTCCCCCGATGAGTAATCCAGAAGGCTACTTGATAAAGACAAAGGATGTTCCTCATTAAGCTAAATTCAGAACAAATTCCTAATAGCTGAGAGTTCATATCAGATGGCAGCCAATGGGTTAGCAGAATCGAAGGAACCGCTGGAAGAGTTACAAGGAAAACCTTTCGTTCGACCAAGCTTTCTCCTTAGTGATCACCTGTTCTGTTTGTCAAGGGGTCACAGATTGTGCCTTGACTACAATTCATTTCATGAGGTTATATCAAGAATGGATACCCACCACCCAGGATCGATGTTTGATCAATCAGTTAGAAAGAGACAAGCTCGTCTCCTTTGGCCTAGAGATCTAGTCATCACCACCTGAAGACTGGTATCGGGGAGGACTGGTGTACCTTGTGGGGAAAGTGTACGACCTCTGCAGAGGATAAGAATCTATCCGGATAGCCGTGTTCCACGGTATTGGACAAACGCGAAAGCTATGGCCACACAATGATTAGACTTCCGGTGTGAGTTATCCTTGACGTGTTTTTGGAATACACCGGCGTGGAGCCGTGCGCTGGTTTTTGGCCAGCATTAAAATTGAGGAACTGGCGGGATTGAACCATTATCTCCCCCAGGGCCGACCAACCCCACTATATGATAACAATCTTGACTGTAGTTTGCGAACTGTTTTGATTTCAAAAGCAACCCTTGCATAAAGATGGCTTTCCGCCGATATGATAAACCTCAGCCTCATCCTTGATAAACCCTTGCATATGTTTATCCCTTGTGTTAGGGTTTGCTGAGTACCTTATGTACTCACGCGTTTGCGATTGATGTTTTTAGTAGGAGAAGTCTTCGTAGGAGACGACGACGCTTTGGTTTTCGGTTCTGCTTCTCAAGTCTGCCTATGGCTTGGGTCGTGCTTTCCGCTGTCTGTATGTGATTGCTTCGCCTTTATTTGACGGAAGGACTTGGATACTTCTGCATCCTTGTCGAACCGTCACTAAAGGCTCCTTATATCAGGTACTATATCTATTTACCTATTCGAAGTGTGCTTTTGATTACCATATCTGTGTTCCTGTGCGTATCAGCTACTGATCCAGGGACTGATACATGATGCACAGAGTGCTCCAGAGTTGGGGTACGACACCGTCCTGTGCACGCACGCACCTAGCGCCGATGCCGCTGTCACACAAAGCCGAGTGCCCGATGCCAACCGCACCATGCTAACGCTCTGCACCCGGCCTAATTCTGCAGCCCCGCCTTTAGTTCCCATCGCCGCACCGTCCCATCGCTGCGCCCCGCGCGGCCCGCTCCTGCACGCTGCATCGCCCACCCCTCCATCACCTCGCTGTGTCCTCCGAGCCGTCGCCTCGCTGCACTGCTGCCCCGTCTGCCCCGCTCGTCTGCAGCACGCACCTCGCTGCGCGACGTGACCCACACACCTGCAAGTCGCCACCTCACAATATTGCATGCCGCGTGGTCGCACGCCGTCGCTGCCGCGCACTGTGCCCGACGCCACGTGGTAACGCCACATGGTAACTCCGAGCCGAGCCTCATTCGCTGCCTCCGCGCTGCTATAAGTAGCAAGCTCTCGCGCAAGCTCGTGCACTCACCCTCACCACCGAGTTCCAGCAGATCAACGGCACCGCCATCCACCCTTTGCGAAGCTCCTCCGACCCAGCCGAGCAGCTGGTGAGCTCCACGGTGTCTTCCTCCACCTCCCTGAGCCGCTCGCCCATCTTCTCCGAGCCTCAGCCGAGCCATCCCCAAGCTTTCGTCCCCATGGCCATGGCAGTCCGTGGCCTGGTTGCTGCAGTCGCCGCCGTCCCTTGCCGCCTGGGCAAATGGGTTCGCCATCCCATTCTGTCCTGAGGCAATGAGGTCCGGCGAGCCCTCTGTCAGCTGCTGCTCTGGCAGCCTGCCGCTAGGGAAGCTTCGCCGCGAGCCCTGTCCCGAGCGCGGCTCATCTTCTCCGTTCCGTCCCGATCCTCTAAATGGGAGCACAGAGCTTCGCAGCAAGCTCAAATAAGAATAACAGTCCATTCCCATTAGCCGAAGAGCTCGCTAATGTTTATGTGTAAATATTAGACAGCAGTTGCAAATACTGAACCGACATATTTTTTATATTGCAAAAAATAATTACCATGACTTTTTTTTACACCACAAGTTTTTACAATTGTAAAAAGGACTAATAAAGATTGTTTCTTGTTGCAAAAACGGTATGACTGTTTCTTTACGCCATGAGTTTTTACAGTTACAAAAAGTCAACAATGACTGTTTCTTTGCTCCATGAATTTTTAGAGTTGCAAAAAAAACCAACAATGACTGTTTCTTCTCACCACGAGTTTTTACAACTGCAAAAGGGACAAATAATGACTGTTACTTCGTGTTACAAGTTTATGCATTTGCAAAAATGACTACCAACAACTGTTTCGTTACGTCACAAGTTTTACAGTTGCAAAAATGATCAAGAGTGACAATTTCTTTGCGCCACGATTTTTACAGTTACAAAAGCGTTCAGCAATGACTGTCTTTTTGCATCACAAGTTTTTATAGTTACAAAAAGGATCAACAATGACTGTTTCTTTATGCCACAAGTTTTTAGAGTTGCAAAAAGAACCACAATGATTGTTTCTTTGTACCACGAGTTTTACAGTTGTAAGAGGGACAAGTAAAGACTGTTTCTTCGCACTACGAGTTTATGCATTTGCAAAAATGACTACCAATGACTGTTTCTTTACGTCACAAGTTTTTACAGTTGTAAAAATGATCAACCTATGCGTCATGAGTTTTTACAGTTGCAAAAGGGACAAGTAGCGATTGTTTCTTCGCGCTACGAGTTTATGACTTGGAAAAGGGACTAACAATGACCGTTTCTTCACGCCATGAGTTTTTACAGTTGTAAAAGGAACAAGTAATGATTGTTTCTTCGCGCTACAAGTTTACGTAGTTGCAAAAGTGACTATCAATGACTGTTTACGTCACGAGTTTATGCAGTTGCAAAAGGGACTAGCAAATGACCGTTTCTTTACGCCATGAGTTTTTGCAGTTACAAAAAAGGATTAACAGTGATTGTATTTTGTGCCACGGGTTTTTACAGTTGTAAAAAAGATAAGTAATAGCTGTTTCTTTACATCACGAGTTTATATAGTTGCAAAAAGTACATACAACTGTTTCTTTGCGCCCTCGGTTACAATAAAACAAAATGTGAACACACACGTTACAACAGGGAACCTCAATTTCAGTAGCCAAATAGCAGTTCGTGGTCGTCTTCCACCTTGCTCATGGTTGCTCTTAACAATCAACCTACTCCTGATTTGCAAATCGAGAAATGCAAATAAATGGGTCTGACAAAACCAACCCGAACAGATGAGCTCATCTGTTGCCATTCAATTCGACCGAATTAACGAGAATTAGCAGCCTAGGACCAAAAATCGAATCAATCAGATGCAAATCGATTGCTTCCATACGAGAAAAAAAATCAAACTCACTGCTTCTGCAATTTCCCTGTTTTGCTCCCAACGGTTCCTCCCGACACCAAATGCGCTTTTTTGTTGGGAAAATTAGATTGACGACATCGAAAGATTGACGGTTTAGAAATTTACCATCGAACTGCAATGGTACATATATGTATCATCGAAAGATTCAAAAGTTTCGAAATTTACCATTCTGTTACAAATTAGACTTCACGCCGTTTCTTTATACATTTTTACCCTCTCAGTTTTACATGTGTTCTACTTGTCTTCCTTGTCTCCGGCGTCGAGCAACAGGGTCCTTCCCGTCCTCAGGCAGACCCGGCGGCTGCGGCACCCATGGCGCCTCCTCTCCCAGCGTGGAGGTCCTTCCCGTCCCCAGGCAGTCCTTCACGTACTGGGCTTGCTCCTGCTCGCCGTGCCGAGGTCTTGGCCGTGGCGGCTCGCCGGGCGAGGCGGATGAGCAGGTGCCCGCATGGTCCTGGCCTAGCGCCGAAGAGCCGCCGCCGTGGGCGGGTGAGGGCGGCGGGTTTGCGCATGAGATTCGGCTCCATTTGAGCCGCAGATTGGCACATGAATGTCCAATTTAGGCATGATTACAAATGTCCTGTACTTCTTTAATCTTCACGGGCATCCCGACCTCCGTATGTGCATCCAAATGGTTCTGTTGCTTGCAAGTTACAATCGTTTGCGTCATCCTTTCACCGGAACATCTCTTCCGAATTTTAGTCTACTGAAACAATTCCAGAATCCTCGTTTTGGGTCTTCGAGCTCCTGATGTCGTTCTGTTGCTGCAGTTTGATTCGTCGTGTTTGCAGGTAAGCAGGCAAGCTGTACAAACCATGGTCTGCAGGGTGCTTGGAAATAAGTGTCGGGAAGAGGTTGTCGTCTCTGTGAGATCGGGTCGTCGGTGGGAGAAGCAGCAAGGGCAGCGGGGGCGGAGGAGCAGCAGGGGAGGCGGCGGTGGGACATCGAGAAATAACGAAGGGGGTAAAATGGTCGTTTCACCCACTCCAATCGTTGAAAAAAATTTGAAAACCCATCAAATCTTAACAGAATGGTAGATTTCTAAACTTTTGCATTTTTCGATTGTACATATATGTACCATTGCAGTTCAATGGTAAATTTCTAAACCGTGAATCTTTTGATGTCGTGATTCCAATTATCCCTATTTTATATACATGTGGGGCACACCAAGCACCGTGTCTTTTTCCATTCTTATCCACTCATCCTGCTCACTGTCTCCTCTCTGTTCTTCACTCTCTGTCTCTCTCCAATCCTCAACTCACCAGGTCCTCTCTTTCTCTAATCTACTTGGCTTGAGCAATCCGCAGACCAATCAGGAAGCCCAAGCTTCGTCTTTCGTTGCTCTCGTCTCCTGCACGCAAGCAAGCAGCAGCTCGCCGTGCAAGCAAGCAGCTGCAGCAGTGCGAGCATGCGCCTGTGCCGGCCATGGACTGGCCCAAGAAGGCCGCGACGCCGCGCTCGAGCCTCCTGCCCTGTGGCGTCGCCGTGATTCTTGTGAGCACTCGGAGGGGCAGTTTTGGGTGGTGCTGACGTGGACGAGGAGAGAGCCGGCGAAGCTGCCCTTTCGCAGCTCCCTGCTTCGCGTTGATTTGGGGTGCGGCTCCCTCCGGTTTTCCCGGAGAAGCAGGCGAGGGAGCACCTCGTTTGTTTAAAATTGAGGCGAAGCCGCTCCGGGAGCCGTCCATGGAGCCGAAACAAAGAGGCCCGTAGTCGAGGTTTGAAAGAATTTTCCTCTGACATATTTTATCGAGCCTTGAACGAGATTTTTGTCACACTGCTCAACACCGATGTCCAAAACCATGTGTGGGTCCAGCAGCACCGCTTTTCCCTTCATGTGACGGACTGCACTCTAATCTAATGAGCGATAGATTTGTAGGATAACAGAAATTGATTTTTAAGCATTTGGGCATCGATGCATGTACTTTCATCGGTGCTTGATTTTTTCGGTTCAGGCATCGACCGTGCAATGTGGTGGGCATCGATGGTTGGAAGAGAATATACTTTGAGGCATCGCTTAAAATGGTACATTGTGGACAGCCTAAAAGGAGAAGATGGGCTGATGGAGAAAAGAATTATGGGTTGGGCTGCAAGAGAGTAGTAGGCTGGAAAGCAAACTTGAAGGAACTCAAAGGAAAAAAAAATTGATAAATCAAAATGAGGGAAGAGATAAAGAAATTTGATTTCGAAATTTGATTGATTAAATTTGTGATATGTGTTGGGATTTAAATTTGGATAAATTTCGGGATGTTACACACTTCCTCAAGGGTTGTCTCTAGGATGATTCTATCCAAACCAGCCTGCCCCGGTTTCTCCCTCATCACCCTGACGAAGACAGCGGGTTCTCCGCATCCAGCGGCATAGGAACGCACGGCATCATCGTTCGATACCCCTGGTGCTCCCAGCCTTATATTCAGGAACCGGAGGTTGTAATGAGACAAGGCTTCCTCTGGTCCATTTGAGCTCAGCTGCTGCATCTGGGGCATTTTCTCCCATTGCGTTGTCGTTGCCCCGTCTTGCCTCCTCCGAACCAATCATTTCCCGATCGGTCCGGGCCTTCTTGCTTACCTGCTCTGGTTCTTTCAAGACAGGGGGAACGTACTGAAATAGCTGCGGATGGTTTCGTCGTACCTTGTCGATCGGGGAGGCGGATTTCCGTCCTTCGCGTTGCTTCCGCTTCTTCATCGTGGGAGCTTCGTCCGTGGCCACCTTCCAAGGAACTTCCCCTTGGAAACCTCCGATGCAGATGTACTGGTTGAACATGGCTTTTGGATAGATCGCTTTTTTCGGACCATCTATCCTCAGAGAATATGCCAAGGAGTTTTCTTCCTCTTCCATCTTCTCCATAGGCTCGTGTTCATCAGATCGACAAGCTTCTTTAGCTCGACTTCCAGCAAACCTCTTCACCCTTGATCTCGGCGAGATCCTCGGCCCCCACAGTAGGTGCCAGCTGTCATAGTTTCCTGACGGTGGTATTACGCCTTTCCGGCGGCCCGAACCTGTATAAACTTATATCCTGCGTCACCATCGATCTCTCATCTCGCTGATCTACCCCTATTCTTATTTCTGTCGGGAAACTACAATAAACGTCACAACGACCTTCGCCACCATCGCGAGCTCCAGCCCCGTCACCACCCACGGCCATCCGCTGCTCCTCTAGCGGTAGTAGGAAGCAGCAGGCTGTGCATTGCCATCTTGTCAGAGAGCTCGTTGGTTGCTGCGTGAGGAAGATAGAGGAGTGTAGATCCAAAAATACTAGTGTCTGACATGTAGGATTAAAAAAAATGAGGGCCCAAAAGTGAGGGATATTTCTGAATTTTGAACATGGGGAGCTCTCAAAGACTGTTTGATGCCCTATTTTGAGGAACGTGCTCTTAATCCAAAATGTCTCGGTATTTAGCCTTGAATATAAAATAACACGATGAAATCCCAAGCCTGTAGTTTTTTGGCGGCGTTATCATCACACGACCGGCGGTGAATCCTCGGTGAGCCTCTGGAGCAGCATGTCATTCCACATATCGATGGGGCCCGGCAGGCACCAATGTAGGCAGTCGCTGGCGTTCACCCACCTCTTATCTTTGTGTGCACCGATGTGGCCGTCGGCTCGCAGCATCATGGCCTTGGTCACATCGAGCACCCCGAACCTCTTGCTCCCCGTCGTCTCCCTCGCCGCCCTAACCTCCTCATCCTGCGCGTTCCTCAGCTCCCACTCGATGCTCACCAGACTAATCTCCTCTTCCTTCAGTGGTCGCGTCCTGTTGCAGTAGCCGCCGCTGGACCATGAGCCGTGCTCGTGGTGTCCTGGCGTATAGGTGCGCAGAAACGTGACGAGATTGCTCTTGCAGTCCTTGCAGACGGCGATGGCCTGGAGCGCCGCCTTGACGACGCGACGGATGGCGTAGACGATGCCGAAGTCGGTGAGGTTGGCCTCACGGCAGTTGACGCAGCCGATGCGGTGGCCGTCCTCCCAGAGGTAGTTGACGCGGAAGAACCAGTTGCCGCCGGAGAGGATGGCGTAATCCAGCCCCGGCAGGCGAATGGTCCAGTTGGCGTTGACGATTCTGTCGAGGTGGATGTCGAAGGGGATGGGCGGCTTGCCGTTGGTGTCGGGGACCGGCACGGCGTGTGCGTAGAACTCCGTCCACATCACCATCAGCGTGAAGTTGTGCACGGGGAAGTGCCACGTCACAAACTTGTCGAGCGCATCACGGTCCACGAGCGTCGGCGTCTCGGCCTGCGACAAGAGGCAAAGCAGGGACTCCATCTGGTTGCGCGCCAGTGAGTCTCCAATGAAAGCCAGCCGCTTGCCACGGACGACGTCGAGGAACCGCTCCGGCGAGAACCGCGGCAGGTCGCAGCCGTCGGGCTGCCACCGCCAGAAGAGATGGCCGGGGTCCTTGCCGTACTTCTGGCAGTTCTTGCTGTCCGGCAGCGTCGGGCACGTCAGGTTCGTGTACAATGGGCCCCTCGGGTCCCTCACCCATTTCCCCATCGACATGTCGCATTTCTCCTCGACTTGTATTCCTCCACCTGCGCATGCATGCGGTCATCAGAACAAACATTTCAAGCTTGGCATTATCGGTGGCGCACTGTAGTGAAACTGCACTTACTTTGAGCTCCTGTTTGATCGGCTTGCGACGAGTAAAGGACTGACAAGACCAAGACGGTGGAGAGCACCAGCAGGAGCAGCAGCGAGGACTTGATGTCCCTCTGCACCACGGCGTTGAGCTTGCTGCTGTTTCTGTCCAGCAGCTTCCTTGGGCTCGAGGAAAGGGAGGCAGGAAGAGGCCCCATGCTGGCCTTCTTTTCAAAATCGGGAACTGAGTGAGAAAACGAGCACAGCTGCCATACAGCTTTTGAAGGACTTTGTATATGTGTGTTCAGTTGGTACTCGGCTTTATGGACTTTGATGATTGTTTAGTTGGTATGCCAAAATCGAGGAGGTTGTTGTGGCAGTCGTGCCAAAGTTCACAGTTGGCTAGTTACTACTTTCTTTGGATCCTGGTTCATATTCTGAGGTTTGTTGGCGCTTTGGACTTCCAGTAATCTCAGGAAACCTGGCAAGCAAGTGATGATATGTCATGTTGAAGGGTGATGGTCACGTTGAACCGTGACTTCATCGATGAACTGCGGATTTAAAAGAGCTTATGAAGAACCTTAGCTGCTGCATGCAACTCGAGAATTGTGTACACTGAAAAATGGTTGACGTCCATTGGCATGGATTACAGATAATGTGATACGGTAGCGTGTTGTGTGGACGTGCCTTCATTCGTAGGTGCAAACATCTCACCAGCCGGTTTATCATTTGGGAGTTCCAGAAAAGAGCTCACCTTCCCCAGATATAATGCAGGGAATAGTCTACATTGAGCCTCTAGGACGAATATATAGAGTATAGGAGACTGAAAGGTGTAAGACACCTTCCCGAGAAAAGAGCTCACCTAACTAGCACCGCACGATCACAATATCAGAGTTGCCAAATCACGTTTAGGAAAAGGCCTAAAAATAACAAATAACATGTTGAGCAAGATCGCGGAGGAACTGGCAGGAGAGAAGGTACAAGCAACCAAATAGATTTTTAAGAACGCGATAATTCTGCAGGAAACCGTAGAAATGGAACCAGAATGGCCGCATTCCAAAAGGAAAAACGTCAAAGCAGAATATCAGTAACAAACTAACAAAGGAAGCTGGTATGTGAAAGACCAGTTTCAGCGTCATCGATCGCGGCCCGCGCGCCTTTGAGTACTGCCGAAACAACCGCTACCCGGTGGGGAACTTGCTGGACGCATATGCATGGCGCCAAGAACAGTAGCAGCAGCAGCCCCAGGCAAGCTAGCGCACAGCTATAATATTGCTGAGCGCCGATGCTCAAACCTCTCCCCGTCCTGGATCACCTCACAATCCGTGTGATCTTCGTGGTTTGATCCGTTCAATGTACTAGTGCAAGGCAAGTCCTGGCGATTTGAACATTTGATTTGGCACCAGCCTGCTGGGCGCTGGCCGGCCGCTGTGGGTTTTTTGTTGTCAAGTCAGTTTCAGCGTCTCTATTTACTCCTTTTCTCCGAGTGTGTGTGGTGCGAGGTCACCGCGCGCCGTTGTTCATGAATTGTGATGCTTCTCCCACTAGCTCGAATTGCCAGCGCCACAGGAACCAGGGTTCCCTTAGCCGCCGCATGCGCAGGCAGGTTTAGCACCAAAGTCAAGAGACAAATATCAGACTTGAGGATCGTCGTTAAGATCAAGCAACGGCAAATAACGGCACTTCCTTGACCAGAGAACAACAAGCGTTAACAACTCTGCGGGAATTTCGGATAATTTATAGACGCTAGCTCCTAGACGAAGAAGAGGTCAAGTGGAGGGAAAGAGGAGGGCACGGCTCAAGGCCTAATCTAAAAGCGGTCAACATCTATAGGGAGAGATTATGTACGGATTACGATGACCAGAGAGGTATGTGGTCATCATCCCTGGAGTTGAAATCGGAGAATGTGTTCGATGGTGACACGGAGCTCTTATACCCCACACAATCGCTGCATGTTCATCACATTGATAGTATTTTGTTCACATAGAAGGACGAGGCACGTCTGGCTGTTAGAATCGTGCATAACCTTTTGTATCCTTGGATAGTAATTTGTTCGTCACATTGATTAGGAGGGGCAGGACGCGTGCTGTTAACAGTGCGTCGAAGGAAGATACACGCTTCTGTATCTTTGGATAGTAATTTGGATTTCTTGTTACACGTTGGATCAATGGCTTCCGAGGCTGGCAAGAGCCGAGCATTATTAAGAAAAAAGGGGGGTAGTTGCAACCATCTGCATAATTTAGGAAGCCAAGGTCACAAAATGGAAAACAACAAAACAAACAAAGTTCAGGGATAAGTCCCTCGATGAACATACATACGCATCCACTTTATTCATCATTGGAATGTAGGATGGCATATAACAAGGTAAAGTGGGAAAAGCACAAGAAAATCATGGCTAGTGCAATTGTTCTCAATCACAAATGTCTCATACACTCTCAAGCTTCAACGCAGAATCTCGCATAAATAGAAGACTCCGCAATAAATATAAATCTTTCCCGGCTTTCTACTGCCTCAGACTCTGCAAGATGTATTGTGCATAAAGGTCCCTGCAAAAAATCAAGACACGTGTGTTATTTCCATATTCAACAAACAGAAAACAATTTTATTTTAGTTCTAGTACGAGACCAAAAGTTTATATTGTCAGCTGGGCATACATTGAGTGCTGAATGGCCTCACGAGCAGTGGTCGCAGGCAAGAAGGCATCAACAGCAACGTCTTTGTTCTCATTTTTCTTGTCTAAAAGATACTGCTAAGGATACAAGTATACTGCAATCCTGCAATCATCGCAAATACACTATAGCATGTAACAAGGAAATAATAGAAGAATTATGAAGGATACAATCTTCAAAGAAGCGCTTGATCTCTTGCAGGCGGTGAGGAGACAGCTCACTGATGTCACTGTAGTTACGGTATTCAGGATCATCAGCGCAGACTGCTATTATCTTGTCATCCTTTTCACCCTGAAATAACCAACCCCTATGCTTGGTTAGATAAAGGTTGAAGTAGAGTTATTTTGTCTGCTTCATCAGAAAGAGAAGGTGATATCAAATACCTGATCAATCATGGGCATAAGGCCTATCGCTCGCGCTCGGAGGAAGGAACCTGGAATAACAGGCTCCTGAAGGAGACAAGAGTTACACAAATATCAGAAGATCATGACAGGGCTTATATAATATCATTGAATTCAATTACGAATAATTGCAGTTGACACAACTAAATTAAAAGGCAGTCTGAAAATGTGGCTACCAAAGGATCAATAAATTTAATGCTTAAATCGAAATTCAAAGAGTGAATATTCTACATATACTTTCAAAATGTATAAACATGACACACAACAAGTGGAAAAAGGAGACTAGCCTGCATCAGGACCAAAACATCCATTGGATCATTGTCTTCACAAAGAGTCCTCGGGATGAAACCATAATTGTGTGGGTATACAACTGACGAATACAGGACTCGATCAACCTGCCAAAATTATAGCACAATAAAAAATAACATGCTGCGAGAAAAAAAATAGCAAAATAAACTTTTACAAGTCATGGGTGGGTGACAAAATATAGAGCACAGTAGCAGAAGTACATTATGATTGTGGATGCTTGCTGTTCCTTACACAGGTACAGTATAAATTATAAATAGATGTTAACTAAGCCTTTCTGTACTTGAGGAGTTGAGGTAGAAAGAGATGGCCAAAAAAAAAAAAAACCTTAATCAGTCCAGTTTTCTTGTCAAGCTCGTATTTAACTTTCCTGCCCTTTGTGATCTCGACAACCTGCATGGTGACAAAAAGCATTGCAACGTAGTCACACTCTAGAATCAACTAGCATCGTCAAACATAATCAAACAACTTGATGGGATTGCTTGTTAACAAAAAGAAAATAATTGTCAGAAGACTAATGTCGCATCATGTTGAAGAAGGATTAAATGGTTTTTTGGGGGAAGTACAGCAGTGGAAACACCCACTGTGGTAAGAATTAAACTGTTAGCAATGCAAATATGCAAACAAAAACCCTTAAATAGGGGTGCAATATTAAAGCCACCACTACCATTTCAAGGCTATAAATCCTATAGTCTATCGAGATCGCTCATCAGGAAAAAAGATAGCTAATTATATGATTTTACTGAAATTGCGATTCTAGCTCCATTAGAATGATTTTTTTTAAATAAAGAAAGAATCTAGAAATATAAAGCTCCTGCATCAGCATATAAATAGAATTTGAACAGAAACAATAGTACAAAGATGAAATTTGCTCAGTAACTAATTTGTGTCTTACTATAACTTGATCAAGCATTGTATGGTTTTAGGGTGCAGAGAGCAAGGTAGTTTTATCTGGACCAGCCTACAATCTACTCATTCCCTTCTCTAACCTCCTTCTATGATGGGTCCATTAATTGTGGAATCTTTTCATGTATCAGAATATTTTGCAATTGGTTTTTTTTCTTTTGGGGGTGGGGGGGGGGGGGGGGGGTAGATTTTCTGTGCCTGTCATGACATTGCTTCCATGTAACTGACGGGTGGATGAATTACTGAACTAATGCAAATCAGGAAGCCATCAAAGACTACTTCCAGTTCGTAAAATGGGAGTATTGACATTTCCAAATTAATTGCTCAACAATAACGACACAACCATGCACCTTTGTTAGTTAAGGAAAACATTATTTGTTAACCGCTTTGGTAAATTTGGTTTGAATAAATTAGAGTCAAATTGAGCTTTAACCTGACAGAACTAATTATAGAAATTAGGGAAAATTAGATTGCCGACATCGAAAGATTGACGGTTTAGAAATTTACCATCGAACTGCAATGGTACATATATGTATCATCGAAAGATTCAAAAGTTTAGAAATTTACCATTCTGTTACAAATTAGACTTCACGCCGTTTCTTTAGACATTTTTACCCTCTTAGTTTTACCTGTGTTCTACTTGTCTTCCTTGTCTCCGGCGTCAAGCAACAGGGTCCTTCCCGTCCTCAGGCAGACCCGGCGGCCGCGGCACCCATGGCGCCTCCTCTCCCAGCGTGGAGGTCCTTCCCGTCCCCAGGCAGTCCTTCACGTATTGGGCTTGCTCCTGCTCGCCGCGCCGAGGTCTTGGCCGCGGCGGCTCGCCGGGCGAGGCGGATGAGCAGGTGCCCGCATGGTCCTGGCCTAGCGCCGAAGAGCCGCCGCCGTGGGCGGGTGAGGGCGGCGGGTTTGCGCACGAGATTCGGCTCCATTTGAGCCGCAGATTGGCTACATCTTCGAGCACATGAACGTCCAATTTAGGGACGATTACAAACGTCCTGTACTTCTTTAATCTTCACCGGCATCCCGACCTCCGTATGTGCATCCAAATGGTTCTGTTGCTTGCAAGTTACAATCGTTTGCGTCATCCTTTCACCGGAACATCTCTTCCGAACAAATACCCATAGAGCTATCTCGGCCCTTTTTTCCTAACCAGAATAATTCCAAAAAATCCCAGATAAATACTAGATGCACCCTAGCCTTACACAGAACCGCTCACATCTTAATAATTCTTTATCTTGTCATATTAACCCTCTGTTAATATGAAATCCTAGCTCTAATTTCCGGCAAAAATCCCAACCGTTACTCCCCACTCTTATCTATTTATGTAATGTTTATTTGTTTGCTTGCTTTGTGTGATTTATTTACAGGAAGTAACTATAAATCATTGTATGCTAGTTATGCCCAGTTATTACTTATCCGATGATTATTGATTGATCCTGTTATTCCCTTGTTAGCCCTAGGATATTCCGTCCATGTATTATTATTATGCTTAGTTGGATTACCTTGACTAGATGAATGCTTAGGGCTGTGTATCACTATAGTTATTTATACGCTCACATACTAGTTTTGCAAAAGTGTAAAATGATGCCTTGGTGTTGTGTGTGCGAGTGTGGGTTGGGAAATGGGATCATGAGAACTAAAGAACAACTATGTTTAATCTGAGAGCTGGGGCAGAAAATGAGTATGACAGAGAGTAAGTGCAACACATATGGTTGGCTTACTGTGGAGATACTGCCTTGGCTCGATTAAGGTCCGGTTGTGATGACATCCCACCTAGCATTTTGCCCGTACAACCACCCCACCCTGTATGAGGCAGGGCTAGCCTAAATCCCGCAAGCTAGTACGGTGATCGTCAGGTGGGCAGAGTGCATCGGGAGGCCATGGAGCAGGCGCAACTGGTGCATATTTGGCAGCCCGGTTTGTAACACCCTGTATTTAAGTCAATACCAAAAATCACTACAAATTTAAAATTTTTCTTAATTAACTAAAACCTGCTACAAATACTTGGCTAAGTATTCCAATTCACGAATTTCCAAAAAGAGTTTAAACTAAACATGCACAAATTGTCATTCGCATTTTGTCAAGCTTCTGTGTTTTTCTCTTTTGAATTTGAACATTCGTTCAAATTCAAATACGTTTGAACCTTTCCAAAAATTCCTAAGCATAAACCAGGTCTATGTTTAAAACTAAACCTTTATCTAACTTTGACCTCAGTCCAAATCTTCAAATTTCTTCCAAACTAAAAGTTCAAATCTTTTCTTGAGCTAATTCCTCCTCGGGCCGTTTCTGACCAGCCCCCGGCCTGCTTTCCCCCTTTCCGGCCAGATTTGGGCCTGCTCCGTGCTGCCCGCTGCAGTTGGGCCGAACCAGCCCAACTGCCCGCGTCTTCCTTCTCCCGCTGGCGGGTGGGCCCGTCTGGCCCGGCGCCTCCGCCCCGCTCCTTTAGTCGCCTTCCTCTTGACGCCGGGTGCGCGCCGCCGTACGCCATGGCCCCGCCATTGCGCTACATCTCTGCTTCCCCGCCTTCCCTCTCTGGTGGCGCCGCATCTCGCTCTCGCGTGCGCCGCACCATCATCACCCCCGCTGCGTTGCCGTCCTCGCGCACGCATCGCTCGCCTTCATTGCGCCGCAGGCTAGGCTGTAGCCTGCCCCAGCCCCCGACTCCACCGTCTCGCTCCTCCTTCAAATCGATACGCACCTCATCGAGCTCCCCGATCCGCGCATTCACTTGGCTTCCCCACTCCCTTTCCCCTCGCGCGGCTCTTCAAATCCCAAAGGATTTGGGGATTTTCCCCCATCGTCCTCCTCTCCGGCTGCCGGTGCTGCTCGCCTCATTCCGGCCTCAGGTGAGCTCATCATCCTCCATCTCCTTGTCGGTGAGCTCGGCCTGCGCACCCCTAAATCCGTGGTCACCTCGTCCATCGCAGCTGTCTGTGCTCGCCACCGCCGCCGCCATCGTCCCCGCCTCTCCGATGCCTCCCGGTCAACGACACCATCTCGGTGAGCTCCACGGCCTCCCTCCGATCCTCCTGGTGCTGCCGGTACGCTTGCTCCGTGCTCGTGCGTGTGCGTCCACACGCACGGCCTCGCGTGTGCGTCTGCCCGCGCGCCCTTGCTCGGCGCATGTCCCGCGCCGCCGCGAATCCCCACTCCTTGCCCCGCTTCACGCTCGCCGCGCATCCCGTGCTCGCACGCGTATCCACGCTGAACCGCTCCGCCCCGTTTCGCCACAGGCGCTCGCCTGCTGCTCGCGTCTTCGCTCCGCTCCGCCTTTCTGCCCAGCCACGCCGCGGTGCCGTCTGCGTCGCCCGTGTCCGCGCCGCGCGACCGTGCGTGTTCCTGCTCCGCGTGTCTCGCCCCCGCGCCGCAGCTCGCGCCTTCGTGGCCACGCTCGGCTGCTCTTGCGCCGTCCTCCGAGCCCCGCGTCTTCGCATCCGCATCTGCTCGCCGCGTCCGCCGCATTTGCTCCGCGCGCATCATCGCGTCCACCGCCGCCTAGGGCTAGCGCGCCGCCTTGCTCGCCGGCTAGCCGCCGCCGGCCTTGCCGCTCTGACTGCTGCCGTCGCGGGCTTGCCCCCGTAGCTGCCGGGCTGCCGCCACGCGCACTTTAGCCGATCGGCTGCGCGTCGGCCGTGGAGCCGCCGCGGGGATAAATCCCCAGGCGCGTTTTTGTGGAGCCGACGTGGCACTGCCACGTAGGCCTGCGTGCTGACGCGGCGCCTGCTGACCCGGTCAGCATGCCCCGTCAACCAGGCGCTCGGTGGGCTGCGTGACCACGTCTGGGCTAACAAATTGGGCCCATTTGGGCCGTGATTCGTTTGATTGGCCTTTTCTTTTTCCAGCGAATTATACTTTTGGTAATTTTGTTGATGGGCCGTTTCCTAACCTGCGCCCACTTAACCTAGAAGTTTTGGCCCTGGTTAAACAGTAACTTTCCCTTTTCCCTTTTTCTAAAAATCAGAAATATAATTAAAGGTTTTCTAAAATCTAGAAAATGCCTAAGCAATTGTTATAATTTCCGAAATACATGTAGATAATTTTAGATAATGTAACTAAATTCCTTTCTATTTTTAATTTTACATCATTAATTAATTCCTAAAAATACTAATTAATTTGTTAAGCCTTTTAAATAATTCTAACTAATTGTTTTAAATAAAAGAAATTCATATAATAATTTGTAGAGTTAAGTTAAATGCTTTTCTATTTTTGATAATTCTAATTAATGATTTAGGTCATTAATTAAATTCTAAAAATACTAATTTAATTTGTTTGGGCCTTTAGATAATCCTAATTAATTCTATAAAATGCTAATTAATTGTTTAAAGCCCTAAAAGATATCCAGATGTGCTAACATTCCTTGAATAAATAGTCTTGTCATAGATTATTTCAGGAATACTCTATCTTGATCTGTTTCGGGAATTCGCCTTCCCGAGACCCTTCTGTTGTCCGTAACTTGTATGTTACGTTTTCGATATCAGCGATTATTCCGCCGACATTTGTCGAAACTCCTACTCTGTCCGTGAAAGCCTCTCTGTTTACTTGAATTGCTTGTTTGCTGCTCCTGTGTTTCTTGGTTAGTTGTTCCTTAAGGATTTTCTAGAAAAGTATTTAATTCTTAGAAAAGTCTTTATTCCATTTATAAAATGATTTATGCTTTCGTAAAATCTTAGAAAATCCTTTATCAGTTTATAAAACCCCATTTATCCTTTCTAAAATGATTTACTTCTTTAACCTTTAGTTTATAAAACTAATTAGGTTATTTAAATAAATACTTAGTTATTTATTTAAATACATAAACCCATTTTGGTTATTGGGATAAACAATCCCATTGTTTATCTGATAACCTAAAATCCCTAGTCCCTTATTAAAAATCTTTAGATATTTTATTTAAGAACCCTTTTATTTATTGTAAACCAATAAATAAATATTAGTCCCTTAATGACCCTCATTTACTTATGAAAGTTTACCAATAAATGCTTTTATAGCCTGTTAAACTCTGGAAATCCTTTTCAGCTGTTTAATTAAACTCAAAACCATGTTTCTTTTCTTAATACCCTTTTTTTGTCTTTCGCTATTTAAATAAATAATTCTATTATTTATTTAAATACTAGAAAACCACCTTCACTTATAAAACCCTTTTGATCGACCAAACTGTTAAACTTGTTATTCAATTATGCAATTGAATAACCCAGCCGGTGAGTATTCCAGGAGTACTCCCCTCTTTCGTTTCTCGGAAGTCACCCTTCCGAAAGACATCCTAAGCCTGTCTTCACTCCTTTCATCTCCAAAACCGGTGATGTCAATCACCGAAGCTGCCCTAACTCCTTGTTTCCTCTGCTTATACCGTTTGGTTGGCTTTTATTGTTCTTTTGGCGTTCATCTGCTTCTTATTAGTGTTGCTTCGCTTAGCTTTCTCTTAGCTTCGTCTTCCCGTGTTTAGAAGAAGCAGCCGCCGGAGCCGGACCAGTGGATCCAAGACGTGAAGGTCCAAGGGACCCGTGAAGTGAAGCCTCGAAGGCCCGGAGTCCGAGGAGTTGAGTTCGATCAAGAAGGAAATGAAAGCTTGGATTAAGGCAAGCTAGTTCATATTGCTCCTATGATTGCACAACTAAAATGGCCAACTAAAACATGACCAACATACGTGCTATTTATCGCTATCTTACTTTCTGTTTAGTTATGTCCTATCCCGTATATCGCCTCACTATGCCACCCTATCTACACACCATAATAGCGCTAGTTCTTCCACATTATTTATAATGCAATCTCTGCTACTAGTATGCTTAGGACTGGATCCAGCTGCACTCTTTGGAGATGCCGGGTGTCTCATTTCTATGAGCATCCACGTATCACTTTATACATATCATGAAATACTTGGTGAATGATGGATCTATGTGCTATGTGAGATATGGGATGTGGGATACTAGGTGGTGTGAGTGTGTTAAAACCGTGGAGTTAAGTCCTACATGGAAAACCCTTTTTGTGTGTCTGCGGTGTGCCGGGCGAACATCTGTTGGTCGCTTGTTAAATGTTTTGCGCACCTTTGTGGTGGCATTAGTCTGGAGAAGCCTACCGTAGCAATTAAGTACCGGTTCTCGTGCCGTCATGATCAGCAACACTCGTACTACCACATGTCCCGGGTTTTATGGCGAAGGGCTTGGCTGCATGCCGCATCCGACCACCTCATGATCATGTGATAGGCAGGGGCAACGTAGATGACGCCAATGAGAGGTAGATGCTCTGTGCTTTGTTTGGCATCACCAGGCCCAGCTCAGTAATGGGACCATTGGTAGTTGACGTGGCGGGGTCTGGGAGGGTTGGAGCCGGTTAATGAGCCTCGTTGCGCCACTCCAGCTCCCCGTACAGGACTGGAGGGGAGCGCATCGTGTGGGTAAAGTTGTACACCCCTGCAGGGTTAAATCTATTGCAATAGCCGCGTCCTCGGTTATGGACACACGAAGTCATGGTCACACTTGATGAGACTCTGTGTGTGTTGCTAGGTGGGAAAGATCTGGGTGGTCTGTGCTATGTGATAATCCGACAGTGTGGATCGAAGACTGCCGGGCTTGGTGCTGCAGTATAAAATATGGGAACTGGCGGGATGGATTACATCGCCCCCAGGGCCAGACAACCCCAATATTAAAACCTGATGTTTTATCAAATGCTTCATAGGTTACTATCATGTGTTAATCACACTGTGTTGCATAAATCTGGCTTTCATGCTAAACTATCACCTTATGGCCCTATCCTTGGTTATACCCCTATGCATCTATACAACTATAGTGCTAGGACTTGCTGAGTACCTTCCGTACTCATTCTTGCTGCTTTCAGAAGGAGAGCCGGAGAACATCTTCACCGTTGATGGAGTTGAAGACTAGGAGGTCATGGTTGCCGTCCGCCCTCATGCTGCCTATAGGCAATGGGTTGCACCTCTTCTCGCTTCCGCTGTAGAGTTCTGCTTGGCTGGTCTGGATGCTGCGCATCCCGTGTTGTAAGACCCTTCTAATGTCGTAAGTGGCATTATTTGTATTCATTTGTATAACAATGTTATCAATTCTGTGATGAATGTGCGTGTTAGCTACTGATCCAGGGAATGATGCTGAGGCACATGGGTACCCAGAAATGGGGATCTTACACGGTTGTAGACTTAGGTCGTAAACCCCTGATAGCTCCTGAGGCGATCGTTGGTATGATGTTGTGATGGGTAATGGTTACGTGAGTTTAACTCATGAATGTGGTAAACACAGACCTGAGTACCTTACGATAGGCCTAGTCGGGGAAACAGAGTAGCCAGCCTATCTAGAAGATGGAGCCTACTCGGACTACAACTTGGAGATAGACACGACATAGATTACTTGGAATACACACAATGTACAACTTGTAGAACAAGAAAAGCTCTAGTAGTAGTCGGATAGGACTCTTGTATGGGAACCCTACCTCCCCAAGTATATAAGGAGGGGTAGAGGCACCTCACCAAAAAAGGCGAACAATCCACAGCACATCTGCAAACCCTACACAGAAAATACAAAGCCCCAAATAGGAGTCGGGTATTATGCTAAGTCGGCGGCCCGAACCTGTCTAAACCTGTGTCCTACATAACCTTCGATCTCTCATCTCGACGATCCACCCCCTATTCTTGTTGCAGTCGCAAATCAATAACAGCTAGCGCCCACAGTGGGGCCTTGGGTCATTGAGACCAAGTCACCGAGTTCGAAGGTCATCATCAAAGAAGTCAGAACCAACAAGATGAACCAGCCCGGAAGAGAACAATTAGGTTTCGGCCGACAGGTCCAAGAATTGAATGAAGAGTCTGATCTGGAACCACAAGATGCTAACAAGTTCTCCCTCGATTTGATGGAGGAGGATTGCTTGGAAAGAGCAGGATACCCTATTGACGGTGCAAAATTCCCTAAATCACCGTCAACATACCGGTAAATAAATTAGTACTCACCAAGATTCTGTGCATAGTAGCTAGGAATTAACATACTTCCACGAGTTTTGGTGAATTTTGGATGCAGGAGTAATTAATGGAGGAAACGGGCGCTGACACGAAGCGGATTTCCACCGACATACCGTCTGGTGGGCTGTTTGGGCCTTAACTTGGCCCTTACTCAAGTTCTGCCGCCCCCACGAAGGCACCGACCTACGAACCAATACCAGGAGGCAATCTGGAGCGTCCACGCAAGAGGCGGTGGCGAACCGCCACAGTGGACGGCCGGCCGGCCCCCCTACAAGGCCGGCCGGCCTGCCTTGGCGCGCCCGCCACTCTACCTCGCGCTATAAAGTCCCCCCTGTCCTGGAGGCCCTATAAATACCCCTGGTGTCCGCAGAAACAATTCGCATCTCACTGATCCAAGCATTTCATTACTCGTTTGTAGAAGTAGATTTATTCTGTTGGGAGTTAGAGTACAGTAGAGTAGAGCGGAGCTCTCCTCGAGGTTCCGAAAGTCTTCTCGTAGTTTTGGTATTGTTCTTGTATCTTAACTCTAGTAGAAATACACTTTTATTTATTTATATAATTATTTCTATAATTATTTAGTTTATTCATTATTTATTTCTTTTAGTATTTATTTTCTATTTAAGTTATTTACTTAGTTACGCTAGTGCTCATAATAGTCTTGTTGTGGGTTTCGTGATTGTGTCTAAGTAATACGAGTGAGTGCTTTGCCGATATGGAGGTCGTGCTTAGTGAAAGCTGTGCTATATTCTTAGATAAAGCTATTCTCTCGATCAAGGATAGTTCCTCTAGGATAGTTATAAGCGTGGTGCTTAGAGCTATACCTATGCATGATTGGCGTTTGTCTTTACGGAGGACGGTAGTCCCACGCGTGACAGGCGTGACCAGGCCTTTGCAATCCGCCACGTTCAAAGGCAATCCAACCGGGTTTTCAATAGCGGTTAGTTCCCGAGGGGAGCCAGCACTATTGGGGTTCAGTACCAACCTTGGCATCATAACCATGCTCCGAAACAACATGACTTGAGTGTGCATGATCTTAACTAATGTATGTAACTTTGTAGAATTAATTGCTAGAAGTAAATAGATGTAAGAATAACACATAGGAATCTTTATCTCTATCTCATTGTTCTCCCAACATAACTCCTGCTTTCTATTTATTTCTTGGATTGTATGGTGAGTGCCACCCATATACCATGTACATCTTTAACCCCCGTGTAAAGTAATGTACTGTTATTTCCATACAATATGTATTCACTTTGTTAACATTCAACTTCCCGCCGACCTACTTCCCTGCGGAAATATAAATACGATAACCCTGGAATACTCCAAGGTGAAATGCTACAATGGTGTTCCGTGCGCTTGCGGAATTAATGAAATATTAATAACACGCATAATCACCACCAACAAGCAGTTCTGGCGCCGTTGCCAGGGAAATAGCGGCTAGGATTTTGAAACATAACATCGTAATACTATTGTGTGAAGTAACTTTACTTACTTTTGCGGGCTTACCCTTGTCCTGTTTTCTTGTTATGGACTTTTAAACAGGACCGTGCATGACTGGTTTTGACCTACCAGAGATCTTCCACTCTGACCCGGAGCAGTTCTTGAGGAGGGCGAGATCAAGACTCACCCCTCCTTTTGCACGTTCAACGTCCAAAACTCTGGCTAGCAAAGGATCTTCCTCACCGGTCGCTGACCCATCCGCCTCAACCTCAAACAACAACAACATGGGTGAGCCGATCGAGAAGACGATCCATGAGTTCTCCGCACCGAACATGGAGAACATCCACGTGGGACACCTTCCACGCGTGAACAACAAGGACTACGAGCTCAAGCTGGCCTTGCTCAACATGATCTTGGCCAGTCCTTTCTGTGGCAAACCTGCGGAGGATGCAAACTCTCACCTCCAGCGGTTCTTGATGACGTGCAATGCATTTGCACGCAAGGACCAATCTCAGGACGTGATTCGCTTGCAGCTCTTTCCATTCTCGCTGTTGGGGAAGGCCTTGCAGTGGTACTACGCCAACATGGAGGCTCTCAACACATGGGAGGCATGCTCAAATGCCTTCCTTGCTAAGTTCTTCCCGCCAGGCAAGACAACTGCCCTGCGCAACAAGATCACGGGCTTTCAACAGCTCGCAGATGAGTCCATCTCTGAAGCTTGGGCAAGGATGCAGGACTATGTGCTCACATGCCCACACCATGGCATGGAGCAGTGGCTCCTCCTTTAAAGCTTATACCATGGACTGAAGCCTAACGCACGGGAGCACCTTGACGCCTTGGCTGGCGGTTCTTTCTTCTCTCTTAGCGTGACCAACGCTAAGAAACTGATCGAGAAGGTCGTGGCCAATCAAAGCCACGATGAACGCCAAGTGTTCCCTAGCAAGGGACGAGGAGTACATCAAGTAGAGGCCTTGGACATGCTTGCACTCAAGCTTGATCAAGTCCTTGAGAAGATGAAGACTCCGCAAGATCTGCAGGTTGCGGATTCCCGCATGACGTGTGAAGAGTGTGGCAACACGGGGCACCTCAGAATTTATTGCCCCAACACCATGGAGGAATGCAAATTCCTCAACAATGGCAATGGATTCCGTCCCCAGAACAACTACGGCTGGAACTCCAAGCCCGACCTCTCTTTCAACAAAAATCAGGGAGGCAATGGTAATGGAAATTTCTCTCGATATGAACCTTCTATCAAGGATCTAGTGCTTGGCCAGGTCAAGATCAATGACGGAATTAGCAAGAAATTCATCTCCAATGACAAGACCTTGGAAAGCATAGCCTCCCAGCTAGAAGTATTCAACACAGCACTGCAGAATCAGCTGAGCCATAACAAGATGCTGGAAACACAAATTGCACAAATTGCTTCAGCATTGCAGCCACCTGCATTGAGTAGACTCCTGGGACAACCTGAAGTCAACCCCAAGGAGACTGTAAATGCAATAACTATCAGGTGTGAAGAAGATTACGCAACCTCATCATCCGTTGAGGACATGAGGAAGAAAGACCCTGGTTGCCCAAGCATCCCCTGCTTGATCAACGGGCGATGTTTTTCTCGAGCATTGTGCGATGTGGGGGCAAGTGTGAGCATCATGCCTTTCTCGATCTTCAAGGGAATCAGACACGTAATGTCTCCCGTAGCAATGGGCATGAGCATTCAACTTGCTGACGGATCACGACGCACGCCCAATGGGATACTCAAAAATGTCCCTGTCCAGATCAAGAGTCTCTTTGTCCCTGTCGACTTTATTGTGCTAGATATGGAAATGGACGACAAGATACCTCTCATCCTTGGGAGGCCATTCTTGGGCGCCACCAACACCAAGATCAACATGGGAACAGGGGAGATTCGCTTGGACTACAATGGGGCAAAGGAAGCATTCAACTTCGAGCCTAGAATTGAGCAGTGCAAACAAGTGAAGGTCATCTATGGAAGGGAACCAAGAGAAGTGGAGAAAATTGAAATCACTCCACCATGCCGCAGCCAGACAAGCTCATCACACACATGAGGAACTACTTAGCAAAAGAAATGAAAAGACGGCCAACCAATTATTAGAGAAGTCCGAAGAAAGTACTTGAGCAGCCCAAGACGCCACAAGCACCCTCAGCACCTCAAGAAGCATTAGGCGAGTCAAAGTCGTCAAGAAGGAGGAGAGCTAGGCGTGCCAAGAACACACGGGCAGCAAAGGTACCCACAGAGGAGAGTACAACATTGGCGCCTACAACAACGGTCGCCGCCACAAGCACCAAGAAGACAACCAAAGTGTGGCGGAAGAAAGAAAGAACCTCTACACCGCCTGATTCTCCAGTGAGTGAGGTCCAATCGAGCTAAACAAGAAGAAGAACGTCTAGCTCAAAGACGTAAAAATGAGAGCCCTCCGATTGGGGAGGCCATCCCAATCGTTATCCTTTAGCCAGTCCTAGGCACATGTTATTTGCTAAACTTAGAAAACAAAATAAAAATTATAAAACATAAAAATACCAAAAATAATTCCCGGCGATGCCCACTAGGGGCTAGCCACTTGTATCACCCTCATTCTTTTTGCAGGTACAAGAAGGATGGAGGAGGGGGCCAATTTGAGCTTGAACCTTGCAAAGGCTCAAGCTTGGGGAGGACCCGCGGGAAAATCAGCGATCCAACATGAGCTTAAGTCTTGCAAAGACTCAAGCTTGGGGAGGACCGCCAGGTAAGTATTTCTAACGATTAATAAAATACTCCATATTTGAATAAAAATGCTAGAATTTTGGTAAAGGCTACACTTAAAGGAAATGATAAGCAGTTACATGATAGCTCCCCCTGTGTCGCATTGATGCAACCTCTACTCCTGACATGTGTGTTATTTATACTTGAGCATGGTCATATCACTTGTGTTGCTACATTATTGTGGGTTGTATACATCACACCAAGTCTAAGCATTGTGAACTATGATATGGCATGATTAGGATTTTTGCAGTTCTTAGCATGGTTAAAGTTCAGATATGTTTTTCATTCTAATTGCTGCAAGAACCTAAAACCCTTTCGTTTTGTAAACACTTCCCTTGTGAGGACTTATTTACCTACCACAGCCATATCATAAAGATATAAATACATCCCCACTCATAGCCATTTGCTCATGCGTTGAGTTTTGTTAAGGTTCAAATGCTTTTGAGAGTAAGCACTCTAAATCTCGGTCATTATTCCTTCGCGTGAGTATTTGTTTTTCTTTCCACCAAAAAGGAATGTTTGAAAATCATCAAACATCTCCATCCACCATCACCACATTTTGCAAAACTTTTGAGTCTACATCAAAAAGCTCAAGAATATGTCAACTGCTCATGAACCAATCGTCACTAGTGCCAATACATCATGGAGTCTAAAAAAAAAAAGAGAAAAGAAGAGAAAAGAGACTCCATGATTTACAAAACAAGCACTAAGGTTCCTATCAAAAACATCTTGAGCATGAGCATAAATGAAGACCAAAAGTTTGCAAAACCATCTCCATTAGTGTGTGTCCATCTTCTCCCCCTTCATCATCATTCCATATGACTGAGATATAAAGAGTGCTATATCTCTTGAGATTTATTCCTTAGCTTTACAACATACGCATGACAAATGTGCATATCCTCACCAAGCTCCACATACAAGCCCCATTTGGTAGAAGGTAGGATTTGAGTGAAGCTTTGTAGGAATAGACTCACTAGAGGGAAGGGAAGTGTGGACCAAAACAAAGGAGAAATTTTTTTTACCTTGTCTTGCAGCACATGAAAACTCTGACTTGAGCCTGCTAGAACTGTTTTATCCAAAACTGTTGTTCTGGTTTTCAATGCTCTATGACAATGTGAAGCATATACACCCCACACATGCGCAACAGTTGTGAATACTCTGTACTCTCGTATACTTACCACCATTTAAGGAGTACGTGGTTGCATCTTTACTACCCTTGGGGCGCTATCATTGTAACTCCTGATCCGCCGGAACCCGAGTTGTTTGCTCGAGGACGAGCAAAGGGTAAGCTTGGGGAGTTTATTGACGGTGCAAAATTCCCTAAATCACCGTCAACATACCGGTAAATAAATTAGTACTCACCAAGATTCTGTGCATAATAGCTAGGAATTAACATACTTCCACGAGTTTTGGTGAATTTTGGATGCAGGAGTAAATAATGGAGGAAACCGGCGCTGACACGAAGAAAAGTCAGGCCGGCTGGCCCTATCATAGGCCGGCCGGCCCCTCTTGGTGGCCAAAGGCCTCGGCCTTCCTCCAGCAGGCTGTAAACGGGCCAAAAAGTCAGAAACCAAAGCCTGTGAAGCAGATTTCCACCGACATACCGTCTGGTGGGCTGTTTGGGCCTTAACTTGGCCCTTGCTCAAGTTCTGCCGTTCCCACGAAGGCACCGACCTACGAACCGACACCAGGAGACAATCTGGAGCGTCCACGCAAGAGGCGGTGGCGAACCGCCACAGTGGACGGCCGGCCGGCCCCCCTACTAGGCCGGCTGGCCTACCTTGGCGCGCCCGCCACTCTACCTCGCGCTATAAAGTCCCCTGTCCTGGAGGCCCTATAAATACCCCTGGTGTCCGCAGAAACAATCCGCACTATTACTCATTTGTAGAAGTAGAGTTATTCTGTTGGGAGTTAGAGTAGAGTAGAGTAGAGCGGAGCTCCCCTCGAGGTTCCGGAAGTCTTCTCGGAGTTTCGGTATTGTTCTTGTATCTTAACTCTAGTAAAAATACTCTTTTATTTATTTATATAATTATTTCTATAAATATTTAGTTTATTCTTTATTTATTTCTTTTAGTATTTATTTTCTATTTAAGTTATTTACTTAGTTACGCTAGTGCTCATAATAGTCTTGTTGTGGGTTTCGTGATTGTGTCTAAGTAGTACGAGTGAGTGCTTTGCCGATATGGAGGTCGTGCTTAGTGAAAGCTGTGCTACATTCTTAGATAGGGCTATTCTCTCGATCAAGGATAGTTCCTCTAGGATAGTTGTAAGCGTGGTGCTTAGAGCTATACCTATGCATGATTGGCGTTTGTCTTTACGGAGGACGGTAGCCCCACGCGTGACAGGTGTGACCAGGCCTTTGCAATCCGCCACGTTCAAAGGCAATCCAACCGGGTTTTCAATAGCGATTAGTTCCCGAGGGGAGCCTGCAGTATTGGGGTTCAGTACCAACCTTGGCATAATAACCGTGCTCCGAAACAACATGACTTGAGTGTGCATGATCTTAACTAATGTATGTAACTTCGTAGAATTAATTGCTAGAAGTAAATAGATGTAAGGATAACACATATGAATCTTTATCTCTATCTCTTTGTTCTCCCAATATAACTCCTGCTTTCTATTTATTTCTTGGATTGTATGGTGAGTGCCACCAATATACCATGTACATCTTTAACCCCCGTGTAAAGTAATGTACTGTTATTTCCATACAATATGTATTCACTTTGTTAACATTCAACTTCCTGCCGACCTACTTCCCTGCGGAAATATAAATACGATAACCCTGGAATACTCCAAGGTGAACTGCTACAATGGTGTTCCGTGCGCTTGCGGAATTAATAGAATATTAATAACACGCATAATCACCACCAACATACCCGACTACCATCATCAATCAAAATATCTACATCGGAGGATATTGGAGCAAAATCTCAAGGACTAATGTTACGCTGTCCGAACCAATAGGGTCAAAGAAACGGAAACATGACGAAGAGAAGGAAGCTCCGACGTCCAAAAAAGAGGTTTCCATAATTCACAGAAATCCGACTCGGAACCTAGATGTTCCCATACCCTTGGGTAGCAACCAAGTGTCACACCCTCAATTTTGCACATGACCAAAATTCACTAAAATTTAAAACTTTTTGAATTTACAACAAATTAAAATGAATTAAATCTAGAAAGTTAGATAGGACAAATTAATTTCCCAAAATAATTTCCAAACATGCATAACATCATCATGTTTATTTTCTGCTTATTTTGTTTGCTCAGATTTGAATTGATTCAAATTTGAATTCATTTTGAACTCCACAACCCACTCAAATAAAAAGCCAAACCCTTTTCCTTCTTCGGGCTGAACCAACTTTGCTTCTAGCCCGTAGCCGTGCGTAGCTCAGAATTTTTTTTATTTTTAATCAATTTTTTATTATATTTTTATTAATAACCGCACGTTTTCGAAATTTACAAAACTAGTCGCCCGAAGTACGAGCGATTTCGATCTGTCGCCCGTTAGCGGGGCGATAAGATGGGAGAGCTGGCTGGGTGGGGCCTAGTCGCCCACCCTACGGGCGACAAGCGCCCAAATCTCCCGCTCAGAGGGCGACAAGGGCAGCAGGCGCGGGTGGTGGGCCCAGTCGCCCAACGGTCGGGTGACAGGGTATCAAATAACCCCTTCAACGGGCGACAAGGCGCGGCGGGCGCGGGTGGTGGGCCCAGTCATCGAACGGCCGGGCGACAGGCTCCGACGCCTATAAACGGCCGAATTTCAGCCTAAATTGGACATAAATTCGAAAAAAAAGAAAAGAGACAGGGAGAGGTGAAGAGAAGAGAGGGGAGGAGAAGAGAAGAGAAGGGAGGAGAAGAGAGGGGAGGTGGTTGCGGCGTGCTGCTCGGACGTGTCGCAACTGCGTTAAGTTTTTCAATTCGTAGTTACAAATGTAGCTTTAGATGTAGAAATAGTGTACTTTCAGTAGAAGCAATATCCTGTAAGCTAGATCTAGATTTACTAGTATTTAAATAAATAGTTTAGCATAATATAGTTGTATTCATATTTAAATACGATTGTTGTAGCTATAGATTATGTAAATAAATATTTAGATATAATAGAAGCAAAATTTCCATATAGCTGTAGATTTCGTAGTATTTAAATAAATAGTTTAGATATAATAGAAAAATAGTAGTTATTAGACCTGAATGTATTATAAGACAATATGTAATTTCAATTAAAGATCTAGTAGTTAATAGATCTAGATGTATAATAGATCTAAATGTAGTTAATTTGAATGTCGGTGGTTGACAGGTATGTCAGATAAGATAGTGTTCCAAATTTTTTATGGAGAAGGGGATATTGTTCATGGGGTAGAGGGGGTTGATCTGTCAGGGTTTCCATTAGTTTATAGAGGAATCACAAGGCCAAATGAGAGGACAATTACTGGTGTGCACAATTGGTTGATGCGGCTGTTTCAGCTTGATACAGACCAACACGGACTGAACCTGATGGGTATGGTCAGTCGTGCACGTGAGGGATTTTACTGGGAGTTAGTGCCTTTGAATGCAACATCGACATGGAGGACATATGTAGACAAGGCTGTAGAACGTGGGTGGCCTCTTGTAGTCCTTGCTCGGGCATATCTGAATGAGGTGGTCGAGGTAGATGCTGTCAACGAGGTAGGTGGTGCAGACATGGCGGATGAAGAGGAAGGCGAGACACAAATTGAGGAGGGTGAGCAAACTCCGGCATCTGTGGAACCGATCGGTGAAGAAGATGAAGGAGAACGGATAGAATATATAGTTGAGAAAATGAGGAAGGAGGACCAAGAGCATGAGAATCTTCCTGATGTTGACTCTTCAGACGACGAGAATGAGATTCCTGTCCCAGCTGAGTGGAACAATCAAAATTTTGCAAATTTGACTATCAATGAAGGGTACTCTGTCCCATGGGAGTACCACGAGAATGAAATGACAGAGGGGGCTCTGTAGAAAGACAAATATGATGTGATGACTGCTGTGAAGTACTGGTCTCTGTCGATGAAGAGGTCCTTTGTAGCTGTCAAGTCAAGCAGGAAACTGTATGACGTTAAGTGCGTGTTCACACAATGTCCGTTCAGGGTGCATGCTTACGAGCAAAAGTAGAGTCTGCTATGGAAATGCTCTATAGTGAAGGTCCATACATGTTAGTTGGAAGAACTAGAGAAGTGCAATACAGCTCTGACCTCCAAATTTATTGCTGATTAAATGTATCCTAGAATTGTGGATAACATAAGGTATGACCCAAAATCTATAATCAACACTATAGACGAGGATTTTAAGTACACCATATGCTACTCAAAGGCTTGGAAAGCGAAGCAGAAGGTGATAGAGAAGAGATTTGGTTCATATGAAGCTTCTTATGAGAACCTGCCACAGTTGTTAGAAACCATCAGGCAGAGGAATGTTGGTACGTATTAAGATATCATAGATTTGCCAAATCAAAAAGAGCCTATGAAATTGATCCTTCACCGTGCATTCTTTGCATTGGGTCAATGCATCATGGCATTTCGTTATTGCAGGCCAATTCTCTGCATGGACGGTACCTTCCTCACAGGAAAGTATAAAGGGCAGATTTTGATTGCCATTGGAGTCGATGGGAACAATCAAGTTGTACCATTGGCATTTGCCTTTGTGGAGAGTGAGAACACAGATAGCTGGTATTGGTTTTTGGAGCGTGTAAAGCTCGCAGTGGTTCAAGGAAGACCTAATGTTTGTGTCATACACGACCAACATCCAGGTTTGCTGAAGGCGATATTGGATATGCAACATGGTTCCGTTGAGTGTGGTGTTCCAGCTCGTTGGCCTGACATACAATCCAGGTGGTGCATGAGTAACTTGGGTGCGAACATTTTTAGACATTTCAAGAATAAGCATCTGATGAACATGTTTAAAAGGTTATGCAACCAGAATCAACAGGGAAAGTTTAATGCAATGTGGTAGTGCCTTGATGAGTTGACAACAAAACAAACTGAAGAGCTGTCGAACAGGCCGAACCCTAACCCTGCTGATAGGTTCGTTCCTCTTTGTGGCCTTCCCACGGATGCCTCGAGGAACGTTGTCCAGAGATCAGGGTCATCTATTAGGTGCTTTTCTGATTGGATTGATCATGAGCCAAAGGAAAAGTGGTCATTGTTGTACGATACAGATGGTTGTAGGTATGGAATAATGACATCAAACTTGGCAGAGGTGTACAACTGGGTTATTCGTTTTTTGAGAGGATTGCCTCTTGTTGCAATAGTCGAGGGGATTTTGCATGGGATATGTAAGTACTTTCGTGAAAGACATGCACCTGCTTGTCAAGCTATGGCCGACAACAAATTGATATTTTCGTCATTCATGACAAGTTACATGGAGAAAAAGATTAAGAAGGCAAGTTTCCACCGTGCTCGACCTATGGGCACAGCAGAGAATCGTTTTGAGATTCTTTGTAGAGACAGGGGCCGTCGTGGTGGCAACGACCCGGAGCGACGCCACTGGCTGCGCCTCCCCTTCGCCCACTTCCTCCCTTACCAGTCCTTCTCCCCTGTCGCCTCGTCCAGATCTCTACCTCTGGGTCGAGACCCCCTCCTTTGCGCTCCCTCCCGCCGCATCCTCCTCCCCCTCCTCCGCCTCCTCCGCCGCCGCGCACCCGCCCAAATCCCTCGCAATCTGCAACCCCTTCGCGGGCACCTACCGCCTCCTCCCCACGCTCGGATCCGCCTGGGCGCGCCACGGCACCGTCCTCGCCGGCCCAGGCGGGCACCGTCCTCATCCTCACCGAGCTCGCCGCCTTCTCCTACACCCTCACCTCCGGCCCCACCGGCAAGTGGATGAAGCACCCGCTCTCCCTCCCCTCCAAGCCACGGAGCCCCATCCTCGCCTCCGGCGTTGGCGCCGCCGGCACCGTCTTCGCGCTCTGCGATGTCGGCACGCCCTGGCGCAGCCAGTGGAAGCTCTTCTCCTGCCCGCTCGCCGCGCTCACTGGCGGATGGGCGCCCGTCGAGCGCGCCACATAGGGGGACGTCTTCAAGATCCTCAAGCGGCCCCGCCTCCTCGCCGGCTCTGGCGGCCGCTACGTCCTCATGATCGGCGGCCTCAGGTCCTCCTTCGCCATGGACGCGCCCTGCTCCACCGTGCTCATCCTCCGCCTCGATCTCGCCACCATGGAGTGGGACGAGGCGGGCCGCATGCCGCCAAACATGTACCGATGCTTCACCGGCCTCTACGAGGCAGCCGCGCAGGGCAACAACGCCGCGCCCGCCGCAGCCGCCAGCGTCAACAACAAGGTGAAGGTCTTTGGTGGTGACGGCAAGGTTTGGTTCGCGGGAAACAAGTCCGTGGGAAGCTCGCAATGTGGGAGGAGGACGAGGCGGGGAGCAGCGGCGGCAACTGGGACTGGGTGGACGGCGTTCCTGGGTATGGAGACGGGGTGTACCGTGGATTCATGTTCGATGGCGGCTTCACAGCGATTCCTTGATGATGGCTGGTGGAGAATGTATCCTAGCCGGGGTGCATGACTAAATGCGCTCTCAAATTAAGGTTTTTATTTCATCCCGGACATCTATCTATTGCATGTATGGGGACTGATATGGCCTCACATTTTATTTACAGCAGTGTTTTCAGCATGATGAGAACTTCTAATTTGTACTTGATTAAAGAAATGTTTTAAACATCTTTGGACTATTTGTTTCAGATAATACAATGATGTAGACAGTTTCTTTTTTGCATGATGATGAATGTTGCTTTGATAGGCGCCAAGTTGTATCTGGTGGCAACAATTCTGCTTGTTCATAAGCAAGATAGCCATGTTATCATGATATAGTACTAGCTTATACATGTGGGTGCTGTTCATTGGATGTTTGCATCTAGCTGTAATAAGCTTGGCTTTGCGGAATACTGCACTGATCACTACCAAGGTATAATTTGTTAGTTTACTGGGTGTCTGTATTTTATAATACTTAGTGGGCATATTAAGAATGATTCAACAAATACCTCTTTGCATAGTTATGAGTACTTGTAATACATGATTCTGTAGCTACAAAGTAAGTGAACTAGAGTGCTGTAAACCGTCCCACTTGAATCCCTAGCTACAGTAGCAGATCCATAACGTGTGCCTAGTGTTGCCTGAATGAAAAAAAAAATACAATTTCTTACATATGTATTTAACAAAGATAACATTCAACTAATGGAGTGACATACCGACCCCAATAGATAAGATTTCTGGTTCCACCTCTCAGCAGTCAATATTGTTTGAGAATTGAGTTTATGTAACTCCGACTCATGGTTGTCCTCTTTCGCATAATTGATCCTTTCATTTATAGTAGACTGCTGTTACTATCGTGCTGTTCTCTTTTTTTTTTTTCAAGACTAAATTTGTTGGGATGTGCTATTGGATTGTGAACTGCCATTTGCACAATGGCTGTGTGAACTATTATTTTGTCCAAAGTAGTCAGGGGTGTTAAAAGGAATATAGTGTTAAAGCAATATAACATAAGTTTATATTTTTGTTTTATAATATGGGATGCATTACTGCTAATAGTTTTGGCTTGCATGTACTCTTAAACCCAGTATTCAATTTATATTGCCTGTGTATTAACTATCTTAGAGAATACAACTGTACAATGAATTCACAATTTCACTTCTTAGAAACAAAAATGGCTTTGAAGAAAAACAATGTTCTGAGCGAGCACCTACATGTCAACATATGAACAGCATGCCTCGGCTCCCAATTCAGCCCAGAGTTATCAAAGACAACCTTAAGTGATTGACGCTGGTGTTGTATCCTAGAATGCCAATCACATGAAAAAAGTCGCGTGTGTTCTTTTGAACTCGAAATTCAATCTATTTGCGCGCTATAGAATATGAAGTCCTCTTGTGAATTTCGAGACAGTATCGCCCACCCTATGCCATGTTTGACCTTGCTGTATAGTAGAAATTGGATCACGCTATCCCCTTGGCTCCAATGCTACAATTGTCAAAGTTATGCCATTGAGCCTCACTGTTGATTTTGAAGTTCCATAACTCCAGTGAATGAAAGAGAGAAAAAAGTGATCGCTGCTCCAAGGTGACTTGACTGGCTACCTGAGATTCGGAGAAAACCTTGAGTAATAGTGGGCTCAGCCCAAGGAGAAATAATCCAGCGCTCTGATTCTCCATGGGCCCCCAGGGGACCCATCCCGCATCGTCTCCGCGCCCCACAGCTCCCCACCGAATCACCACCGCGCCTCCGCTCGTACGCCCGCGACGCCGTTGCGCGCCGCGACTGCCTGCCAGCACCGCCGCACCGCGGCGCCGCCACACGCCCGCGGCCACGACGCGGGACGGCTCCGTCCCCTCCTGTCTACCTCCCATCCGTTCACGATGCCGCCCTCTTCTCCTTGCGCCGCCGGCGCCGCCGCACACGCACTTCCTGCCGTACCGTCGGGTGCTGACCCACCGCTGGTAAGTTCTTAACCCTTGTTAGATTACCTGTGGAGTAGCTATGCCGTTGTTTTGTGGAGGGCATTGGTTTAGGAAGTGAGGTAGCTAGGCTTAGCCAGGATGGACGAATGGCTGCTCGCCTGCTGTTTTTGCAAATCGCATAGTCCAAACTGAGAAGACACTTTCTGAGGAATAATTGATTGGGAAATAGTATGTGTGATAGGTTATTGAGCAACTGTTTAGTCACATTTAGTTATTGAGCAAGATGCTTTCTTTCTCCAATGTGAGGATCAGATGATTGCGACCTTCATAGCCAAAGAGAAAGTGTAAATTTGGTCTTTGTTAGAATCTGGAGTTATCGTAGCTGAGTGCAGTTGATTCATTTAGTCTATACTTTCTTTTTACTTATTTGTTGGGTTTAGCTCCACATTAGTATTATACTTTCACATTTCAGTCCACTAACCATCAAGGTTCCATCGTCGATTGTGTTCAGGTGAAGGCGGCCATATCATGTTCGTCTTGAGGCCGAGCACTTGTCGCATATCTTCTTCCGTGTGCAACCACGTGGATTCTAGAAATGCCCTTAAGAGATTTAGCCAGGACTGTCGGTACCAAAACGGTTCTAGCTGCAGCTGAGGATGCAGCAGATAGGGGGCGCACCACACTGCCCTGGAGCTGCCGGGCAGAAGGAGCTCCATGCGCTAGGAAGCTGGATGGCTGCTTGCGTGGAGATGTTTTGCTGATGAGTAGTTGAGTAATTCGATGTATATGGCTATATGGGCCTCTATTGGTCAGTGATTGATACATGTTGTCAACAAATAAAGCCCACAAGGCCCGTACCCCTTCGGCAGTTGCTAGGATGCTCTTCTTCTTCCTTTGGCAACGGATGCTCTGCTGAAATCATCAATCCATGGCGATGAAATCAAGCTGAAGCAGGGCTAGCGGTGGAGGGTGAGGGGCTTTCAGAGCCGGCGTTAGGTATGGCGGCCGCCATACCTTGCCATATTGGTGGGTCCGCCTCTGTTCGGTGCCCGGTCGGTCTCCTTCTCTGTGAGGGCCTCTGTAGGGCCTTTTGCAACGTTCAACAGGGCAGACAATTATGGCACCCGTGTCCACGCGACGGTCTACACATTTGTTTTGCGATTTCACTACTATTAAACATTTGGCTCAAAACTTTAAGCTTCCAAACTGAATCCCATGGATCAATCAAAGATCCCTCATGCTAAATTCTTGTGTTAATGCAATAGATAAGAGAATGGACAACAAAGAAAGTTTGGAACCATATGTGATATTTGATGCTTTGAATCTATATTACTAAATACTAACTTTAGTGTTCCAAAGTGAAAAAATTATTATACAACAATATAACTTATTGTATCATCCATATGAAATAAAATTTAAACTTTTATCCTGAAAAAGAAAAGAGTCAACTGTCGTATGGATGGACATAAATTATGTATGGTGGATGATTGCCCAACACATATAACAGATCTAATGTCGAGTCCATGTTCTTGGTCATTTGAGTACTAGGCTAGATTGAAAAAGCCTAACACCGTCCAAATCTAGTGGTATTGGCTTTAGGATTTTTTATAATGTTTCTATGGAAGTTGTAGCATATGAATTTTATTCCTAATAAATTTGTATAATCATTGTACAGAATATCCTATTCTAAATGATCATCATTAGCGACATGGACTATACATATATTGTGCAAAATAATAAGTTCTTGTGGGGTAACTCACAAGTTCAAAAGTTATATCTCTTCGAAAACAAGATTATACCGCATATTCAACTAACAAAGATCCAATCAATTTTTATTATACTATAGCCATCCTTAAAACCTACATTCTAAGTTAGTCCATCCATCACTGCTATGTAGCAATGGTAACAAACTTCGCAAAAATACCTTAAAGAAATATCCTTAAAAATATCAACCTCATACCATCTTCTATAATATTGTGCTATTTACAATAATGCTAGACATGCATTATTTTGATGAACATTCTAGAAGGTTTACCCTATAAGATTAGACCACAACGGTAACAATAGATGTGAAGAATAAAAATGAAGGAATTTCTACTATATGGGACTTTTCTCCAAATGTTTTGAAAACAATGACATTCTCATTATAAGTAGCTACTGCTAAAACTTTCTAATATAATTTAAATACCAGAAGCATGTACAACTTTCTCATTATAACTGCTAAAACAATTACAATCACATTCTCATTATAAGCAGCACAGCATGTCGTGGAAGACCAAATTAAGTATACAACTATAAATCTACCAGTCAAGAATCATCATATTATCAGGTATCTGAAGCATCGCAACCTAGAAACGACAAGCGCTCTATCACCTTCCTCCCGGCTTGGCCAGCAATAATCTGCCAACACAAGAGCGATGACCGTCGGGCAACATAGGTGGTAGCCTCCTAATTCAGTCCCCGTCAGCTTGTGGACGCGTGTTCGTCTTCTCGTGAATGAGCAGTCTTCCAAAATCAATTAGTCAAGCTGCGGCGCAGCGTCAATCACGCCCTGGAGATCGTCGTGCGAGGTTCCACACCCTTGCAGCTGCAGCTGCGTTAGCCGCAGGAACACGCCGGGCGGATCCGTTGCCACTAGCTCGCCGCAGTCAACGATATGCAGGTCACGAAAACAAGATTATAATTAAAGATGTGGTTTAAATAGGAAATAGGGTGGCTTTGTTATTTGGGGTCAAAATAAAACCGCTTCGTAGTGTTTTCATAACAAAAAAATTATATTGGTCTCGTTTTCCAATTTCTCATTAGCTATGGTCAGTGAGCATTACTACTCAGGACTGCATACAATTGCGTTCTACACATAGAGGCTGATGTCGCGTCCATTTTCTTGGTCATAGGAGTAAGAGCCTATGTTCAAAAACCCTTACATTTTCCAAATCTAGAGGTGGCTTCGGGAATTTGATAATGTGTGTATGAAACATCTAGCATATAAATTTTGTTCCTAAATTTGTAATATCATTGTACATTATATATATCCTAGTCCATTAAAACAATTGTTTTTATTGTCATGGTCTCTACATATATAAATTATACAAAAAATCATAATTTCTAGTGAAGAATTTGCAACTTCAAAATTTATATCTGTACAAACAAGAGTAGATACTTGCTCAACTATCAAATATCCAAATAAATTAATGTTATTACTAGAAAAACCTACAGGTTAAGTTGCATCAGTGCTATAAAGCAATGACAACAGTCTCTTTTCACAGATATACCTTAAAGAAATATCAACCTTTATGTCATCTTCTGTAATATTTTGATGAACATGCTAGAAGTTCTACTATATAAGACTTTTGGCCAAAAGATTTTGAAAAGTATAACATTTCTCATTGTAAGTTGCTATATATCTAATACTTTCTATTAGAATTACTATACCAAAAGCGCCTATATTGTTGGATGTAAAACAAAATTGTTGTGGCATGGGTCTCACCATTAACGCAAGCTTGTCGAGCTACTTGTGTACTGCTTGCTTCACAACTATGCTCCATATAGATTGTAAAGTATCTCGTTTCGGAAGGAGATCGAGATTATACAGTATTTTATTTAGTCGCATGTAGGCTTTGGTTCCGTTCTCAGGAATCAACTAATTTCCGTGGCCGCTCGTTCTTCCACGTGGAACACGAAGTTTCTTGACATCGACGACTGCCGGGAATGCGGGTGACGAGCTGACTTGTGCGTTGACAATGGCGGATGGCTGGGCAACAATTGCCAGAATACCAGGGAGGGAATTCTCATCGTTGCAGTTGCATGGTGGGAATCTTCAACGTCCGGTTGTGAAACAAGTGTCGCACAGCACCCACGGCAACACCAACGCCACACCGATGGCGCACCTCTCGCAAATGGGCAATCCATTAAAGCTGCTAGCACGACTCATGGACACAGAGCTATGCTGCAGCTCTCGAGCCTTCGATCGCGGAGAGACCAACGACTAGATCAGGTTGTTAGTTTGATTTTCGAATCGGTCAAGGGACCGATTCTTCCACTCCTCTCGCGCCCTGATCGGGGGCGCGCCAGCCGTTCATTGGCTGTGGGCCCCCTCTCGCGCAGCGCCATATAAAAGAGAAGTGGGGACGCCAGGGCACGAGGTCCAAGGTTCGCCGCACCACTGGCTCCCCACCTAACCCTAGCTCCACCCGATTCGGAGAGGCGCTGAAGCGAGGGGATTCGCCCATGGCGCCGTCAACCAGCTCGCCGCCGCCACCAGCCCCACTGGTGCTCGTCCACGACGTCTTCGTCGACTCCGCCGCCGCCGCCCAGAGCCACCGGCGACATGGATTCGTGAGCATCCTCATCAAAGCTAAGTCACTACCCACTCTGTTCTACACCTAGATGATCTCTCAGTTTTAACATTGGTATCAGAGCCGATCTAGTGTGTAGGTCAATTTGGGGAAGAAAAGATAAGATTCCGTTTTCGGATCGGAAGAAGGAAAGCATAACCCAAAGAAAAGAAGGAAGAAAGAGCATTCGATCTCGAATCGAAGAAGAAAAAGCAGAAGAGCCCTAACCCTAGCCAAGAAGGTGACTGGCGGGCCTACCTGGTGGTGCTCCGCAGCCGCCATCACCGCCGCGGCGCGACGCCGTGCGGGAAGGACCCGGGCCGCCACGTTGCGTGCTCGGGCTCGAGCAAATGACCGCCGACGCGCGGGAAGAAGGCCCCGAGCTGCCGCTCGTTGTGGACCATGCGCGCGCGCGGGCTCAAGGGCACCGTCGCAGCGCCGCTCGACGGCGGCACGCTCACCCTCGGGTGGACGCACGCGCCGGCGAAGGGGGCTGCGGCGGCGCCGCCGCCTCGCTCCTTCTCCGGTCGCCATGTGCGATCTTTGGCCATGCTCCGCTGTTACAAGGGAGAAGGTCTGGGGGAGGAGGAGATAGAACAGAGGGGGGCTCGGCTCGCTGGCCATGGAGCTGGTGGCTGGCACCCGACGGCTCGCCGGCGTGTCACCGGCGGCGCCGCAACTCCGGCTCGGATCGGGTCGGAGGAGAAGCAAATGGTCTAGGGTTTGGAGGAGAACCGGCCGGCGTGCTGGTTTTGTTCCTCCGTGAGGCGCGCTCGACCGTCGATCTTAACGGACGGTCCAGATGCAGGCGGGGGGAGCAAACCCGTCGCCGGGCCAGGCCGGCCCACGAAGCCAAGCTTTCACGCGCGAGCGCGCGAGACTCTGGGCCGGACCGAAACAAGTTAACAGAAGTGCAGAGAGTTTTCCATTTTCTCAAGATTTTAGCATTGTTGGGCCGGCTATTTCAGAAACAAGCCGAGAAGATCTGGGCTGAGGTAACCGCGTAGCTGCTGGGCCACGGAGGCGCCCAGGCCACTGGGCTGATCAGCGCGAGGGGCGCGTCGTGCGCCGCTGGGCTGCGAGATGAATTTAGCCACTGGGCCGGAAGGAAAAGGATGAATAGTAGCTCTTCTGTTTTAGGTTTATTCTTTCCAGAACCATACATTTGATGTATTTTGATGAGCATTATACAGTTTTATCTCCAATTTAATTTTGAACCAACGGGATAAATTTAATTGGAGAGTAGTAGAGTACTTAGAATGTGTTGTACATTGTTATGCTTCTGAAAATTTAAGTTTCCGCTGCAAAGTTAAGTTTATCTTCCATTTTAAATTGGAACCAACGTGAAAATTTAATTTGGAAGAGTAGTTTGAGGAGTTTTCCCTGTCGGTAACTTCCATGAGATTAAGATTAAGATAAGTCTATTTTTTGGCATTATTTTGCCAATTTGTGATAAGTGAAATACTCTATGTTTTGATCTAGAGTATAGAAAAGTGGAGTTTTATCTCCCATTTCCGCTCCATGTTTCATTTGGGGGAGTAGATACTTTTATTCAAGTTTTTGTTACGATATTGTTATTTTCTGACCAACGTTGATGATAGCAATTTTGTGACATTATTCATGAGTAGTTTTATACATTAGTTTCATTTCTGCCCAATGGTGATGTGGAATTATTGTAGAGGAATATTGTGTTCTTGCCTGAAAGTGTTTTATACATTAGTTCTATTTTTGCCCAACGGTGATGTGGAATTAATGTAGAAGAATGAAGAATTAAGGCACACAATTTTACAAGAGAATGCATTTGTTCTATTTCTGCCCAACAGTGATGTAAAACGAATGTAGAAAATTGTATTGATCCAATTTTGTGCTAATTTTGGCCAAAATGAGTTTATTTTTTCCTCTCCCTAAAGCTTCCGCTGTTGTTAGTTAATTAATTTTCTGGTTAAATTGGAACCAACGGGAAAATTTAATCAGAGAATGAAGTATAAGTTTTTGGTTTATATCATTATGACTAAGTGTGCTGCATTAAGACATATGCATGTCTCATTGATGCTCAAACACTTCCTATGTCCTGAGAGCTAACTCTGGCATTTAAGTCCCTTATAGGGAATCATCCTACACGGTAGGAGAGGTTAAGCATATCCTGCATGGCAGGAGAAGTGTTATTTTAAAGATCTCGCATAGTGAGAGAAGTTGGGGGAGCCTTTTAAGCTACCCTAGATTCGACCGTGCACTTTTGTAGTGTCATGGTCGTTAAGCTCTCAAGAGGTTAAGGCCATAAGGGGAGCAATCCCAATTTACATCATTGCTAAATCATAAGAAGGTAGAGAGTCATGCATTTGTGTGACCTTTTATAATTGCATGCGAGCACTCTAATTGAGTTGCTTGCTTCGCAAAGAAATCTAGCAGTGGTAGAATGCACATTTTCCGCATGTGGAATATGGCCAATAAGATGGAATCATAGATATGGTAGTAATTAAAGGGGAAAATTAAGGCTTGACAGGTTGAATATTTTGACCTCGCAGAGCACATCAATAAGTACATATTTTTTTCCCCTTGAAGTATCTTACAGACCATAAATGAGTTTAAGGACAAAGGAAGATGCATACAAACCAAAAGATAAGAAATACTTGCAAGCATGTCCTGCATAAGTATAGCTAATAAAGGACTTTGTTAAGTTCTTAAGGTGGAATGAGGAAATGTACTCCCTTAAGCATTGTGAAATGACTTTGTTTGCACACTAGATATGTGTGAATGAAGTGATAAAAGGATCTCCTCGTTCATAAGAGTTGATGTTTTCGAAATTATGGCTGCAGAGTTTACGCCATATTTCGAGGGGGAGGAATTCTATTATACCTTAAGTATGTTAAGTTGAATGCGATGCATAGTATGCATTGAAGATAAGAATGATCTATCAAGATGACTATGACCGTTAGAGGAGTACAACGGTCATAATATTGATATCCCTATACAAAGAAATAAGACAAATTCCTAGACATTTATCGTTTTAATAGAAGGATAGCACAGTTGACCAGTATTCATACTGGACGAGCCTTAAGGTAAGTTGCAAAATAGTAAAGCGGTACTTTAATGTACCATATGAGGCTTCGAAAGATTGAACCCAACAAGAACTTTAAAGATACATCATCTTTTCAGAAGATGGGTTGAATCTGGGGGAGCATGGCATGTTAACGAGTAAGACTTGAAGAGAAGTGGGACTATGCGTCTCCTTCAATGATTCAAGAGTTTGATGTTGTATGAATACCATCTGTAGTTAGTTCTTCCATGGCAACAACGAGTGTGAATGCGGAACCTGTCCTTCAGGAGCCGATAGAAAATGTTGCCGCATATGGGGGAGCAGCTTCTACCCAGATAGAAAATGTGCCAAATGTTGAGACCTCTATAAGGTCTTAAAGAGTTAGAACAATAGTTATTTCTGATGACTACAAATGATGAGAAGCGCTCACTCGCAGAGATGGCTTGAAGCCATGAGGGATGAAATATGATCAATGAGTACCAACTTTGTTTGGGACTTTGAAGATATTCCTACAGGAGTCAAGACAGTAGACTATCAAAGGGTCTACACTTCTATATGTGACTCCACAGGGAATGTCGAGAGATACAAAGCGCATCTTGTGACAAAAGGTTTTCATTCAAAGAGAAAGAATAGCCAATAATGAGACTATTGCACGGTCTCATGTAAGGATTCTTTTGGAATCATAATGGCATTATGTGGCACACTATGATTTGTAGGAGAAAGTTTACATGACTCAACCCAAGGGTTCTTGTCATGGAAAGAAGACAACATAAAGGATGTCGTCTGAATAAATCCATTCATGGGTTTAAGCAAGGCTCTATCTAGAGGTCATTAAGGCTATAAGAAAGTTTGGGTTTTAGTACGAGAGGACAATTGCGCCTATGCAAAGTTTAAGAATAGGAAATTCTTTTTTCCTCATCCTGTATGTGGATAACATCCTGCTTACTAGTGGTGACATTATCTACTTTTGGATATGAAAAGTTTTGTCCTCAAGTTTTTATATGAATGATCTTGGTGAAGCATCATTCATTTAGGAATTGAGATTCATCGAGACAAAACAAAAGGGGTATCAGGACTATCGCAGAAGGCATACTTAGAAAAGATTCTAAAGAAACATGGTATGCATGCGAGTAAATCTACGCCTTCTTCTATAGTCAAGGGTGATAGTTCTGGGATATTTCGAGGTCCCATGAAACCAAGAAATGATCGATCAAAAGGATTCAACCCTGACATATATAAATCAAGTATCCGGAATGTTTTGGCACAAGTCCAATCCAGACATAGATCACTGGAATGGAGATAAGATTGTCTTGCAATTTTGCAAAGTGTTGAAGCCCTCATGCTAAGTTAAAAGGTCAAGTGCTCTCAAATAGTTGTGGGCACAAAGACAAAGTTTCTACGAAATGTGTAAGGAAATCCACAGTAGTTGCTAACATTCGCAGTTGGAGTTTTATTGTGGAAAAGCTCCAAACAAACAATAAGGTGTCATCAGTGATGAATACCTATTGCATAGCATGATATGAGGCCACAAAGCAGGCACGTAATAAATTCATATCCGGAGTTAAGTTTTTCACTCCTGTGACAATAGGTCAAGTGTGATGCCAAACATATTGACATTAAGTGTTATATTGTCAAGGAGAAAATCCAGAATCTTGTTAAAAGTACAGAAAGTATAAGTTCGAAGCAAAAGTATTGAGAATATGAGTTCTAAACAAGTGCTTGCGGATCCGCTTACAAAAGGGTTACCGCCCAATGTGTTCAGAGAACACTCAGTCGACATGGGTCTATGGTAATGCCTATGATTTCTAGATTACAAAGGGGCCTAGCGTCTATTCTGAGATGGAGAGGTGTATTGTGGTCGTTGTGTCAGATGGTACGAAAGTGACTTTCCTGATCAGCGTGCTCTATATATCGATTCATTGAAGAATGGATGTAAAGTATAAGTATGAAGTATGAGAGGCGGAGATCAAGGGGGAGAATGTTAGTTTGATCTCCGAATCGGTCAAGGGACCGATTCCTCCGCTCCTCTCGCGCCCTGATCGGGGGCGCGCCAGCCGTTCATTGGCTGTGGGCCCCCTCTCGCGTAGCGCCATATAAAAGAGAAGTGGGGACGCCAGGGCACGAGGTCCAAGGTTCGCCGCACCACTGGCTCCCCACCTAACCCTAGCTCCACCCGATCCGGAGAGGCGCTGAAGCGAGGGGATTCGCCCACGGCGCCGTCAACCAGCTCGCCGCCGCCACCAGCCCCACTGGTGCTCGTCCACGACGTCTCCGTCGACTCCGCCGCCGCCGCCCAGAGCGACCGGCGACATGGATTCGTGAGCATCCTCATCAAAGCTAAGTCACTACCCACTCTGTTCTACACCTAGATGATCTCTCAGTTTTAACACAGGTCACTCGTTCAGGGCCACGCGTGACGGATCGAAGGGCTGCCGGGAAACGTAGCGACCACCCCCTGGTCGGCGTCCTCGTCACCACAACTGCGCCGTGGCTCGCCAGAGCGAGCGCCTCCGTGTTCTGAACGTACCTTGTCGAGGCCGTGGTTTCGTGGTGTATGCCGTTGCATGTCCGTGGTGCCCACAGTCCCACACCATTGCATTTCGACGGCGGCTTCATCGTCCACACCATACGCCAATGGTCACGGCATATTTAAACAGCGGCCGCGGCAACTTGGATACCCGGCTGACAGAATACTACGTCGTGGAGCCCGAGAGTTCTCTTACGTACGTGCTTCTTCTTGTATGCCACGCAAGCGTCAGGTCGCGTGCTCGATGTGTCGTAAAAGAAGCTGTCTTCCACATACAAGGCATGGAGCTGCCGCGCGGCGTCAATTAATCGCGCCCTGGAGACCCTCGAGCGAAGCTCCACACCCTTGTGGTGGTGGTGGACGCCGCCACCATAGCCGCCTTAAAGTGGACGGCCTACCGTTGTTGCCGGCGTCCTGACGAAGCGGGCGGCTTCTGGCGCTCCCAGTCGCGGAAGGGCAGCCGGAATACTAGGGACAGATAAGAGCCAGGAGAAAATCTGCGCGAGATCAGCGGCCTCTCCACGCCGTCGGCCTCCGCCGCGCCTCCGCCAACTGCCGCTCCCTCCCGAGCTTTTGAGTCTTTAACCAAGGACCGACGACCGGTCTACCCACCCGTTTCCGAGCCGCACGTCCCGGATCCAATGGACACCACGACCCCTGGTTCGGTGTTTGGAGCGCAGGCCAATCCCCTGTCATCGCTACGGCGCCGCCACAGAGGCAGAGCTCCACGCCGTGGCTCGCCGGAACGCCTCCGTCCTCTCTGGATGTTGCTTTCTCCCCAAACCATCCTCAGAAGCATCTCGGCCGGCGCGTCGTGTTTGCCGCGCGGCGGCCGTCGTGCTGCCAATTGCTAGCTTGTGACCGCCCGCGTGCTCGCGCACCATGCACAAGTCCAAAGCCCAGGCCCTCGCGCGGTAGTCGGCGCGGGCGGCCAAACGGGGTCGCCGATTGTCCGGCGGTGTCGCACCCGCCGGACAACAACTGCGCGGCTGCGCCTCTTCTTCCGTTTGATCTCGGTCGTGGCGCCGTACCAGGATGCCTGCGCTCCGCGATTGGTTGGTGATGTGCTGTGCGCGTCGTGTTCATAGCGCGCCGTGGTGCTGCATCGTCTCCCTCCCCTCTACGCAAGCATCCACAGTCACACCAGGGCCTCTGCTTTTTCTGTAGTAAGAGGATCCATCCAGTCCGCACGGCGCGATTGATGGTGCTACTTCCAACGTAACGACAACATCCGCTTGCAGTTTCATGCATGAATGGTCAACCGTATGAAGCCTTTGGTCTGTCGACATGGCGAGAACACAGGGGAAGAGATGATCATTCTACAGCTGTAAAAGGCAAAGTTTAGAAGAAGCAATATCAGTATCTTGAGCGTATTAAACAGTGAACATTGGTGAGACGTGCACTATATCATGATACCTCATAATTATCTCATAAACATGCGGCAAATCTACTCTGAAAAATGTAACAAATTCAGAATTTCATATCACCAAATAATAATTAAGCTTCAAATCAAAATTATATCTGATAATCCACATTGTATGGCCTCAAATTTGTACTACTAAATAACTTCACAGTTTACAAAAGAGAAAAAAAATCTATTATACAGTAATAGACCCAGTATATTACTCATAAAAGCGAATTGGAGTTTTTATTCTCTTGTAAGCTTGGAGCCCACACACAATACCACAAGAAATTTGACAACCGGTGACTATTTTGCATGAAAAGGTCCTCAAACGTTGTTAGGTACCCTTTGATTCATGATTTAGCGAAATTCAATGTTTGTGACAATGGTTGAATGTCGCATCACTAAAATTAATCCAAAATCATATCACAGAACAATGTAAACATTTTGTTGGCAAAAGGTGAACGTTGGTCTGTGACAAATTTATATATCATAGAGTCCGATCAGCTATGCTCACAACCTAACTTCATTTGCTGATCGGACTGCCTTGCCAGATTTTGTTTTATCCTTTTATCCTTAGTAAGTACCGCATTCACTACAAAAAAATCCTATAATCCGTGACGGTTTCGTGATGACGATTTAAGAAATCATCATGGATCATATATCATCCGTGACAATTATTAATTTTTCGTCATAGATCTACAACACCTAGCCCACAAGCTACCCACATCCTGTGACAAACTATCAAAATCGTCATGGATCGTATATTATCCATCACGATTATCAGTTTTTGTCATGGATCTACAATACCTAGCCCACAAGCAACCCAAGATCTGTGACGAACTTTCAAAATCGTCATGGATCAAATATCATGCGTGAGATTATTAACTTTTCGTCATAGATCTACAATACTTAGCCCACAGGTTACCACTGTGACGAATTCTCAAAATCATCATGGATGGTGTATCTAATATGCCACATATCTGATAAGAAAATATGTTGAAAAAAGTTGTCACCAGAGGAAATTTAACCGGTGACTTTACTCTATGTTATTTCTTTTTCTACATTATTATCATCCGATTGAAAAAACAATTGTTTTTTGAGACGAAAAAAATGTTTATGTGGGATTCGAACCCTGACCATCATGGTAGCAAAAAGCACTATTAACCACTACATCATAGGATACTCTTACTTAAAATTGCGCTGAATTATTCTATTTGGACTCTGACAGAGCCATTGATCTAATTATTCGGCCCGCCTTAGCTCAAATCCAATTGGATCAAGTTGACGGTTCAGATGAACTCTTACGTAAAAAAAATAAAAATCAGACGCTAGGAATCCTATCATGTCCCTCGTGCCCTCCGCCTCTCCCCCTCTTCTTCCGCGGCGCTCCCCTCAGCCTGCGCCGCCGCCGCTAATCGCGCACCAACCGGCTAGCGGGAGAGCTCCGCACTTACGCCGGCGTGGCAGAGGTAGCCGTCCCCCTCCGCGAGATCCACGCCGGCCGTCGCCCTCCGCGAGCTCCACACCGTCTGCAGCAATTCGCGAGCTCCTCCCCCTGCTGGCCGTGCCCTCAGCGAGGTCCACTCCGGCCGTCGCCATCCGCGAGATCCACGCCGGCCGTCGCCCTCCGCGACCTCCACGCCGTCTGCAGCAATTCGCGAGCTCCTCCCCCTGCCGGCCGCACCCTCCGCGAGGTCCACTCCGGTCGTCGCCATCCGCGAGATCCACGCCGGCCGTCGCCCTCCACGACCTCCATGCTGTCTGCAGCAATTCGCGAGCTCCCCCTGCCGGCCGCGCCCTCCGCGAGGTCCACTCCGACCGTCGCCCTCCGCGAGCACCGACGCCAGCCACCGCACTCTGCGAGATCCATGCCATCACCTCCCTTCGCGAGCTCCAACGATGGCTTCACCCTCACCATCTCCCACACCAGTGGTGCCCTCCCCATCTTCTCCAATGGATGTCACAGGGATGGTTGCCAACATCGGTGATAGGAGGATTTGGAAGCGACCCTGTGCCTCATGCTCGAGAAGATGTACGTGCACTGCTCCCATACCCTTCGCTTGAATTTTCTCCCCTTTAGGGTTACGGTTCCATGGTCAGTTGCTTCCTCCATTCATGTTGCCCCTTCCTGGTACTAGAGTCTGCAATCTAGTATCCATAATAAGAGCCATCAACATCTGTAGTATGAATGTGTGTCTAATTACTACTCCCTGTGGTGTCAGAAACCTTGTTTGTGATGTGATTTCAGGATGCATGTACTGCAAGTCAACCAATTGTTCCCCTCGATCATATTATCACGTGGCAACAAACTAACCAGGTTTAGAAATTTTGCTATTGGATAGCGATGAACGTGGCGCGATCAATATGGTAACTTAATTAACCGAAGCTGGTTGTTCCTCTTTCTGAAGCATGAGCCCCAGTGTAGTTAATAAACTCATTACACGTTTTAAACATCCATAATTGTAACCCCAAACTCAAACTGTAGTTCCATTCTAGGGAATAATGTTCCTGTTTAACCAAATGCTGAAAATGAAACAGTCCTTTTGCTTATTGGTGTACTTGGGATAGATGCTGTCTAGTAGTTTCTTTGGTGGCTTTATCTCCCAAAAAAATGGTTAATTACTTGATTCATTTGCGAAACTGCAGTTTCATTACTAGAGATAATTTCTCTTTTGATTAATGTAGTCCTTCTGTATGTAGATAAGTAAATCATTTTCATACTGTTTGGTTCAAAAAATAGTATTGAAAACTTACACTGCATTGCACATTCAATTTTCTAGTAGCAGCGGCAGTGGCTCGGCCCAGTTGTTGGTGATTTCTCTTGGTCTGCAAGATCAGTCTGGGCGGGAGTGTAGGCGGGCCGGTTACTGTCTCACACACTACATGGCCGGAGCCCTGGTTCTACAGATCCATGTAAGTTTATCCCCTTCACTGCTATCCAGTTCACACCAAAAAGTTGGTTACTGTTAATAGAGAGAAACATTAACCGGATCACATATGGTTACACACTTATGAATCTTCCACTACCACTACATAAGAAAATAACATAGGTGACGGGCAAAGACTGTAATAGGTGACGGGCATCCAAGCCGTCACCCCTACGCCGTCACTAATTATAAGAGATAGGTGACGGGCATATGTCCGTCACCTATAAAAAGGTCATAGGTGACGGGCTTTTCATGTTGTCCGTTACCTATCTAAGGGTATAGATGACGGACATCTCATGTTGCCCGTCACCTATCTGAGGTTATAGGTGACAGGCCCCTCATGTTGCCCGTCACCTTTCCTATGTATTAGGTGACGGCCATCAGTGTTGCCCGTGACCCATTAGTATTTTGAAAACAAAAAAATAAAATAAAATGGGAATGGGAATCACAGGAATACATGTTGTCTGAGCTAGATGTTTATTTTCAGAATTACTGGTGGGTTACTTTCACAGTAAGAAGCAATTCTTTGAAGAATTGAATGAGATTTTTCTGAACTATTTTCTGAAACATTCACAAAACAATCTTTTCCATAGATTAATCTTGTCCACTGCTCTAACTCAGTTGAAATACTTAGAAAGTTATCCTATCATTTACACAGATCAGGGTCTGAAATGGAACTACACGGACAGAGAAAAATACTGCTAAGTGACAATGTGTCTTTCCACTAAACTGAAATAGCATAAATTTATTTAACTGAGATTCAGAGCATTGGACAGAAAAAATCAAACAACACTGAGGTCAAAATACCCACAATTTATTGGCTAATGATGCAGCGATGCCGGAATTCAGATCCATGGAGTTGAATTAGAAATGGGGCATCTTGCTGGTCAACTATAATAACACTTGTTGGGCGTGCTCAGCATGCTAACTCCATCTCAGGTTTGTCTAACAAGCACTGTCCACAGCTTGATATCCTATATTTGTTTGCAGTATGGTACAAAGGATAAATTAGCAGCATTAAATAGATCTTCAGTACAGCTTGTAGAAAGGATAAATTAGCTCGAGAAGAGAGAGCTCATGCATCAGGGGTTAAGCACTAAACATTGTCAAAAGGTGTAACAGGTATCAAAAGCATGAAGGAATAAAAAACAAAGTGTGTGAAGGAATAAATGACTTCCAGATATTGCTATTCGAAATTTACTCTGGACAGGACAAGTAATTAACTAGCACTATCATTCTTGAATTCAATAAATGCCATGAGAGTATTAAAGGCCTAGTACAGATCAACGCTAATCCAAGGCAATAAGCCAAAAATGACTTTCTGATCCCAGTTTATAAAAAAAAACAGTGTGTGAAGGAACATCTAACTTTATGATGATGCGAGTGTGCTTTCATCAAGACAAACGTGTGCTTTCCATTACACTAAACAACTTGAAATCAGTAGCTTGTTTGCATAATGTTAGAAATTATATAATCAGCAGAGCTGGTCAAAGACCGTACCATTATGCGGGCAGCTGTGCAATTGTGATCTAGAAACAAGAAAGGAATTCTGCAACCCAAGTTTTTCTATCATATACAATTCTGCATCGAGGACTTGGAGCTCATCGTCAGTTGGCTAACCCCACGAGCAGCTGCATCACCACCTGCAGAAAGTGCAGTACCAAAGAAAAAGTAGAACTTGTCCTCAGTTCTTCATACTGAACTGTCTCACTGCCAATGCCAAAGAACAGAGCTTGTTGCGCCTGACTTTAGACCTGAAAAAAATAGAGCACTCATGCACTAGTGAAAAGAAAACCTTTTCTACCCATACAAGGTACTATACAAAAACAAGAACAGATTTCTGTTCATACCATTAAGTGATATCTAGGTATGAAGCTGGAGCTACAATATATTGCTTTGGATTTTCTTTTTGTCCTCTATCCTCGTATGATTGTAAAGCATGTACTAGAACATGAACACGTTTTTCCTGGTAAACTCTTCCCAGGCATATGTCTTCCAGTGCTGTACTCGAGAATTCCTTGGGCCAATAAGAATCAGCTGATGGTGTATTTTGTAGTACTTGTTTTAGTTTTAGCTGATTATTTTGAAGTTAAGGAAATTATTCTACTGGAATCATATGAAAAGTTGGAATGCTAGAATGCTCCTACCACTGTACTGAAGGGGGAAGAGGACCACTTACCCGCGCCGTTGAGGTGGGAGGGCGTCCATGGGGAGGCAGCGCTGGCCACCAGAGTGCTGCGGTTGAGGAGGAGGCCCTGGTACTTGAGGGCATGGGATGCGGCGTTGACCTGCTGCGGCTCCACGGGTTCGGCCGCTCCTGCCGCGCCTCCTGTGTTCGCTGAACCACGAGCTCGAAGAGGTTTGCCTTCCTCATAGCTGTCAATGAGATGCGCCAGATTCGCGCCCGCAAGCAACCGAGCCGCACAGCTAGGGGGCGGCCCGAATCGAGGGCGTGGAGAGAGATGTGGGAGGTGGCGGTACTTAGCGGTGGGGCGGCACAACGACGAGGAGCGGGGAATGAGGAGGAGCGGTGGCGTGGCGGCACTTTCTGGCAGCCTAGCGGTGGCGAGCTCTCCGGGATTGAGGTGGCCGCGCCACCGCGTGACCCAGGTCCGCGGTGAAGACCGAGAGGAAGAGGATAAGGTTGTGTCCGCACGGGGTGGAGAGGGGAGACTGGAGAGAGAGAAATGGACTCTACGCGAAGCGGTGTGAAACGGGATGAGTTATTTTGGGTCCGGATTACATGTGGGTGACGGGCAACATACATGCCCGTGACCTATCTATCTTATGATAGGTGACGGGTCACAATAATATCCGTCACCTATTACGTGATCAGGATATAGGTGACGGGTCATGATGTTGCCCGTCACCTATAAGTTGGAGAGCTTGAGCTGAACAGAGTAATAAGTGACGGGCTTTGATATGGTCCGGCACCTGTATTGTTTAGGTGACGGGTAACAAATGCCCGTTACCTATTTATCGTCACCTTTGGACATTTTTTACGTAGTGTACGATGAGTTCAAGTGCACATAATTTCTATATTGGAAATTGAAAAAGATAAGTTGAAGCGTTATGAAGTTCAGTTGTAGCATTTGGGAGTTGGGATAAGATGGTTCAGTTGTTATATTGTAACGGTAAACAACCTATCACTCATGGTTTTAGGAATATGTCTCATCTTATTCCATCGATTCATGTTGTTGTCATGTGTCAATATTTTCCTCTGAAATGATCTGTGAATTCTTTTGACAATTTTAGGAATATATCTGATCTTATTTCATCGGACAAATGATTACTGACACAAAAACGATGTAGGTAGACAGATCTTATCTTTACAATAGCTTTACCTCTGAGAAAATCTTAGCAGGGTGCAGCTCGGTGTTTCTAGTATAGTTTAAAAAGATAATGTTAACTGCTCGCAGTACATGACATCTTCATTGCGACAAACTGCTTTGGATTGATTTATTGATAGTTTGATTGCTCATTTGCAGGCTGCTGTTAGTTTGCATCAGACCCTTCCAGTCCCATTACAAGCGATCCCCAGGACTGCATACTCTTGGTGGTGACTGCAATATATATCGGCTAGGTTGTACTGCAATATTGTGAGATGTGTTGGATTAACATTTAAACTAGATTTATTTGATGCTAAAGTATGTATGTGATGAAATGCTGGATCAAAACTTATTGTATGTGATTAGATGTTTAATCTGTATGTGATGAAATGTTGCATCAGAATTTATTGCATATGATGAGATGCTGGATCAAAAACTGGATATAATTAATTGGCCTGAAATAAAATGAGCAAATGCTTCAGATGTAGCCACGATGCTATCCAGATCAGCCTAATAGTGACATGGCATTTCAATCCATGACGAATTCCGTGACGTTTATTTTTGTCACTAACTTTGGGCTTGGGTTGGGCTGGGCGGGCCTAAGGCCATTCTATGACGGTCAAAAAACGTCATAGATAGAGTTGATCCGTGACAATTTAGCAGAAATGTCACAGAGGTTAATCTGTGACTCTCAATACATGACGAAATCTAAAAACGTCACGATTGATGAATGTGACGGTTTTCTAGTAATTCGTGACGAAATGGGTATGTCATGGATCTCTTGAATTGTTGTAGTGATTTTGGCATATCCGCCACATGAAAATCTTGATTTTCACTGGGATCTTAGCCTTCCATATAATCTTATTGTGAGATCTTACCACTCCATTAAACAAATGTTTGTGAGAACACGCCATTTTTGTTCCATATCCACCTGGGCTTATCACTCCCACTGATAATACAACAATCGATATCATATCCCTTAGCCTACATTTGTCTGTATAAATTATTCTCATCTAGCCATCCGTGAAAAGTTATGGACCAGGTTCTTTTGCCCAACTTGGCAATAGAGATAGAGTTATCACTTTTGCTTGGTAACTTTGATCCTGTGTGTATAGATGTTTTAGCATATGAATTTTGTTCCTAAAATTCTATGATCACTGTACACAAATACACAATATCCTATTGACCTTAGAAGATGGGTCCACGGTCGTGGAACAACACCAAGGTAGTCTCCAACTATCTTACTACACATGTTAGATTAGGCGCACGTGGCCAACTTCTTATTTGTGCTGAATTCAAAACCTGTGAAAATTCAACACATTGCCACATAATATTACTGAAATGATGGATCGTACTTCAGTGGACACCATTCCAATATACTTTTATATTGGACAACATTTAACTTTAGCAACACTAATTGATACAACCCTTTCAAAGTTCAAACAATACTAATTCTCATAATTTAGAAATCAAAGAGATTCAAATAACAATACTAAACAAAAGAAACTAACCAATAATTCAGCACTCCAAGATACACCTTTTTTCAAGAATAATCAAAAGTCATGCTTATGATCTTGATCATTATGTTGTATAGCTATAATTCTTCTTCCAGGAAGATGCACCTAGCTCCTTGGTACGATTGGCAAACTCTTGTCGTGGCTTCAGGATTTTGACATCATGTGTATAGAAGCTATAGCATATGAATTTTGTTCCTACATATTCATAAGATATGTACATGATATCATAATTTGATCGATTTTATTGACGTGGTCTCTATGTATATTTCCAAACAACCATATTTTTTTGTGCCAAACTAGAGAGCTTAAAACTTATATTTGCATAAACATGTTTAGTGTTATCTTGTACCTATCCTTCAAGACTGTAGGTCAAGTTAGTCATTGCATCATTGTTGTATAGCAATGGTAACAATCTCTTTTCACAGAAATATCATTAAGAAATATCCTTACAAATATCAACATTTATGTAACCTTTGATATATTACAAAAATTACAACAATGGCAAACATAATTGTAATTAGCAATATCTAATAAGATAAACACCTCAAAGGTTAAAAAAAACATGTGTGAAGACAATAAGTAAAGGATGTTTACTGCATATTGCTTTTGGCCAAATGTTTTTCAAATTGTAACACTCAAATATCATTTTAGTTAGCGATATCTGAAGTAGTAATATTATTCAACATTAATATAAATTTCCATATAGATCATAAATTCATAGGAAAATTACATGTCCTATATCATTTGGGCACTTCCCTATGATTGACACGGCAGTATGTATGATGGTCATATAGATCGTAAAGTGTATGGTTTTGCTGAAAAATCACAAGATAGGTCAAAGTTATATTTTTTTCTTTTATTTTGCTACAATATATTCATGCCTTGAATTGACATATTTTGAACAATATTTGCAGAGGACAAAGCTATTCTCGTAAAGTGTATGGTTTCGCTGACAAATCATGAGAGGTCAAAGGTATATTTTTTCTTTTATTTTGCTACGATATATTAATGCCTTTAAATCGACATCTTTTGAACAATATTTGCAGAGGACAAAGCTATTCACCATATATTTAGGTCTCTTTTGGGCTTCTTTAGTCATTAAAGCCCCATATGTCATGACAGTCCAGAGACCACCCAATTTTCGTGTTGTGCCCTGTCCGCAAACAGGAATTAATTCTATGAACGCATTAGGTCAGAGAGATTGTTTTCGGACAGCATGCAATTAATGTGCTGGAATCAGCTGTACCCGTCTTTATACATGTGCAAACCTACTAGAATCATCGTATCTAAAGGATCTCAACCTCGGAACGTGGAGCTCGCTGTCACCTTCGTCCCAGCCCGGCCATCTGAATTCTTCAGCACAAGAACGGTGACCGTCGGCAAGCAGAGGCGCCGGTAATATCCAACGCCAATCGGCGAACTGTCGCGTATTCGTCTTCTTGTGAACGAGCAGTTTTGCCGACGCAAGGCGTCGTGCTGAGCGGTGTCGATCACGGCCTGGGGATCCTTGAGGGAGGCTGCGCACCCTTGCAGCCGCAGCCGTGTAAGCCGCGGGAACACGGCGGCGCGCTGGCACGAGGTCGCCGCAGTAGACGATGGGCAGGTCACGAAGCGATGTCAAGACGGTACAAGGCGTGGTTACCACACCGTGGTGGTTACTGTTAGAGGAAGCGCTGGAGTGAGCCGCCGAGACACGGAACTCCTCGACGCGCCACGCCGCCGGGTGGGAGACGACGGAGGCCGCGGAGCGTCAGGAACATCCGCGCGGTGAATGTAGCTTCCGGCCTCCACGTGGATGCTGGATGGTGAGCCTTTTCAGCCTCGAGGCGTCGTGGTCGAGCGCGCGTCACCGCCGCGACAGCACCGCGGTGGACAGCCCCAAGTAGACGACTGTCTTGCAGCCGAGGTCGACGGCAGCTAGGACACAGGGGAGGGTCGCAATTTCAAAAAGTGACCTCCCCACGTCGGTGTTTGCAGGGCAGGCCACCATGGCACCATGTCTCGCCGCAGAACGCCTCAGATTATTTCACATACATCTCGTCCGGCGCGTCATGCTTGCCGCTCGGCGGCCGTTGTGCCATCGTGTGCTCGACGCCTGGTGGACAAGAGAGAGAGGCACTAGTCAGGCTGTCGACGCTTGGTCGGCAGTTCGCGGCTGCTCCCGTCGGATCTCGGTCGTGTTGCCGATTCCAGTAGAGCCCTGCGCTCCGCGATTGGTTGGGTGCTGTGTTGTGCGCCTCGTGTTCGTAGCGCTCCATGGCGCTTCCCCGTACGCAAGCATCTACACAAAAGAGCTCCTGCATTTACTGTACGATCCACTCAATCCAGGCACCGCGATTGGTGCTACTTGCAACGTATCGGCAGCAGCCGCTGCCTAGCAGTGGCATCCGATGCCCTAGTCAACCGGGTAGAGCCTTTGATCTGTGAGAGAACAAGGGAAAAAATTGTCTCTGCAGCTGTAAAAGGCAAATTAAGTTTAGAAAAAGCAATTTCAGCAGTGTCTTGAGCATATGAACCGGTGAACTTTGTGGTAACGCATGCAATACATCATGATAGATCAGAATACACGTGCAAGACATGTGGCAGCAAAACCATGGGTGGTGCTTCATCCTCTCCCGCCCTACCAGTGCATAAGCATCTACGCCTGACCTGGACCTCCGCCAATAATATGACCAAGGACCAATCAACTTACCCTCTCTAATCCGCCCGTTTGGGATCGAACGGTCCTTGGTGGACGTTTGGAGTGTGGCAGCACCGATGTTGATGGAAGCTCGACACTGGCTGGCAAGCTCCACGGATTTAAACTTTGTACTTGGCAACATTATGGCCCGACGGACATTGGAATGCGACATAGAGCCCACACATGGTTCTTAACCTCCTCACTTATGCCATGTGTAGGCATCAACAGCAGGGAGCACCAATGCCTGATGGCTGGTGACGGCTAGAAATCAACAAAGCATATGGGTCACAAGTTGTAGTTTTCATGACATTGATGCTGGAAATAGGGTTTGTAGGTACTAGAACGGCAGCAAAAATGACACAACAAATATTTAGATGTCAAAACTACAAATACACATGAGTTGAAGATTCTAATACTACTAAACATTAGGCCCACAATTTAAATCTTACAAAATCGATCCCATGGATAAATAAAATATCAAATGAAAACACACAATCACATCCTCATTCTCAATTCTTTAGCTTTTATCCTTTGGAAAGCATGGAGTCAACAGTTACATGGATGGCTAAGTGTCAATGCATAAGAGACAACCTTTCACATATAGTTGTCGATGTCGGGTCCATGTACTCCGTCACAGTATAGCAAGGGTCTAGGATTTCAATAATGTGTGTATGAAGCTCTAGCATATGAATTTTATTCCAAAATTTCTGTCATGACTATACACGATGCCCTAATTCAAATGATTGTTGTAGATAATTATGTTTATGTGACATGGTATGTACAGATTACCCAAAATCATACTTTCGTGTGAAGAAGTAGGGAGTTCAAAATTTGTATATGCCGAAACAAGCTTAGAGCAGTTATTCAGCTGAAAAATACCCAAATCAACTAATGTTATACTATAGCCATCATAAAAAACCAATAGGTTAAGTTAGTCATTGCATCAGTGCTATATAACAATGTCAACGACCTCTTTTTCAAGAAATACCTTTTAAGAAATATCAACCTTTATGTCATCTTCAATAATATTTAAAAAATTATAATAATGCCAAGATTGCAGCATTTTGATGAACATTCTGGAAGTTTTTTTCTATAGTATGGAAGGGTAACAATAGATGTGAAGATGAGAAGTGGTTTGGAAGTTCTACTATATAAGACTTTTGTGCAAAAGGTTTTGAAAAGTATATATACCATTCTCATTATAAGTTGCTACACCTAACACTTTCTAATAGAAACTATACCAAAATCACCTATATTATTCGATGTGAAAAGAAATTTCCATCTAGATAATAACTGCGTATATAAGACAATTATATGCCTCATATCACATGGGTTGGTAGTTTCCCAACTAATGATGCGTCATGTGTCTCACTGTAAATGCAAGCTTATGAAGCTACTTGTGAGTATTACTATTTAGGTGACACTGCTTGCTGGACAACAATGCTCCATGTAGATCGCAAAGTGTCTGGTTTTGGCGGGGAGATCAAGATGAGACAGTGCTCTGTTTGGCCATTTAAAAATGATCCAAACAATAGCGATATAGTGAGGACTAACTGAGATAGCAAATGGACCGCTTTGACGAAGTGGCATTCATGCAGGTTTTAGTCCCGCTCTGAAGTTGGCTGATTTCCGTTGCCCCTTGTGCTTGCGCATGGAACACCAAATTAAGTTTCTTGGACGTCGACGATCTGTGCCGGCGTTCACAGACGCAGATGGCCGGGAAGCAACTGCCAGAAAATCAGGGACGGTATTCTCGTCGTCGCAGGTACGGTGGTGCACGTACTTCGACGGCAGTGAAACGAGTGTTGCACAGTGCAACACCGATGGCAACACCAGCGCCACACTGACTGGGCACCTCGCAGGGCAATCCACTAAAGCTGCCGGCGACCTCCTCGTTTGCCACTGCCAGCACGACGTCCCGTTCACCCGTGAGATCGCGTGCTCGTCGTCTCGTGAAGGAGCAGTCTTCCAAAGTCCAAACGTAAGCCGTCTAGCTGCGGCGTGGCGTAAGTCGCGCCCTGTGGAGATCCTCAAGCGAAGCTCCGCACCCTTGCAGCCGAGCTGTGTAAGCCGCGGGAACACGATGGGTGGAGCCGCGCTCACGAGCTCGCCGCTGTTCACGATGCGCAGGTCACGATTCACGAAGCGCCTAGGACGGCAGGGAGCGACGAGAGTCGGCCCGAGACACGGAGCGTTTTGGTGCGCCGCACCGTCGGGTGGGAGATGACGGCGACGTACGACCGAGTGGTGAAGTAGCTGCCGCCCTCAACCGGGAGGGTGAGCCTCGTTATTCTTGCGGCGGGCGAGGCTGTTGCCGCCGTCGCTGTGCCTCGTTAGTGGCGCCGCGCCGTCTTGGTGGGCCGCCGCGGAGGAAGGCCTCATGCTTGACTGCATGAGGACGCTGAAGGCGCCGGCGCCGTTCGTACAGTCGTAAGATTGGGTGTCGGGGTTGACGGCGCCGAGCGACGCACGGCGCCATAGCGAGCGCAATGGCCGCGACAGCGCGCTGGGGGACGTGGCCACGTGGGCCGGTGCTAAGTGCAGGACGCGCCGCAACAGGTCGTCGGGGAGGTCGGACAGGCGGTCGACGATTGCGTCGGCAATTCATGGAAGATGCCAGTGACCTCTTCTTTCAGCACGACTCGTGGACAGAGCAAGGCCTGGAGAAAATCGGCCCCAGCACCAGCCTCTCCTTGCCGTCGACCTTGGCCACGCCACGCGATCAAGGCGACCTGGCCGCCTGGGCGCGCACTGGGCCTCCACCAACAGCGCAGCTCCCTCTGTAGCCTTTGACTAGGACCAAGGACTAAGTCAACCTGACCCATTCTGACCTGCACGTCCCGGCTGGAACGACCAGGACCGGGGGAACTGGCTATTCAAATGGCCCCCGGTTGGTGTTTGCAGGTAGGGCTGGAATACCGAGCGGCTCAGTTCGTTAGCGTAATTAAGAAGCTAGCTCGTCTCGGCTCATTAAGTTGACGAGCTAGAATGCTTGCTCAGCTCGGCTCGGCTCGGCTTGTTAATCTCGCGAGCTCGCTCATTTTGGCTCGTAAGCTGTATATTGATGTGATTGATATAAAAATTAGAGACATGTTATGCCTAGATTTTTAGAGGCTAAGATTTTAATAGCTTAAAATAAAGATGAATGTCACACAGGCTTTGGACTTCAACATCGAAACCTCAAGGTTGAAGATTATTCAAAAAAAAATAAGCATGTCACATGATGTTACTTGGCTTATTAAGCTCGCGAGTTGTACAAACCCACAAAAGTAGACTAGGAAGAGATGGATACACAAATATAATGAGAGAGTGAGAGTGAGTGTAATGAGCCTGCCTCATGACTTTTTGGGTCCTTATATTTATAGGAAGGGGAAAAGAGGGAGATTTCTCTTCAACCCTTGGTGAGATACAAGTATTGCATGATTGCCTTTGGGCTTACAATTTGGCCTAATGTATACACAGGCTGAATCTAAGGTTGTTGAGCCCATGACGAGGATGGGTGCACACATTATGCCTTCCCCAACAGGAGTGTGGCTCATTAGCTGGCTCGAGCTAGCTCGTAAACGAAACGAGTTGAACTTTCAGCTTGGCTTCTTAAAGTTTGCAACTGAGCCGAGCCGAGTCGAGCCTAGATAGGAACTAGCTGAGGCGGCTTGCAGGCTTTGAGCTCTTCGTCTAGCCCTATTTGCAAGGCAAGTCGTCGTTGCGAGGATGCTGCCACAGTCACATGCCTTGTCTTGGCGAAAGGCTTCAAGCCTTGTCTTCTTTAAGTAAGTTTTTCTTCTTTTACCTCATTTAATTCCTTATTGATTTAAAGGCTTCTCCAATTTTCATCAGTTTTGCACTTAGTCTCTTAATTTTTTGATGGGCTTCTTAGGCTCAAATCGATGCTTGGCCAATTTGATTGGTCTAACACTTAATTCTAACTGACTTGTCCACGGGCCAAAAAGATCACAGATTCCAGGAAGCGATGTTTGCTTTTGTTACAAGCTGTGGCCAGAGAGAACTTAATAAGAATATGAATTTTGTTCCTAAATTAGTATTATCATTATTGTACATGATATCCTAGTTCAAACTATCATTGTAAATAAGACTAAAGCATCTGCATTATATATTATTATGATAAATCATAGTTTATTCTGAAGAACTAGCGAGTTCAAAAGTTATATCGCAGAAACAAGATTAGAGCACTCGTTTCGGTAACAAAATATGAAAATCAATTGGTACGGTGTTGTAGTATAGCCATCCTTCAAAACATGCAGGTTAAGCTAGTCATTGCATTGACTGCTATATAACAATGGTAACAATCTCTTTTCACAAGAATACCTTTACGAAATATCCTTACAAATATCAACCTTGATGTCATCTTCTACAATATTGCAAAGCTTACAATGATGGCAAACATGCATTATTTTGTTGAACATTCTAGAAGTTATTCTCTATAAGATAAAGACCTCAAGGATAACAAAAGATGTGTAATCACCAGAAGGGAAGGAAAATCCACTATATAAGACTTATTTTTTTAAAAAAAACTGTAACATTCTCATTATATTAAGTTGCTATATATAAAACTTCCTAACAGAATTACTATAGTACATATATTATTGTACGTATAGAGATATTTCCATATGGATCAACAATACATCATATCACTTATCACTTCGGCACTTCCCTACTACTATTGATGCGGTATATGTCTCACTATAAATAAAAGTGCATCGTATTGTTTTTTGAGCTTCTTGTGAGTATTAATTATTTTGGTGACACTGCTTTGCTCTCCGCAACAATGCTCAACACGTTGCTCATGAGTTCCATATACGGAGTATATTGTTAAGTATCTGGTTTTGGCAGAAGATGGGACAGTGCTCTCCGCCTAGGCTATTTGGCCATTTAAAATGATCCAAACAGCAGCGATTTAGTGAGGACTGAAGGAAGAGATAGCAAATGGACCGCTTCGACGAAGCCTCTCATGCATGCCGGCTTTCGCGATGCACCGCGATCCCTCTCCGGAGTCGGCTAATTTCGGTGGTGGGCGGCGTACCTGCGCGTTGAACACCAAACGTGAGTCACACCGCGCCGTGCGCTCGTCGCGGTCCGCGTGCTTGCACACCGTTCCTGTTACCGCCCGTCCGAAACAGGTGTCCATCTTATAAAAGCATCCACCAGCCGTGGCACCCATGTTAGACCGTGTAGCGCCGGCGGCCTCTCGAGAACGTTGTGGTGGCGGCCGGCGACGTCGTCGGTCGGTTCGTTTGCACAACGTATGGAACGTTTACTCGTTGCGAATAATGAGTAGCTGGGGGGCTCCTAAGCCAAAGGCCCCGCACTCACCCGCGTGGATTAATCTACGCCGGCGGCATCCGATCTGATGGTCAGAATCTATCGCTAGGTCAAACATCCGTGGGCCAAGCGGGCCGTCGTCGGTCAAAGAACAGCGTGGTGGCGGACCGGCAGACCAGGTCAACGACGACGGCGGCCCCCCCACGGAGCTCGCGGACGCCAGCTGCCGCATGCCGCGTCACCACGCTCAGCCGAACTTTCCTCCGTGAAGGAAGCCTGCATGAGCGCCGAGATTACGTTCCGGTTGCTGCTAAAGGATGGTCATTTTCCTCGCAAAAAAAAATGATGGTCATTTGTGTTGAACGATAAATCAACAGGTTTACACTGATCTTGCGTTCCCTTCTGAGTTCCTGCTAACGCTGGCTCGGCCGACGGTTCATCATGCAGAACCTTTGGTTCTCATAGAGTGATTTTTCCATTAAAAAAACTCACACTATTCTTAGGATAGACGGAGGATTTGTTGCTCGCCTGGAGATATTTGCATCAGAGATGAAACTAGGACTCTAAGAAATTATAATAGTATTTTCTGCAGCCGTTGTAAACATTTCTAGTAAACTACGGTGGCTTTAGACTCGGCTGAATTTCTAATTTCAGGCCACAAAGCAAAAAAAATAGCACAGTCAGGGACTTCTGCAACTACAATATTTTTTTGAGTCCCTGACTGTGCTAATTTTAGATAATCCACAGGCCATGACACATATTAAGCATCATAGTTTTGCCTCACTTGCCTTCCAGCTCCCTCTTCTTTTCTTCCTCCTCTCTCTATCTCTCTACCCTCCATGAATACTACAACAATTATGGTCTTCTATGACCCGTTGATAACAACACAAAATCTGAAAAAAATCGCCATAAATAATTTTTCATACCGAACTTATGACGAAAATCACTTTATCATGGAATGTGCGTCGTTGATTACCTACTATGATGAGTTTCAAATTTTTGTCATAACTTTGTGACGATTTACCAAAATGTCATAAAGTTTAATGACGCTTTCAAAATCGTCATAATTTTTATGACGCTTGTTTTCGTTATAAACCATTGACTAGAACTGACGTGGCGCTGACATGGATCTGACATGGCTGGCCTGCCTCATTTTGGCCCGCTGACTTTTGGCCCATCAATTTTGCAAGCCTTTTATTTTTCTGGCCCATTACTTTCTCAAGCTTTTATTTTTTTAGCTCATTAATTTCGCAGGCTATTTTTTCGGCCCAGCCCAGCTACTTGCTTGAGGCCTTGTGCCATTGTGGCCTGCTCTCTCCCGCCCCTTGGGCGAAACACCTTAAATTCACTTTTTTTAAAGAATAATGACTTTTGGATCTTAGCCTGCTCTATTCGGCCGCTAGGGCCGAGGCCGACCAATTAGTGCTGCTGGTTTGGGCCGAGGTTCGAATCTTTTGAGGTGCACTACAATATTTGTTTTGGCTTTCTAGTAGTCTTGGTTTCAATCTCTAAGCAAAAAAAAAAAAAAAAAAAAAAAAAAAAAAAGAGATATTTTTTTATTCAAAATAACATGTGGATCCCACTTGATATGTGGTGGTGGAACTAATCATGCGATGTGGCCATGTATTGAAAGTTGCCTAGAGGGGGGGTGAATAGGCAACGCTAAAAACTTCTGCAAATTAAGACTTAATCAAATCGTCAGATCACCCGGATGGTCCGGTACACTGTCGGATACTCCGGTACCGGAGTATCCGGTACTGTGTCGGACAGTCTGGAACAGGGATAATCCTGCGGAATTTGAAAGCTACGAAGTTTCTAGCGATTCTACTTGAATCAAAAGACTTGTATAGATGCTACCAAGTGAATCTACACAACAATTGCGGAAGGAAACAAGTAGAAATGTAGATCGAGGCAATATAGTGTTATATAAGCAATATGAACAAGAACAAGTATGAACAACAAGATCAATCAAGAGATAGACAAATTGACACAAGATTTTCACCCGAATATCAGGCCCACAAAGTGCCCTACGTCTCCGTTGAGGAGTCCACAAAGGACCGGGTTGCTCTCAACCCTAAACCTCACTCAAATGGTCACCAAGACCGATTTGAGTTGCTCACTATCAAATCCCTTGCGGGAATGGGTAATACAAACTTCCCGGAGCTTCACCACACGAATTGGGAGCTCCCGGGCAACCTCTAGCGTCTAGGAGCACAAAGCTCCAAGAGTAACAAATGAAACCAAGTGAGAATGATGCCACAAGAAGGTCAAGAGTGGAATGCTTGCTCTCAACACGAATTTCTTGCTCTCACACACTCCCTTGAGTGAATCACACAAATCTTAGGCTTGGGAATAAGTAGAGGATGAAAAGGAGAAGCTTTGGTCGTGTTCTTGTGAGTGGAGGCGAGAGAGGTGGCCGTTGGACATGAATGGGTATATATAGGCGCTCCAACAAAAGTAGCTGTTATGCTGCCAGTTAGGGTTTACCGGATACTCCGACACTGTGTCGGATAGTCCGGTGGGGGCTAACTGTGATCCTCTTAAACAGGGGCCGGACACTCCGGCAATAGGTCGGATAGTCCGGTGGGGCGGTACTGACTAGCTCCGGATACTCCGGCTGGGTGCCGGACAATCCGGTGGGGGCTAACTATAACTGAAAAATTTGGTTATCCTCTCAAGCTCGAATTTGGTTGGTTTTGGTTCATTCGAAAGCTCTTGTGACATCAGTAGAACACATGATTACCATCCCTCTTGATAGTACGGCATTCCTAGACTCAATGAAAATATAAAAAGAATGAAAACTTCGTTCATTGAGCATTTGATGCCATCCTTGTCAACACATGAAGGGATTGTAACTTTGAAATCATTTTGATTCTCCATTGTGAGACCTAGCTGAACATTTTCTCATTGCAAATATTAGTCCTTTTGATCGTTTTGACGTCAATCACACAAAACACATGATTAGGGGCCTAAATGCACTTTCAATCTCCCCCTTTTTGGTGATTGATGTCAAAACAACCAAATTATAGCAAGGATAAGAAATATTTAATGTAAGCTTGACAAATTTAGAGAGAGCTCCCCCTAAATATGTGCATGAATTGAATTCATCAAGAATGGCCTAACAATGCCATTTGCACATTTTCAAGAGAACAACATGAGAGCTCCCCCTAAAACCTTGCATGGACAATATATCATCATATAAGCAATAAACATTATGCATCTCATGAGAACATAGAGCAGATTTTCACACAACCTAGAAAATTAGAAACCAACAAGCATCATTACATCACATAGTCTCATGCATAGAACATAAATAGAACTTAGTCTTACAATCAAGCACATGGTTCAACACAAATAGTAATACACCTACAAGTCCATGACTAAGGTAGAACGATACAATTTCTCCCCCTTTTTGGCATCACATCACCAAAAAGAGAAAGAAAAACAAGGTGAATCACTCATCATCGCCGCTGCCCGCTGCTGCTGCTTCCTCACCTTCAACCTCGGTCTCCTCATCGCTTAAGTTTCCTTTACCCTACGGTTGCAGATTTTTCGATGCACGTTAGGCTAAAATGCTTTGGTGGTAAACCTATATCTGCTTTTTTTCCCCCCATGTTGGTTATACTGATAGTTAATTAAGGAGCATGACATCTCTGATTTCTTTATGTAGGATTTCCTATGCATTCCAAGATGGACATCTGTTTACTGAATTATTTATGTAGTATGCTTGCAATTTGGTCCACGCATATCATGAATCTGTCAAATTGAGGTACACATTTTTGGAGTGTTCCTGTTGCCCATTCTAAACCTGCTGCAAAATTTAGATGGAACAATGATATGCTGAATTGTCATGTTTACTTTTATTTTGCACTAGAATAACATCTAAAAGATGGATTGCCAAGGGAGCAATGCCAGTCCGGGCATGTGATGAGCATTGCTTTCTCATCTTCTTACATATGAGGGATTTAAAACTTATCAGCCATAACGCTGAATTGAGGGAAGCATCAGTTCAGCTTCATATACTTGCTGCACAGTGAAGTTTCAATTGTGAACCGTCCGAATCGCTATGAAGTTGAGCATTATGTATTGTTATGGATTTTCTGCACAGTGAAGTTTTGATACTTTGTTCAGAATTGAACCACATATTATCTGTTTATAAGCAGTATCATGAATCTGTTAAATAGGGGTACACATTTTTGGAGTGTTCCTGTTGCCCATTCTAAACCTGCTGGCAAATTTTAGATGGAACAAAGATATCCTGAACTGTCCTGTTTACTTTTATTTTGCACCACAAAAACATGTAAAAGATGGATCGACAAGGGAGAAATGCCAGGGCATCTGATGAGCATTGCATTCTCATCTTACATCTGAGGTATTTAAAACTTACCAGCCATAACGCTGAATTGAGGGAAGCATCAGTTCAGTTTCATATACTTGTTGCACAGTGAAGTTTCAATTGTGGACCGTCCGAATCGCTATGAAGTTGAGCATTATGTATTGTATGGATTTTCTGCATAGTGAAGTTTTGATATTTTGTTCAGAATTGAGCCACATATTATCTGTTTATAAGCAATACAAATTATTTGATTCACAGGTACTAGCATCCACATGCACACAGTCATATACCCCCTTCTCTTACGGTTACATGTCCTATTGTTCCTTGACAACCTTGGGCTCAGTTCGTCCATCTACTGTAACTGCCAAAGTTTTACAGATTTTAATGGGACATGTTTCATCTTCTTTGGGCAACAGTGCAGTTGTAGGTGCCAAATTTCTGGCACGAGTCTGGTGAGTATATATGTATAAATTAAAGCTATTTTCATATTCCCTTCACTAATACATCAATAGATGAGAAAACTTAGCAATTACAATGGAATGTTTCTATTATTTTTTTGTTTTCCCATTGGTACTGATATGTAACTACAATGAAATCTCAATATTTCCTTGCACCGGACAGAGTCCGTTATGTGACACCCTGTGTGACTAGAGTCTAGCTGGTGCAAAGAACTCCAACTGAACAGAACGCAAAAATCAAAAACCATTCAAATTTCGAAATCAAATGTTCAAATAATTGTGAAACCTAAGCTTGTGAGGCAACTCAAAATTATCAATAACAACTTGAGCAACTCAAAATACCAGTGGATGCAGGTCAGCTAGAAATAATTTTGGAGAATTTATCATGATTTTTGAAATTCGTTTGAATGCCCAAATAAATCCCTAAATCTTAAAAAGCACCCAACTTTGACCAGCTGCCATTTGAAATTCCTTTGGATTCCAGATGTGCATGTCGGCCAATTAATAGAACTTTTCAAGAGCTTTCTAACGGTACCAAATTTGCGAATTTTGGGGTCCATTTGCTACTCCAATTATCGTACCAAAGTTTGGGGAAATTTGGAGTTGGAATAAATCGCGAAAAAGAAAGATGCCGTGGGACCCGCATGTGAGCCTCGTCTCTCTCGCTGAACGTTGCCGGCGCCTTTCCGCCGCGTGGCCGCCGTTGTACGGCTTCGCCGTGCCGCCCCAGCCCTCTCTTCGCCGCGGAGCAGCTCAAATCGGACCCCGCTCCCCTCCCGGCTCTCGTTCCCTCTGTTTCCCTCGTCGAGCTCCGCTCCCCCGCGCCATGCCACAGACGAGCCAGCTCCGAGCCAGCCAGCATTCTCGTGGCGTCGCCATTGCTTCTTGGGGCAAGTTCTTGCTCTACGTCGTGTCCCTGCGCCCTGAGCTCGCGAATTGAGCCGTCCTTCCCCAAGTCCAGAAACCAAGCTCCGCCACCTCGTCGTCAATTCAACCGCCCTCCGGTGAGCCTCGTCGTCGATTTGTTTCACCTTGGTCTTCTGGACGCATTTTCGAACCTCCCCTGCTCATCTTTTGCCCTTCCTCGCAGTTTCCCTCGCTGGCGTTCAGTTTGCCCCATCCGCCGTCTTCACCGCCGCGACCACCGTCTCGCCAAGCTTCATCTTCCCAGTCCCGTTCGCGTCGACACTACCCATGCCGAGCCTCCCCGCGTCAAGAAGAAGCCCGCGCGCCCAGACCTGCAGCTGGAGGACCTCAACGCCGTGCTCAGGTCACCGCCGAACCTCCGCCACCGTCGCCTCTCGTCGCCGACCTTGCTCCGTCCACTTCCGTCGAGCCCCGACCACCTAGGTGAGCTCGTCATGCCTCCCCGTGCCTCTCTGCATTTTCCTTTTTGCCTGAGGAAGTTGGAAACCTAGCTCCGGCGAGCCACGCCGCCGTCTTCCGGCAAGCCGGCGCCGAGCGAGCCCCGGCCGGATCCAGTGTGACACACCCGGATCCGATGCGCCACATTTCTGTGGTCCATCATGTGGCTCGCACATGACTGGTTAGATCTGGTGTGGCTGGACCAGGATCTGGTGTGGCCGGGACTTTGTATCCGTTTGTGCTGCCCAGTTCCGATTGGTCCGCCCACTTTTAATTCATTTCCCGTATATCTGTAAATTCTCAGAAATTCACAGAAACTTGTAAAATATATAGTAAATCGAATACACCTCCACAAATCATTTTCCTGTTTTCTGTAAAATTGTAATTGATGCAAGAATTGTTTAATTCCTAGTAAATCCTCTGTTGCTCAATAAATCATGAACTCTTGCATGCTTGTTAAGCCACTCATAACACACATACAGAACATTTTTCCACTGTCATATGATTTATAATTATTTACTTATGATTTAAAACGTGTTCTACATTATACGAATTATTACAAATAATCCATATTGCAATAAATCATCAAACTTCACCATAAATCATTTCCAGTGGTGACTTTCACCAGAAAAATGCCACTAGACAGAAATTAATTTTCAAATCACATTATCTATTTAACCAACTCCAAATTGATTAAATAGTTAACTTAATTGAAAATCAATGAAGGAAATACTTTAGACGAAAGTAATTAACAAGCTAATCAATTGCACTCATAGTATAAATGACTGTCCTATCAGATAATTAATATTCTTAAAAGCATCATATTATTTGCATCTAACTTGCATTATTCCTTGTCATAACGTGTAGTGACAGAGACGACTCCGGAGCCACTGGACTTCCAGCTGCCGGAGGAGGAGTCACAGGAGGAGCAGCAGCAGGACACTGACCCCGCTAACCCAGCTAGCGTAGCTCCTGAGCCAGGCAAGCCCCGGTGCATGCCTTCCTATTTAGGATTTTATTTTCTCACTTGATTTGGGGCTAGTAATTGTTTGTGCATTAGGTTTATTAGGAGTTGATGTGAAACCTTAGAACTGCATTAGGATTACCCTTTCATATCCTACCTTGTGTCCTATTTTTGTAGATGTGGTCTAGGTTACGTTAGAACTTGCTAGGCTTAGTGGATAGCGGACGGTAGAAGTCGAGTGGTAGGTCCCACTCGCATGATAGGAATCACCCTGGATTGTACTAGCTGGATTTAGGATTTGTTGAGACCGGACGGGGAATTGCTTGTATAGGATGGTTGGAGAAGGCTGGGCCTTCACGGTGGTGTAGCCCCGTCTGTGTTGATTAAGGACCGTCCGTTGTTGGCCCTGTTGAGCAAGTTCGAACGTACTGATCACATGCTAGTATTTTTATGGGCCTAGTAAACTTAGTAGCTTGGGTTGCCCTGGTGTGCGGCGGAAGCCTGCCCTTTCTATCATGGTATTCGGGAGAGAAAGGATGCTTCCCAATCGGGGCGTACGTCTGGGACGGGGACCGTGCGGGAAGGCCTTTCTCGGGAGGGGTTGGACCCAGCCTAGCTTCAGGGGGATCCTTGCGAATAGTTGCCGTATACGACTTTACACGTGTGCGGCTTGTGGTCAGGTTTTCTCCTGAAGGATGTACATCGATGCCGCCGCTCTCGGTCATGAGCAACCTTGCTCACTGCGTCACATCGTAGTGTGATATGATTGATGATATGATGATGCTAGTTTATTACTGTTATATTTATATATCCTGTTATACACTGTTACTATCTGATGTATTGTCATTTATTACCTGTTTTAGAGATACGTGCACTGTTTTTATTGGTTAAGTACTTAATCTGAAATAAAACTTGAAATTAAGGACCAAGTAATTAATGCGCTCTTATGCAAGTGAGTCAGCCCAACCCTTGTAGCCTTTGCATTCTAGGAGTCGGCTCTAGTTAGCCACGTTGACGGGTAAGTCTTGTTGAGTAACTAGTACTCAGGGTCTGGCTCTTTATGTTTTTGTGCAGGTACAGATTTCGCTTCCGCTGTTGCTTGTGGAGTTTCTCAGCAGGTCCACATCGCCGGGCTTCGATGTGCGGCCATATATCGTCAAGAGTTGTAGTATTGTATCTTTTTGACTTCCGCTGTACTACTCACGTGTTTTAAATCATTTGAGACTTGTTGTAATAACTTAAAGATGTAAAATTCGTGCTTTTTATATGTTGTACTGTTGCGTCTGTTCATCAGCGCTTTACCGACTCGATCCTGCGAAAAGCGGAGACGCTTCACGTTATTTCACCTCTGTTGCTTCACCTCATTCCCCTTGCCACTATTATCGCCGCTGGACTCTTGACCCATAACTCCGCCTTCAGCAGTTGATCTCTTTTCTGAAGTGAAGGAATTTCCAAATAGCCTGATGTTGTGCAGAATCCATCTTTTGCAATATTTTGTGCAGTTCCTATGGCAATTACCAGTGCCATCGATGTCCCGCCTTTTTATATTATACAACCTTACCCTGCCTGCCTGCCTCCCTGTGGTGTTGCTGCACTGCTATCCATTAAATACTTATTGCTAATGAAAGTGCCCTTCCCACCATGTAAAACTGATAGTGTTGCTTTATTACTCTTGAATCTTCATTTCTTCCATTCAGTTGAACAGTTTTTGGACCTGCTCATTTGGTAGAGCTGTATAGACATCGTAATTGCTGGCCATCTGTTTATGAAGTGTCTACATTCAACTGCACGCTTCCTAAAATCAATAGTTGTCATAAAACAAGTTTCTTTCACAATGTTATGTCATTCTGAGTCGTCATTTATGTTTAAGTAGTATTCCAAGATATAATCATGCATTTTTACCTCATCTATATATATTTTTATTTTGTATTGTAAGCGATGCTCAATTCCAACTGTAGCATTATATCATTTGGCTTTCTCTCTGTCCTGTTAGAAGTTGCCATTTGTGGATATTATTGCAGTCTTAATGATCATGTCTGTGGATTAGTTTGATGGACCAAAATTGCAAATTTTATTAAATGTTACTTCCTGAAATATTCTGCTGTTTAGTTTGATGCTCACAATTATCTTACAACAGTTAACTGTGCACTAAATTGGTTTTGCCTTCTTCCTTATGGTTTAAAGCCAGACCTAAATACATAAAAAATTGTGATAACAGGTAAAAAACAATTTACATCTGTACCATAACAAGTTATTAAAATTGGTGGTCTCTTCATTTGATTTTGGAATCAGTAAAACTGTTTAGGAGCCTATTTCGTTTGCATGTTCTGAACCCTTCTTTCTAATTTGTGCAGTGATAGATTTGCACGAATATGCTCTCGAATGCAGAACATTTACTTTATGTTGCTGACAAACTCAATAAAATTTAAAGCGCAAAATGAAAGGTCGGTATGCATGGAGTTTGTTGCCTGTCTCTCTTTATGTATTGTAAGCATAAGATTGTTTTTTTTACTGCTTAAGGCTGTCACGAATACACACACATATATTATCTGAATTTTCAGATAGCTATGTACCTTTATGATGACAGTAGCATTAAACATTTATTTTCATTTAATTTAATTTTCATAAAAATCAGTTACTTTGTTTTATGGTCTTATGGGTGCTTCTCCTTTCTTAGCTCTTTGTTAATATGATTGATGCTTTTTCAGGTGTATACTGTTGCAGATTGGCAGTAACATCGTCGAGATTCTACATCTTTGTAGGAATGGTAATTTTCATCTCACACATTTTTATCTTCGTAGAATCGTAATCAAGGGGAACTACATCATTGTTGTCTTAGAGATGCTGCAGAGTTTCATGTCCAGCGAGTTCCACGGCGTCAGATATTGCCCTTACCTATTTGTATCTTCTGATACTCACGATAATTAACTGGAGGGTGGGGCACGTAATTCACTTCATGGTTGGGTCTGCTCACTGATGCTTCATTGATCCTGTCCTTTGGCCATGGGGGTTTCTGCTGCTGCTACACGAATGCAACGACTGCTAGCGCCAACAGCTACAACAATTGGATCAGCTAAAGATAAATGAAGTTTAACTGTAGTTTAAGAAATTTCTAGCTCGCATGAATAATTTAACGATGCATTATGTATGCATGAGGCCATGTACTCAATGATATAATGACTATTTGTTTGTTTCCTTTTCGAATGAAGTCTTATAATGTTAGGTTACTGTTTTTTGATTTATTATTATTATGCATGAGGTCATACACATAACAGTCTAATAATCTGAATGGATGTTTACAACTATAAACTATACATTTTTTTTGCTTGCTTGATTTGCACTATAAATGTCAGCGTAGCCCTGCAGCAAACTTGTCTGATCCATGAAAATGTAGCTTTTCATTTGATTTTACATGAAAGATTTGACGTCTATGGTAGCAGTGATAATTCTGTGGCTTTTATTCTCTTTTGAGTCCATGAGAATTATTATAGAATCATCCTGTTGGATTGATAACTGCTTACCTAATTAGGATGCACATCATTAAGCCGCCATGTTAGGACGAGGCGGCTAAGGCAACATGGCAGATGACACATGCCATGATTCGTATTATCTGGAGGTTAAAACCTGGAAAGTGGCTGAAAATTGAAAACAACATTTACTATCCAAGAAATAAAAGAAATTTAAGTTGTCCACAATCAAGTTAGCAATACACGGGATGAAGTTTATATGTTGTCTGAAAGCACAACTGCATTTGTATAGTCAATAATAAATTTTACAACAAATATAATAAATTCTTATGAGTAACATTAACAAGTTTTAAAACAATATCGAGGCATTTTTATTTCGATAAGCCCGTGGCAACACACGGGCACTTTTACTAGTACATATTTATGCCACCATCAATAGCCAACAAAAATAAAAACCATCCATTATTGATTGGTGCGTGGAATAAAGAACCCTTAAGCAACATAGGAAGCAGGATTTCATAAAACTTTTGGACAACATGACTGTCGTGGAAAAAAAATGTGAAATTATAGAGGCAATCAAATTAAGAGCAGGGTAGCTACCGAAACCTGATATAACACGTAATGAGCCAAAGTTTTCTAATCGCAGCTCTTGCTTGAAAACATAAAAACTGACTTTCATCTTCCCTTACCACACACACTTTGTCTTGCGTATTCCATTCAAGTATTGGACTGAGCTAAGATCGTAAGAAACACGTTGTCACATGTTCATTCTTCATTGCCACAACCTATATGCCTTCTACACCTTTGATACAATTGTCTTTATTCCAGGAAATGTGGTGCCCTTGACCATGGAAGCACCGTTGCACCATCTCCGTAGGGGAAGCAAAGCGTATCAGATACGTGGTTTTTTCAGTAGTTAGATGGAGCTGTTAGGAGTGTCTCCGTCATTGACCTGGGCGGGTGGTTGCCTGTAAGTAAACGCGCGGTTGGATCTGTAGATGAATGTTACCTGCACAGAAGTCCTTAACCTTAACCATTGGCTGATCGCGAAAAGAAAAAAAGAAAAGTGAGAACACCATGACAAGTGGATTGCTCTGATCCTTGCGTTCTCATCGCCATATTGAGGAAGTTGCTTACCAAGTCCTACTAGTAAAAATGCACGTGCGCCACGCACGTGTATAAAAGATTCAAAATGACTAAGATCTAGCTAAAAACAAATTCTAAGCAGATAACAAAAACACCTTAATTAAGGTAACAAAATTATATCAACTTATATTTGTTAAAACAATAAGCAACCATGCTACAATTGTGAAATGCCTGAAAGGAATAATGCACTATTATCCATTCCAAATTTTCGATTATCCATTCCAAATTGATGCATGCCTCATTATCATGCATATCATAAATGGCCTCTTTATCCTTGAGATCATTTTTGGAAGGCCGTGATCACGTCGTTTTTCCATCTATAACCTTACAACTACCAAACATGCAACCTACAACGCAACTGTGGAATGGAGCATCTTAGTTAAGATGCACAAGGCACACTCCTGCTTGTTGTTGCCATTTCCTGAATTAATTACCCCTATAGAGGTCATAAGCTTAAATTATTTGCCAATTGCCAAGAGAAGGGAATGAACAAACAGATAGTGAAAAGGGAGCAAGAGATCTCCTGATAAGATCATGCACTACTTACATCAATCTTTAATCACAGCATGTCAACCCTGCCATTGCAATCAGATCACTTTCATCCCTTGTGAAACACAGTTGATTTCTTACCATAGGCAGCTAATCACAGGACACAAATCAAAGAAACAGAACAAATGGAAGTATCAACCTGAGGTTTTAAACAGCCACCTTTGAATAGAATAAACTGATAAAGGGAATCCACTCAAATGACCGGAACTAAATAAGCTGACAATGGGACTATGCAAGGCTCACAATAGTCTTCCATGTATCAAACCACACAAAGGCATTCACAAAAAAAAAAAGAGCTGTACCAATACTCCAATGAAGCATGTATTCTAACATGCCTATTTTGCCATTAGAACATCATGACATACATTTTCCTGGGATTAAAATATGCTATACGTTAGATATATCTAATATACAGAAGTAACACTGGGATTAAAGATGTAATACCGACAAAAAGATGGGGAATTAGTGAACTCACTTTATAAACCTCTCTCGTGCTCCTCTATATCTTCTGTTTGGACAATTCTGCATAACAGCTTCGTTATCCATATTGATTCTTCAACTCATCCAATGCTCATGATTTCCTACATCTGAAGAATAAACAAAGAAATATTCAGTATAGCCAAGAGAAACACAATATCTGGGCTGCTTCTATGCCATTTGTGTTTGAATGCTTGACATTTTGGTGCAGCTCTAAAGAACAGGGAAACAATGGTTATATCCAAAAAAAAAAAAATGTAATGTTGCGTAATGCTTGTAGAGTGACATCGACACCTGCTTTCCTATAGATATCAACAAATATGAGTAGGTACAATGGAATTGACACATTTTGTATATTCTAAATCTTTTGGCATAAATACGGTTCTTATTTCAGATGCACCAACGTTAGGACTTGCAATAATGAATGTGGAATCTCGCCCAACTTGACCCGACAATGCTCAAATCTAACGCAAAGTGGCTTCTCAGATCTCGACCATGGTGAAATCTTTGAATCAGTGGACATAAAAAAGGATATGGGAATGATCCAACAAAAGCAATGACAGATTGTAACAAAGAGGGAAAACCAGAGTGGCCCGATGGAATTCACATACTCTGCTTCTATTCCATTATAATAGCTCAAACATACAAATGCCCATAATTATTGGTCTCCTGATGACATAAATGTAAAGTATTGGTTCTAGACTGATTGTAGCAGTATTGGTTTCCATAAAAGAGTGTTCGTTATGTGTCTAGAATGCTGAATCGAATTGTAGGGACAACACCCACCCAAGTGAATTTACTATAGTCATCGATAAAGCTCACATAATATGCTGAATCGAATTGTAGGGACAACACCCACCCAGAAAAGCGATCAATCAGTCTAGAACCAACCTTCGAGTACGCAGGGTTTGCACCATGGACAGCAGGACGGAGGACAGAGCGGAATTAACATCAAGGCTGCAGCAGGAAAGAAGACGACGGCGAAACGGGCCACTGCAGCAACAGGTACGCAGGGCGTCAGATAAAGCAACGAACCACGGTAGCAGCGAAACTGGAGAGATCTCACCAGACGGAGGAGCAGGAAGGCAAGAGTTGGGCGTAGACAGCGCATTCGGATGGGCGTGTGAAAATGATCAGAGGCGCAGATAGGAGAACACCGCCCTGTTGAGGTGCAGCGGGTTCGTGTTAATTGAGGTGAGGAATAGTCCCTCCCGTGGCTTGTACATATAGGCGCAATACAAGAGAAGATCGCGAGATTCTAGCTAGGAGTTACAGATTACAACAGATACAACTAACATCCTAACAGATATACACAAGCGCAACTCCTAGCCGGATAACTCTTTATCAGTTCAGATTACATGCTTAACGCCTATGCTAACACTTGGCTAACTTGTCCTGCAAGTACACATATATCTTCACAGCCTCCCTCAATCATAACCGTGTGAGGTTAAGATTGACCTTGAAGTTCTCAAACAGCCTTACCGATAGTTACTCGCAAAAAAAAAAAAGAAAAAAAGAAAAAAAGAAAAGAAGATAGAGCTTTAGTAAACCCATCAGCTACCTGTTCACTTGTTGGAATGTACTCAATCTCCAACCTGTTCTGCGAGACTCTTTCTCTTACAAAATGATAATTCACTTCCACGTGCTTAGTCCTGCCATGAAAAAGGGAATTAGCAGAAAGATATTTAGCACCTAGATTATCACACCATAACCTTGCAGCTTTGGGACTCTTGATCCCAAGCTCATAGAGCAGTGTTTGAATCCACATCACTTCTGCTGTTGCATTGGCTACGGCTTTATATTCAGATTCTGTACTAGACCTTGAGACTCTTGCCTGTTTCTTTGCACTCCAAGAAATCAAATTGTCCCCTAGGTACACGGCAAAACCTCCAATTGACCTTCTATCATCAATGCTGCCTGCCCAGTCTGCATCTGAGAAAGCACTTACTAGAGTAGAATTCGATCTCTGAATTTTCAAGCCCAACCGTGTACATTGCTTAACATATCTCAATATCCTCTTCACAGAAGCTAGATGAATAGTAGTTGGTGCATGAAGAAACTGGCAAACTTTATTGACAAAGAAAGAGATATCAGGCCTAGTTAAAGTGAGATACTGTAAGCCTCCCACAATACTTCTATACTTGGTAGCATCTTCAGGACCCAACAGAGTACCATTATAAAGAGACAGTTTTTCACTAGTAGAGAGAGGTGTTGCTACTGGTTTGCAATCTGACATGCCAACTCTTTTTAACAAATCAGAAGTATATTTATCTTGAGTAAGAACAATACCATCTTTGATTTTGCTCACCTCAATCCCTAGGAAGAAGTGCAACTCACCAAGATCCTTGAGAGCAAACTCTGCCTTTAAATCATCAAGTAGTGCCATTGTAGCCTTCTCCAAGGAGCTAGCCACAATTATGTCATCTACATATACTAGCACAAACATAGTAATGCTACCTTTATTATAGAAAAACAATGATGTATCAGCCTTTGAAGCTTGGAACCCAAGATTAACCAGTTTATTACTTAGCCTTGAGTACCATGCCCTAGGAGCCTGCTTTAACCCATATAAAGCTCTATCAAGCTTGCAAACATAAGCAGGTTTGGTTGAATCAACAAAGCCAGGGGGTTGCTGCATATAAACTTCTTCTTCTAGAAAACCATGAAGAAAGGCATTCTGAACATCAAGTTGACGAAGACTCCAACCTCTAGAAACAGCTATAGACAGAATGATCCGAATAGTTGTAGCCTTAACAACAGGACTGAAGGTGTCCTCATAATCTATCCCATACTGTTGCTTAAACCCCTTAGCTACCATCCTTGTTTTGTATCTATCAAGACTCCCATCAGACTTTCTCTTAATTTTGTAAACCCATTTGCAACCAATAACGTTTCTACCTTTTTGTGGAGGAACTAGGTGCCAAGTTTTATTCTTCATAAGAGCATCATATTCTATTTCCATTGCATTTTTCCAATTCTCATCAGCCAACGCATCTACCTCATTACGTGGTTCCCCAGAAACAGTAAGATATGCATATCTAACTGTACCATCAGTGTAGGTTTTCTCCTTACGGATACCGTTTTGAAGACGTGTAGTTGGCCGCAGCGCAGCATCGGCGTTTGAATCCGTAGAAGATCCCACGGCGTCGATCGCTGGGACAGAAGATCCTGTCGTCTGCACGGGCTGAATTCCCCGCGTCGCTTCCTGCCACGTGGCAGTTTCAGGCTGGCCAGCCCGCCCGCTGGGTCCGGGCGCGGCCTCCGCACTCGTCTGGTTCAGCCGCGTGGCGCTCTCCTGCTGGCGCGCCGTCTCCGCGCGCACGGGCTCGGTGCGCTGCCCCGACACGAGCCGCGTGTCACCACCGGTATCGCCGGGTGCATGCGGGGACGAGATCGAGGTCGATCCGCCTGACGCAGCCGCTGCACCCGACCGTGATTCTGTTGGATCACGCGCCAGAGACGGGATGGGCTGGCTGAGGCTGTCGCCCGGTCCCCTGGCAGCCAACATCTCTTCTCCTGGTGCGATTTCTTCCAATTCTTGATGATTTGCTTCCTGTTCTTCACATTCAACTTGAACAACACGATCAGTGGTATTAGATGGCACATCAGTTATTGGAGTAGCTACATGTTTATCCCCAAAACGCATCAGATCGTGATCAACAAGGGAAGAATCAAGATGGGAAATTTCTTCTCGAATCCTTGCACCGGCATTGGAGTGCAATTGTGAGAAATGAAAGACATTTTTGTCGAACACCACGTCTCTAGAGATGTAAATTCGCCCCGTGTTAACCTCCAAGCATTTGAAGCCTTTATGAAGCAGACTATAGCCTAAAAACACACACTGTTTGGATCGAAATTCCAGCTTGTGAGCATTATAAGGGCGAAGATTTGGCCAGCATGCACAACCAAAAGTTCTTAAGGAAGAATAATCAGGTTCTTTGTGATACAAACGCTCAAGGGGTGTAGACATGTCAATGATTTTGCTAGGCATTCGATTGATGAGATAAGCAGTGGATAAAAATGCCTCGTCCCAATATTTTAGTGGCATGGAGGCATGTGAAAGCAAAGACAAGCCTACTTCAACAATGTGGCGATGTTTCCTTTCGGCAGAACCATTTTGCTGATGTGTGTGAGGACATGAGACATGGTGCACGATTCCAATGCGAGTAAAGAACGAGTTGAGTTTTTCATACTCGCCTCCCCAATCGGTTTGCATGGCAAGAATTTTTCTATCAAACAATCTCTCTACCATGGTTTGAAATTCTTGAAATTTTCGAAACACTTCAGATTTGTGCTTTAAAAGATATAGCCAAGTGAATTTACTATAGTCATCGATAAAGCTCACATAATAGCGATATCTACCAAAGGATTCAGGTGCACGACCCCAAACATCTGAAAAAACAAGTTCCAAAGGATCAGAGGAAACACTATTAGATCTCATATAAGGCAATTAATGACTTTTTGCTTGTTGACAAGCATCACAAACCGACTCACTTGACTTATCTAAACACGGGAGCTTATTCTTGCTAATGACATGCTTAACAATCAAAGAGGAAGGATGACCAAATCTACTATGCCACCTAGAGAACGAAGTCTTGATGTCACTCCCGGCTTGTTTTATTGACGGCGAGGGAAGAGGGTAAAGTCCATTGCGGCACCTTCCCTTAAGAAGAACTCTCTTCATGACCTGATCCTTGATCAAAAAGAACCACGGGTGAAACTCTAAGAAAGCATTATTATCAGCAGCAAGCCTATGAACGGAAACGAGATTCTTGGTGGCTTGAGGCACATAAAGGACGTTATTCAACTGAATATTGCGAATAGGGGAATTAACAGTAGCGTGTCCAATGTGACTGATCGCCATACCTGATCCGTTCGCCGTGTGGATCTGTTCGTTCCCGTGATACTAGTCGCGGATCTGGAGCTTCTCCAGCTCGCCGGTCACATGATCGGTGGCGCCCGTGTCGCACAGCCAGTACGGGTCGGTGTTGTAGGACTTGTGCGCAGAGGCGACGTGGCGTTTGTCCGGCACAAAGTCCTCCTCATAGCGGTGCTAACACTCCGCTGCTGTGTGATTCTTCTTGTAGCACACTTGGCAGCGGGGTTTGCCATCATCTGGCACCGGGCGATGGTTGTTGTAGCCGTTCTGTCGCTCCCCGACGTGATGACCGCGCCCTGGAACGCGACCAGCACCGGAGCGCCCACGTGCGCCAGCACGACCGCGTCCATGTGCGCCGCCACGGCCCCTGTTGTTGTAGTTGGCCGTGGCGATCCCTCCTTGCTGCTTATTGCCGTAGAGGAGGTCGAGGCGGATCTTCCAGTTCATGAGCTGTGCGTACAGCTCAGGAACGGTAACCGGTTCAGTCCTGGCAACGAATCCAGAGACAACCGGGAAGAAGTCTTCATCAAGGCCGGTAATGATGTACTCGACCAATTCTTCATCATCAAGCGGCCGTCCAGCAGCCGCCATGTCGTCGCTGATTGCCTTCATCTTGCCGAAGTATTCAGCCACGGACAGATTGCCCTTCTTGGTGGTGGAGAGAGCGAGACGCAGGTTCACGGCCTTCGCGCGAGACGACGACGCGAACATGCCCTCAATGGCTTTCCACGCCTTGGCCGCCGTGGTGTAGTTGGAGGCCTGAGCGAAGATTTCTTTGCCCAGCGACGACAGCAGGTAGCTAAGGACTTGTTGGTCCGTCGCCTCCCACAGCTTATACGCCGGGTTGGGCTTCTTCTCTTCTTTCTTGTTCTCGTTCTTGATGGTGATCTCGGCGTCAGGGGCTTTCACCGCGCCGGTGAGGTATCCCTCAAGGCGGGCACCACGAATTGCAGCGCGCACCTGGGCCTTCCACATCGAGTGGTTCGCCTTGGTGAGCTTCTCGGCGACAGCTTGACCGAACAGCGGATTGACGACCGCCGTGGACGATGAGCTTGCCATGGCCGGAGCTTGGATTGGATCTGCTAATTGCAGACGGCTCTGTATACCATGTGAAAATGATCAGAGGCGCAGATAGGAGAACGCTGCCCTGTTGAGGTGCAGCGGGTTCGTGTTAATTGAGGTGAGGAATAGCCCCTCCTGTGGCTTGTACATATAGGCGCAATACAAGAGAAGATCGAGAGATTCTAGCTAGGAGTTACAGATTACAACAGATACAACTAACATCCTAACAGATATACACAAGCGCAACTCCTAGCCGGATAACTCTTGATCAGTTCAGATTACATGCTTAACGCCTACGCTAACACTTGGCTAACTTGTCCTGCAAGTACACATATATCTTCACAGGGCGCACGGGGTCGCCGTCGAGCCTCTCCACCGCCAAGCTCTATTGAGCCCTATAGCCACAATCGATTCCCCATCTGCTACAAGGGAAGGATCTCGTCGATGACGCCGTGGAGGTCGACGCGGTTGTGGCCGAAGATGACGTTGAGGCAGAGGAAGATCATCAACGGGCTTCAGCTTCGGATCCGCCGCTGCCGCCGCCTACGTCCTCCTTCTCCGCGCGCTCACCCGCCCTGATGCACCGCCACCTCGATCCATCCTCCTCGCCCCCCCCCCCCCCCCCCCCCCCGCTCTGATGCGCCGCAACTCGCCGCCGCCATGACAGACGCCGAGAACGCGCGCCCTCCTCGGCCGCCACCGCTGCGTGCCGCCCATGTCCTCTGCGAACCGCCGCCGCGCCAAGATCACCAGTACCACCCCCTCCTCCCTCTCCATGGATAACCTAAACTATGGAAACTGATTTCCTGGTTTGGAATCGGGAAGGCAATCAAAATCAAAACCGGAAATCAAGAGAGGGGATATTGAGGATGGAAGGCGCGTTCAGAAAAGGAAAGACATCGTCAAAACCGGAAATCACGTCAGGTGGGGAATCGCCGGAAGGTAGGAAGCAAGGTTTACATTATCGCTCAGATCGAGGAAACCGGCCGCCACCGATTCCGTCGATTTCACCAGTTATCGCGATTATCGAGCGGTTTTTAACTAAAAATTCAAAAACCAAATTTTGAATTTGAAAATCATCAAACCGCCCGATTTTGACCCGTTATCGACCGATTTTGGTCGATAACCGGTCGATTTCATCGGTTATCGATGGATCGAATCGGGCACTCGACCTACGCCCGCATCGAATCGACGGTTATCGGCAATATCGCGGCGGTTGGGCGGAGGACGGAGACGATTCGACGGCGGACGGCGGCTCCGGCGTGCAGATTTCGACGGCGAGCGGCGGGTGGGGCGAGGGCATCCGTGGGGGACCGAGGGGTGGAGTCGTTCGTCGAGGGGGACCAATGATTGAGTCGTCGGGAGGGGATAAGGGTCGTTTTCTTTTTTTTATTTCTTTTTGCCCAGAAATCTTCCGGGAATTATTTCACCCATCAAATAAACTCATTTTCGTGTATGGTTTCCACCAATATGCTGCAAATAATGTCTAGTTTCATTTACATATTTTTTGTTCCAAAATTTTTCAAATTTTCAAAATTTTTCAAATTTGAAATTCAAAAATCGGTAAACTGGACTTACCGGACCGGATTGGTAAGTCCGGTTTTCGCGAAAACCGGCCGGTTTCCGATGATTTTTCAAACCTTGGTAGGAAGTCGTCGGTGAAAAAAATCAACGCAATGTCAGGATTTTTGCACTGAATCTGACGGGAGTAACGCTAAAAATGTCCCTTCCTCTGGCGTGGGGCCGGTTTTGGCAAGATTAGATGGTAGATTAAAAGTGTAAGATTGATAATCAATGATTGATATACAGGTGGGTAGATTCTGGCAGGTTAAAAATGTATATTTCCCAACTGGTTCTTTAAGGGTTTAGAAGTATGTTTAGATGGATCTTAATCAGTTGGGTCATGACGCATGGGCTGATGAGGCATTCGTTGGGTCACCCAGTGACGTGTCCTGTTCATCACCTCTGTGTTTGCAAGTAATATCCCGGCTCCTTTCCATGCCGCGTGTTTGTCTCTTGCTCAGGGGGTGTTTGTTTCTTCTGTTGGTCTGACACTTACAAGCTCACATAGATTAAAGGCAGGAACATGTCCATTTCACCCCCCTTCAACTCTTTCCAATGTCTTAATTGCCCCCCTGAAGGCCTGAACAACAAAACCAGACACAACACCTCCCCCAACTTGTAATACCATACAAACAACCCCCTTCCTGCGGCCACTCTAGCCGGTTTCGACCCAACGTGGCCGATGGTTTTGGACTTGTAAAAGTTGGGCGGCAGGCGGGCGACGGCGCGGCCGCGCCCACCGCCCAGCCGAGTTGCCCCCTTCGCTAGCTCCCGCACTCGCGATGCCGCCGCACAACACAGCGAATCGAGCTCCTAATCTACCCGCCCCGTCGAGCTCCTTGCGCTGTCTAGGCGAGCGAGGCAGGGATGCAACTGTCTAGCGGCACATCGTGGTGGAGGCGCAGGAAGGTGAAGCGGGGCGACGAGCGTTGCGCGGCTTGACGGGCCAGGACGCGAACGCTATCGACATCGCGCGTACTCGCAGGCCGTGCTCCAAGCTCCAGTTCGTGCTGCCTCCTGTCCTGTCGGCACGGCTCACGCCTCGTTGCACCAGCGTAGGCAGCATCGACTCCCAGTCTGCCTCCGCCACGTCGCCACCTTCTGCGACGTCGACGGCGTCGGTTGCTGATGGTTCACGTTTGCCAGCAAATGCTGAAGATGCAGCTGTCGAAAAGGGAACTGGAAGAGGCAGCAATCCATAGAGTCGCAAGGGAGCTCTGCCGGACGGGGTGGCGTAACACAGTTGGGGCGGCGACACGCCAGAGCGCTGGATAAAGTACGGATACTTAAACAACCGTGTAATGAAGCAAATTTTGGTGAAATTTTCTAGCTACAAGCGTGGCTGCCGTAGAGAACTCGCCATATATATACAGGAACTGTACAAGCAATTGCGTTTGGAGAAATCGCCATATATCCCTTCAAATCCAAAACAGCTGATCCCTTCAGACTGAAGAGTGGACCAGGGATGTCACGTCATTACCATCTACAGAGTACATGACTGGAAGCTCAGGACAACCCGACAGTAGTGTTGAACTCCACAACGCTAATTAACAGTCCTCCATGGATGCATGTATTTACATTTGAGATGGAAATAAGATATATGCTTATATTTACTTAGAGCACAAGAAATCTGGTTACAATTCTTGAACTCCAAGCGACACACGTACATCACCCGTTCAACTATGTTCAGTGACTACGTTTTATTAAAAACCGATGGCTCCAGCTACTTGTTAACACAAATAACATGCAGATGACGTCGTCACGTCAATACAGATACAATCCTGTACAAACATGGAATTCACGATTAGTTACTTATAGGCTTATAGCGGAACCTATATAGAGACGGCCCCCGCGTCGCCCCTAACCCTAGGGCGACACGGGCGGCACTCCATCGCCGCCGCCACTAAGCATCCAATCCATCCCCATCCCCTGCCGCCGCCGGAGCCTTCAGGCCGGAACAACCCGGCGGACGGCGATGATGGTGGCGGCGGGGCCATCTTCCCATTGCTTTCCAATTTTTCTGGTGGATCCAAGGATGGCGGATGGCGGCCGAGTTCACCGGATTCTTTTGGCAGCTCTTCGTTTGCGTCGTCATTCCTTTGGAAGGCGGCGGCGGCGTGGATCTGTCGCCGTTGTGCGTGGTGGTGGCGGCATGTTTCGGTCGCTGTTTCGCAGCGAACATGGCGTCAATCCACTGCAATTGCACGGCGGCGGCGGCGTGTATCGCGGCTGTGTTGTGTTGATGCTTCGTTTGTGGCCTATGGTGCTATGACGGTGTGGTTCAGAACCATGCATATGGCGGGCGTCGACATCGACTACGGCTGCCATTCGTGTGTCGGCCTATGGCGTGCAGCTCCTGTTCTCCTACTTGGAGGCATGGAGGTACCAGGGTGAAAGCTCTGCCTGGCTGATTGCCAGTGCTGACGATGTTCGTTCTTGTTGAAGGCGTCGTTGTGGTGTCCGATTGTCATTTGATTGAAGGACTCTTGGTGAAAACCTGATGCGGCGGCGACATTTTTTATGTCGTGACCTTCTTAAAGGCGTCGTTTGGAGTCATTTGCATGTTGCAGCTGGGTTCGACAATTTGGTTGGCTTGACATCGTCCTTGTGTCTGCTGGTTTCTCCGGCAGTTATCAATTTCATCCTTCGTCGGTTGTTGTTTGGGTGGTCTTTGCTTCAATCAAAGATGTTGTTCGTCATTGGATTGGCAGTTGTTCGAGTGTATTCTATCCCAAAGGTGGAAGAGTAGACATATGGACTCGACCATACTCAAGAGGCAACACCGGAAGACAAGAAAAGCTGCGGATTGGAGATGTTTTTTTCTTAGTTTTGCTTCATCAGTGTAGCGTTTGTGTACTACTGATGGGTCAACGATTGTCGGTGATTGTATTTAGCTGTAACTTTCTTAGAAGCCAAAACTACATGGTTGTAACTTCTTTGAAAGCCAAGGCTGAGATTAATACAATCTTTCCATTATCTAAAAAAAAGGGAACCTATATATCAACAGCACAGGGGCGGAGCTTAGTTGAGGCCATGGTGCCATGCCCCCCCCCCCCCCCCCCCCCCCCCCCCCCCCGCGCCATGCACAAATTTTCACTGAATGAATAGTTAATTAGCTACTGTTTACTACTTTTTTTCGCTTAATCAGTGGAGCCGGCCCCTCTTGATTGTTGGCCCAACTTAGACCGGTGACGCACGTAGGGTTCGCGGCGAGGGGCCGCCGGCTTGGCTTTGGTGGTAGCCTGGGGATTTAGTGTCGTACCCCATTTTCTGAGGTACTTGGATACACCGTATCAGTCCCTGGATCAGTCGCTGATACGGCCATTCTCACAGATTGGCATTTCAGAGAACATACCTTTATTTATTACCGAAGCTCATTACAAGCCTTTTGGTTACATAAAAGGTCTTTAACATGGCCATAGGTCTTACAACTTAACACATTACATCACAAGGGTCATTGCCGGGAAGAGGCAATGCCACACTTATTCTACGCAACGGACGGCAGAAGCGGATCCACTCCACAGGCAAACTTGCGCGGGACGACCCTAGTCTTCTTCGCCATCGGCTTGAAAGTCGTACTCCGCTTCTTCTTCTGAATGATTGATTGAGATGGGGAGTGAGTACATAAGGTACTCAGCAAGTCCTAACACAAGGGTTACTCATATGCAAGGATATTGCCAAGGAATAGGCTGGGGTTTTCATTGATCGGCCGAAAAGCCAATTTTCAATGCAGGGGTTTGATTTGAAACCAAAACGATTTTGCGAAACTCTAAGTCAGGATTGATGAAGATTTAGTGGGGTTGTGGCCCTGGGGGAGAATAAATCCTTCCCGCCAGTTCCCAATTTTTAACGCTGGCAGGAAACCAGCACACGGCTCCAAACCGGCGTTATTCCGAAAACACACACGCCAAGGATAACTCACACAGAAAAACTAATCATTGTGTGGCCATGGCTTTCGCTTTGTCCAATACCGTGGAACACGGCTATCCGGATAGATTCTTATCCTCTGCAGAGGTTGTACACTTTCCCCACGAGGGGTGCCAGACCTCCCCACCGTCGTGGGTCGGAAAGACACACAAATGGTCCCGTACCTGCCTAGTGTCTCCACGGTACCACCTCGGAAAATCCGCGACCAGGGGCTTCATATAAACGTAAACATGGCCAAAGCCAATCACTTCCACCTGCCGGATCCGACGCCAACATCGTCAAGATCTTCTCCTGGCTTCCGATTGCAACTCCCTGCCTCCTGGTGGTACCGGGCGATCACTAGTAGGGTGTGGTTCCAAACCCTACCCATAATAGGGCCTCGTGGTTGCACTGTGTGCTAGGCCAGACGGCACATGAACCGGTCCTTATACGACCGGAGCAAGCATCTTCAATAGCTACCCTCCTACGAGGAGTAGCGTCCCAGAGATAGCCTCCCCACTGAGGACTACCTCGCTTGCTCCCGTCTAAAACATAACCCCCACTATGGGTTTCTTTTACTAAGCCCACCCCTTTTATTTTCACACACACATCATCAAATCACACACACATTTTCACGCAAAATCATGTGAATCAAAATTATTAATTAACACAGTGTGATAAACCTAAGCGGCAATATCATCCAACAAGTCATTAAAGATTAATGACGTTGGTACCTAGGGTTAACAATGGATTAAGGATAGCAATAAACAAGGCATGGCTTAGTCGACATTAGGTTACTCTAGCATTTTAAATCATTTTAAAATGACTATGCATGTTTAATTTGCAAAAAGGCTCTAATTAGGATATTTCGTAAAATTAGGTTAAATATGATCAAGGAAGTTAGGACTTGCCTTCACCAAAATCTTCGTCCTCTAAACCTTCCTCGTAGTCGGGGTCTTCGTGCTCCTCCTCGAGGTCTTGATTATCTAGCGATAACGAGAAATAAAAGAAAAGCTAAATCTACTGCTCATCACACAATTAAACAATCATTTAAAATAAATAAAATAAAATACACCACTAAATATGATTTTGATGGAATATGGTAGAGGATGATTTTAGATGAATTTTGGCGCAAGAAGCGATTGATTTGGATTTAAAATGGGAAAGATATTGATATTTGAAGAATAGGGATTATATTTTAAATTAGGGAAG